>PJEN01001000.1:0-300078 GCA_004024605.1 Pteronura brasiliensis
AAATATCTTCTCCCATTCCGTGGGTTGCCTCTTTGTTTTCTTGACTGTTTCCTTTGTTGTGCAGAAGCTTTTGATTTTGATGAAGTCCCAAAAGTTTATTTTGGCTTTTGTTTCCTTTGCCTTTGGAGACATATCTTGAAAGAAGTTGCTGTGGCTGATATCGAAGAGATTACTGCCTATGTTCTCCTCTAGGATTCTGACGGATTCCTGTCTCATGTTGAGGTCTTTTATCCATCTTGAGTTTATCTTTGTGTACGGTGTAAGAGAATGGTCGAGTTTCATTCTTCTACATATAGCTGTCCAGTTTTCCCAGCACCATTTATTGAAGAGACTGTCTTTTTTCCACTCTATATTTTTTCCTGTTTTGTCGAATATTATTTGACCATAGAGTTGAGGGTCCATATCTGGGTTCTCTACTCTGTTCCACTGGTCTATGTGTCTGTTTTTATGCCAGTACCATGCTGTCTTGGTGATCACAGCTTTGTAGTAAAGCTTGAAATCAGGTAACGTGATGCCCCCAGTTTGATTTTTGTTTTTCAACATTTCCTTAGCGATTCGGGGTTTCTTCTGGTTCCATACAAATTTTTGGATTATTTGCTCCAGCTCTTTGAAGAATACCGGTTGGGAGATTTTTGATTATTTATTGAGTTTCTTTGCTGGTTATTGGTCTGTTAAAGTTTTCTATTCTTCTTCTTTCACTTTTGGTAGTTTATATGTTTCTAGGAATTTATCCACTTCTTCTTAGTTGTCAAATTTGTTGGCATATAGTTTTTCATAATATTCTCTTATAATTGTTTGCATTTCTCTGCTGTTGGTTGTTATTTCTCCTCTCTTATTAGTGATTTTATTTATTTGGGTTCTTTCTCTTTTCTTTCTTGGTAAATCTGGCTAGAGATTTATAAGTTTTATAGAATTTTTCAAAGAACCACCTCCTGGTTTCATTGATCTGTTGTATTTTTTATTTGTTTATTTCTATGTCATTTATTTCTGCTCTAATCTTGATAATTTTCTTCTTTCTGATGATTTTGGGTTTTGCTCGTTCTTTTTCTGCCCACTTTAGGTGCAAGATTACGTTGTTTATTTGAGATTTTTCCTGCCTCATGAGTTAGGCCTGTATTGCTGTAAACTTCTCTCTTAGAACTGCTTTTGTTGCATGTGAAAGGTTTTGGACTGTTGTGTCTTCATTTTCATTTGTTTCCATGTAATTTCTGGTTTCTTTGATTTCCTCTCTAACCCATTCATTGTTTAGTAGCATGTTGTTTAACGTCCATGTATTTGTGTTCTTTCCAGATGTTTTCTTGTGGTTGATTTCCAGTTTCATAGTGTTGTGTTCAGAAAAGATGCTTGGGGCGCCTGGGTGGCTCAGTGGGTTAAGCCTCTGCCTTCAGCTCAGGTCATGATCCCAGGGTCCTGGGATCGAGCACCACATCTGGCTCTCTGCTTAGGAGGGAGCCTGCTTCCCCCTTTCCCTCTGCCTGCCTTTCTGCCTACTTGTGCTCTCTGTCAAATAAATAAATAAAATCTTAAAAAAAAAAGATGCATGGTATGACATTATCTTTTTGAATTTGCTGAGGCTTGTTTTGTGGCCTAAAATGTGGTCTATTCTGGAGAATGTCCCATGTGCAGTGAAAAGAATGTGTGTTCTGCTGTTTTACAATGGAATGTTCTGAAATATTTGTTAAGTCCACCTGGTTCAGTGTGTGATTCAAACCATTATTTCCTCACTGAGTCTCACCTGTCCACTGATGTGAGTGGGATGTTAGAGCCCCAGTATAGTTGTATTCTTGTTGAAACAGCTCTTTATGTTTGTCGTGTGTTTTGTATATTTGGGTGTGCCCATGATGCATACATAAACACTTAGAGTTGTTATATTTTCTTTTTTTAAAAAATATTTTAATTATTTATTTGACAGACAGAGATCACATGTAGGCAGAGAGGCAGGCAGAGGGAGAGGGGGAAGCAGGCTCCCTGCTGAGCAGAGAGCCCAATGTGGTGCTCGATCCCAGGACCCTGGGATCATGACCTGAGCCGAAGGCAGAGGCTTTAACCCACTGAGCCACCCAGGCGCCCCACAGTTGTTATATTTTCTTGTTGGATTGTTCTCTTTAATTTCATATAGTGTCCTTCTTTGTCTCCTATTACAGTCTTTGTTTTAAAGTCTATTTTGTCCAATACATGTATTGTCATTCCACTTTCTTTTGATGTCCATTTGCACAATAGATGTTTTCCATCCCCTTACTTTCAATCTGTGCATGTGTTAGGTCTAAAATGAGTCTCTTGTAGGCAGCATACAGATGGGTCTTGTCTGTCTGTCCATTCTGTTACCTATGTCTTTTGATTGAATTGTTTAATCCATTTACATTCAAAGTAATTATTGATAGATATGTATTTGTTGCCATTTTATTACTTGTTTTGTTGTTGTTTCTGAATATTTCCTCTGATCTTGTCTTTCTCTCTTTCATAGTTTGCTGCTTTTCTTTATTGATATATTTGGATTTCTTTCTCTTTATTCTTTGCAAATTTGGGGTGGTTTTTGATTCGTGGCTACCATGTTTGTATATAGCATCTTCTGCATTTAACAGTCTATATTAAGTTGATGCTCATTTAAGTTTGGACTCATTCTTTACTCCTCTCCTCCCCACATTTTAGGTACATTGTATACTTTGCATCCTTTCACTTTGTGATTTCCTTGACTGATGTTTTACAGAAATATTCATTTTTACTGCTTTTGTGTTTCCTATCTTTATGCTGTCCCTTTTGGTCTCTCCTGTCTACTCAAAGAGTCTCCTTTAATATTTCTTGTAGGGCTGGTTTAGTGGTCATAAACTCCTTTAGTTTTTGTCTGGAAAACTCTTCATGTCTCTTTCTATTCTGAACGAGACCCCTAATGGATAGAGTATCATTGGCTGCAGATTATTCCCATTCAGCATTTTGAATATATCACACCACTCCCTTTTGGCTCACAAATTTTTTGTTGAAGAATCTCCAGCTAGCCTTATGGGTTTTCCCTTATAAGTAACAGACTTACTTTATTTTGCTGCTTTTGAGTTTTTTTTCTTTATCACTATGTTTTGCAAATGTAATTACAATACATCTCAGTGTGGGTGTGCTTTTGTTGGTCTTGATAGGTATTCTCTACGCCTCCTGGATCTGGATATCTGTTTCTTTCCTCAGATTAGGGAAGTTTTTGGCTATTACTTCTTCAAATGAATTTTTGTCCTCCCTTTCTCTCCCTTCTTTTTCTGGGACTCCTATAATAAAGATGATATCACATTTGATGATGTCATTGAGTTCCCTAAGTTTGTTCTCATTCTGTGCAATTCTCTTCTCCTCTCCCTTGTCCAGCTGGGTTACTTCCCGTTACTCTGTGTTCCCAGTTACTCATCTGTCCCGCTGCTTCTTCCACCTTCCCTTCGTTCCATCCAGTCCCTTTCTCATTCTGTGTATTGAGTCCAGTCCTCATCTCTGTTAAGGGTCTCACTCATGTCTTCCATTCTTCTCAGGTCCAGTGAATGTCCTTACGATCATTGCTTTAAAGTCTCTATCGGGCATGTCCCTTACATCTGTCCTGCTCAGATCTCTGGCTGTGGCCTCCTCCTGTTCTTCCATTTGGAATAAATTTCTCTGTCTCCTCATTTTGTCTGTCTCTCTGTGCCTGTTTCTGTGTGTTAAGAAAATCAGTTATGTCCTCTGCTCTTGAAAGTAGTGACTTTATGAAAAAGAGGTCCTGGAGTGCCCTGCAGTGCAGGATCTCCCTTTAACCTCCTCCAGAACCTGGCATGTCAGGAGAGTATCCTCTGTGTGTTGCTTATACCTTGCTGTTGGGTCTGAGTCTCTTTTCCTTTCAGTGCAGTTTTCTGCCCTGACTCTCTGCCTGACGTGGGCTGTGCTTGCTCTCTGTGGTGTTAGTGGGACCCAGGCAGGCCGCTCTGAGTGGGTATGATGCCAGGGAACTTGGGAGCTGGTGGCAGTGTTAACAAAATTTGCACTGGGTCACAAGTCCTATGCCGGGTCTCCTGAAGCCCTACACTGGCTGGGGGCACACAGCTGGGTATGGGGCATGGCGGTGGCTGTGGCGTACGGCTAAGCACAGCATGTGACCAGGCATTGTCGAGGGGGAATCGGGGAAGGGGGGATGGAGTGACTGGAGGCTTGGGGAGTCAGGAAAAAGAAAAAATACTAAAAGCAGGAAGAGGGGTGGCCCACGTGAAACCCGTTAGGTTCGCTTACCAGGGCTTATTGGAGTTTGGCTCCCGCTGTCCAAAGGAGGGGGGATGGGTGCTGTCTTCAGGTGTCAGCGGCGACATGCTGTGGATTCTTCTGGCTGCCTTAAGTTTTCTTGAGCATTTTAAGAGAGGCTGGGCTCATCTTAGGACCATGGCCTTGAGCTCTTAGAAACTCTGTTTCTGTTTCTTCAGGTCTTTATAGACCAAGGTTCAGGCTGCATGGAGAAGAGGGCTCAGCAGAACCTCACTAGAATTTGGTCAAGAGAGTTTTTATCAATATACACAAATTATTTACATTTTTATAGCTTCTTTTATATTTTCAACAAGGCTGTATAATTTGTTCCATAATATCCTTGAAATTTTTATTACATATCTTACCAGAGATATTATTATTGTTTTGTGATTTAAGTAACATCTTTTTATTTTCTACCGTAAAAAAAAATCAAAATCTACAGGAACGTTACTAGAATGACACAGCAAACATTCACATGCCCTTCACCTGCGCTTGGCAGCCGTCCACATCCTGTAATGTTTACTTTCTCTCTCTCTCACTCTACGTATGTGGTGTGTGTGTGTGTGTGTGTGTGTGTGTTTTACCAACATCATGCACTTCATTTCAGGTTGTATTAGCTAAGAACAAAAAACATAAGCCCACATGATTGTCATACTCATGAAGTTTAACTTTGATATAATACTATTATCCAGCATATAATCCACATTCAAATGTCACTGATTATTTAATCATAATATTTGTTGTAGTCCCCCTTTATCTGATTTAGAAGCCTATTAAAGGTCACACTTGGGGCGCCTGGGTGGCCCAGCCAGCTAAGTGTCTGCCTTCAGCTCAGGTCCTGATCCCAGTGTCCTGGGATGGAGCCCCAGGTTGGGCTCCCTGCTCAGTGGGGAGTCTGCTTCTCTCTCTTTCCCTCTGCTGCTCCCCCTGCTTGTGCTCTCTCTCTCTATCTGACAAATAATTTCTTTTTAAAGGGTCACACTTTGCACTGCACTGCACTGCTGCAGGACCTTGGTCTTCCTTAACCTGGCTGCTCCCGAGGCTGTTGGATTCCTGGTCTGCTGTCACAGTCACTCTACAAGGGTCCTGCTTTGGGGTTGGGGGTGAGACTTCTCTTCCCTTTGCATCAGACCGGGAGGCCTGCAGTCGGTCCCATTACTGGGGCGTGAAGCTTGACCACTTGGTCAAGTTGCATTTTCTAGAATTCTCCATTATAAGTGCTTCTGGGGGAGATTGTCTGAGGCACTGTTTCCCGTGTTTGTATTCCTTTGAGTATCCTGTTTCCACCAGACTCTTTCCCCAGTGGTTGCTGTGACCTTTGTTGAACCTTGTTTGAATCATTACTGTGCTAGAAACAAAATAGCGATTCTGTTTCTGTAATTTATTCCTCATTCATTGGTTAGCTTTCTTCTATCCTGAAGACCTTCTTCCTCATTCTCTAAGGATTTTAGTATCAGAATAGATTCACTTCAAAGATTTATAAACCACTTGGTCATTATTCATTTCGTTATTCAAATCATCCCAAATTCAGCCAGTGGGACCCTGTTTAAGTTGGCATCTGGGTCCTCTAAGGTGTAATGATCAGTGTTTGAGAAATAAGTAGTATCTGGCAAAAATTGCAACTTTCTCTGTGCTCCTTGCCTGTGCACCTGATTTTGCTACATATACTGATCTTGATTCCAGCAACCTTGCCTAACTCTTCACTTCTAATATGGTGTCTGGAAAGTCTTTTGATTTTATATATTGATAATCATACCTTCATGCATAATGACAGTTTAATAGAATTATTTCCAATTATCTTTTTATTCCTTTTGTTACTGAGTTGGCTAGAACTTCCTAGACAAGGCTAATCCTATATAAGAAGACTTTTAAAAAAACCACTATCGTGTTCTTTCTAATTTTGAGGTTCCAACATTAAATATGATGTTTGTTCTGGGTTACTACTTGCCATCCTTTCCTCCATTAAAGAAGGTCTGTCTCTCATTTCTAAATCACAAAGTTTTTGTTTTTTAATCCCTACTAGGGTTTGGGTTCTACTAAAGAGTTTGTTTTGCACTTGTTAAGATGAGTAAATGTTTTTTTCTCCTTTAATATATTAATGTGGTAAATCATAGTCATGTCTTTTGCATGGGAATCATCTCTGCATTATTGGCATAAGCCTTATTTAATATATTTAATATATTCTGCACTTAATTTGACAACATCCTGTTCAGCCTTTTGGCATGTATACATGAGATTGGCTTCTGTTTTTCCTGTGTCGTATCTCTTTGTTTTATATTATCTAGTTGTCTGAAATCCTTTGTGTTTCAGTATCTTGTGTGTCTACCCCTGACTGTACAGAGACGCGTGTTTACGTCACCTGCGGTGCCTTGTGTGCACTGTGTTGCAGGGAGGAGCGACATGGCATTTCCCTGGGGCTGTGTCTCTGCTTGGGTGGCTAGGACTGTGTAAGGTGGGTAGCTGTGGCACAGAGAGACCCCCCAGGGGCAGGTCCAGATCTCCCAGAGCCAAGGTGGGGGAAGGAGGCAGGGTCACGGGAAATCAGATCTCACCTTGGGGGTCACCTATCCCCTCAGGGTTGCCTGGCCCCTGGGGGTCGCCTGGCTCCGGTCTAACTCAGGAGTTCACAGTCTGCACCTGGGAGGCCCCGTGCTTCAGGTGCTGTCATGCCGCATGTCCCCTGGCGTGTCTATCAGTCAGTCGATCTCTGCTCCCTGCTGTGAGCACCTCAGCCCCAGGGCTCAGCCATGAAGGGTCAGGGGAGTTCTAGGGACGCTGACTGGAGGAGAGGTGCTGTCTGGGGAAGGGGATTCGTCATGCTCCATGCTGCTTGTTTCCTTCTCGGGTATCAGCAGAGGCAGGCACGTGTCACGCTTGCCTAAGACCTAAGATTTTAACTTCATGCCTCCTCACGAGGGATTTCGTATTGTGTTGGAGCAGAGCCTGTGCCTTTTCACCTGAGCTGTAGGTCCCAACAAGGGGGGCTGCAAACTTAACCGCTGGGTGCTGGACGCTCATCAGTCACAGAAGTGTGAGTGTGAATGCATGTGTGTGAATGCATATGTGAGCATGTGCCTGTGTGTGTGAGCGACAGTGTGCTGTGTGAGTGTAAGAGCATGTACAAGTGTGAGTGTGTGCAAGTGTGTATGTGCATTGTGATCAGTGCGCGAGTGTGATCAAGTGTGTGTGAATGTGAGAGTGTGCACGCATGTCTGGGAGTGTGCATGTCAGAAAGTGTGCACATGTGAGAGTGTCCATGTGTGAGGGCATGTGAGATCGTGTGCGCTTGCATGTGTACGTGTGAGTGAATGTGTGAGAGCACAGTGTGCAAGTGTACGTGTGTGGGCGTGTGCGTGGGTGAAGTGTGAGGGCACAGTGTGCAAGTGTGTGCGTGTGCGTGTGCGAGAGCAGTGTGTGCATGTGCACGTGTGTGTGCGTGTACGTGGTGAATGCGTGAGAGCATGTTTATGTGTCTGTGTGTACGTGTGTGTGCGCACACGCATGTGCATTAGCATGGTGGGGAGTCAGAGACGAGCCGTGCCTCTCCCCGCCTCTTCCCTCGCCTGCCCTCTCCAGTTCCCGCCCCGCTAACTGGGTTGCTTGCTGTCCTGGGAACCTACCCGGTCCCCTGATTCCTGCCCTTGCTGAGCTGTTCTTTGTGTCTGCACAGTCTCCACGCTCTCCCCGCCGTGCTGCAAGCTGAAATCCTCCTCTGTCTTCAAGATGCAGATGAAATGCCTTGTTCTCCCTGATGTATCCCAGCTGGGGATAAACATTGCTTCCTCTTTTAAGACTTGGCACGTCTGCCTTGAATTATGCATGTGTGCGGCGGAGGGCTCCTTTAGGATAAGGATTATGACTTATTTATCTTCGCATCTCCCCCGTAACTCTCTCCACCCCGTACCTCAGGCAGCGTCTGGCACGTTGAAGGTGCTCGATAATTATTTATGAAATTGGGTATTAACTGCTCCTCCTTATTTGTGTGTTTAGTGACATTGTTCAGTTCAGGGGTAAGTGACGCAATCTTGTGAGAAATGGGAGCTTTCTGCCTCCCACCCTGCGGCGAAAATAGTCCCATCCTCTCCCTGCCTGTCTTCCTGCTTCTCCACCTGGATCTGGCGTCCCCTCCCTCTGCTCCCCTTTCTCTGTCTCACGCGGGCTTCGGGGCCATTGCAGCCGCCGTCAGCTCGGTGGGCATGCCCACAGGGGCGGCCACGGAGCGTGGCGGGGCTGCACGCGGAGCCTCGGCACGCGTCTCCCGAAGCCAGGTGGGGAAGTGGCGTCAGCTCCACTGCAAGCCGCTCTTCCCGCCCCCACACCCCGGGAAAATCAGTGGTGGGGGGGGGCTTGAGAAGCCTCTCCCGAGCCCAGTTCAGTGCCTTCAGTTATCCTCAGGGGTGTCGGGAAATTTCAAAACAGAGTTAATTGCAATTCGTGGTGATCACCCACACATGTGGTGCCACGCCACCCTTGGAGTCTAAGAGCACGATGACAGAAACCTGAATGTCCCCGCTCCAGGAAGACCACTAGGGCGACTGTCCTTTTCTTCACTGTGCCCCCACAGTGTGGCTTTGCGCTCCTGACAGTCGGGTGCTCGCAGGCCCTAGTGCAATCTCGGGCGCCTGCCGATGCGTCCCCGAGTCTTGGTCTCCTCGGCTTGATGTGGCTGCTCTGAAATCCCAAGGCCTGGATCTGCATATTATGAGAGGGTCGTGTTCAGTCGTCTGTATTCACTCAGCCCAGGGACTGGCCCAGGCTTCTGGGAAAGCTGACTCTACGGGACGTTTATATGACACCCAAAGTTGCAGAAGGGACTTCCTGTTTCAGAACAAAGAATCCACGCTCTCACCGTTCTCACCTACCGGTCCTCTGGCACAGGTGGCCCCAAAAAACCCAAGATCACAGCCGAATCGGTTGCCCTAAGCGATTTGTCTTCTCCGACTCCTGGAGACCCTCTCTGAGACCGTTGCTGTTCCCAGTCTGAGGGCAAGGAGAGGAAGTTCACCGGGCTCCCCGGTCCCCCATACGCCCTGCTGCCTGGGGGCCACCCAGCCGGAGCCCAGGCATCATGGAACAGGAGCATCCAGACCGTCCATGGCCGTGAGCCACTTCTAACCCGTTAGTGAGCTTTGAGCCACCCCACGCCTGGGGACCCACCCGTTCTCACGTACAGCTTTTTCTGGGAAGTTCCTGCCTCTGCCAGGTGACACTCTCTCGGCTCGGGATCCTCTCCGTTCCCACCCGCCTGCACACCTCGGGGTCTTCCTTCATACCTGGCGGGAGAAGGCCCTGCCTTCTGTCTGTGCCCAGCACGCTCTCCCTTCTCATGTGGCCTTTCATGCTTCAGAACTGGCATTGGAATCATTGTCACATGGGACACAGTGTGGGAACACCCTGTTTAAGGGCAAGGACGTGTCCAGGTTGTCTTTGCTCTGCCCACAGGACTTGGAACAGTGCTTGGGACACTGCGAATGGAAAGCTCAATGGACTGTGTTTGCAGAATACTTGGAGGAGGGCTGTGTTGCCTTAAGTGGGAGGGTGTGATTTTTGTGCATGCTTTCGTGGTCCGTGACATGTGGTCTGCACCTGGGAGGGTGCCACGGTGCCACTGCAGTTATTGTCACTTAAAGAAACACGAGCCACTTGTGAACAACAGGGGCGCGGTGTTTCCTGTCTCCATGCTTTGGACCATGGAAATGGGCCTCTACTGATCTCTTGACATCCACAGAGAGAGGATTAGTCCCAGGGTGGAGAGATCAGAGGAGACTCTCAGGCAGAGACCCCATTTTCTGATAAGGGAACTATAGCCTGGAGATAGGAGGAAGAGCTCAGACCTCCCGGCTCCTGAGCAAGCACATTTCCTGCTAATAAAAAGATAAATTTAGTTGTGGTCTAATATAATGGATCATGTCGACAGGGTGCAGGGCTGAGTCACTGCAGTGTTCTCTAGCTTGGGCCAAGAGCTTGAAGAAACCCTGCTTAGGAAGCCCTTTTGTACTGAGTATCTACGGAGGACCAGTGCCGGGGGCACTTCTTGAAGTAGAATTCATGCAATTTCACTGCATAAATTACGATGGTTAATTTCTGAATCAAAGAAATCTTGATTATATTCTATTCCTAGAGAATGTGGTGTGTGTGCGTGTATTTGCCTGTGTCTGTGTTCATGTGTGCACATGTGTGTGCATACACGTGTGTGTTTATACATTGCCTTCATAAAAAATGGAAATGATTTCGAGCTCTCATTTGTCTATCAATGTACCATTTTTGGGTTCTGAGGTACTCGTCCTCCATTTTTATCACAATAGTCACACCCTTGACCAGGCCTGTGAGTCTATGCTGCAGAGACATACTTGAAGTCACTTCTTCTGATCTGTCAGTGCATGATTAAGAGCCAGCAGTGGCTGCTGTGTTGGTTATGATGAAGGTGATCACATAAACCAAGCTGACCTCTTTCTGTGTCCTATAGGGAACGGGTTTGTATGATGTGGAGAACTTGTCTGCAGGCTTGGATCCTCAATAGAAAGACCTTGGACAGATGAGGTCCAGGGGACTTTGTGCTCTACAAGGTCAGGTGCACATGGAGTCCTGGTGATGGCCTTTGTCCTTTACCCCATGCATCACTCCCCCCTGTAGGAACCCAGATACTTCCAACTTGGTGATGATATTCTGCAAGTATCTGACTGAGTTTGGGTTCTGTAACAGGTTGGTAGGGAAAGATGCTGAGATAACAGGTTATGGCAGCTCTCCCCACAAGGATCTTACCAGAGAAGGTAGAGAAGGAAAATATAAACTTTTTGTCAAACTATAAAACTAACACAGGGGAATTCAAATGGAAGATGATAGAGGGAAGCTAACGCTTTCATGCACCAATCCCAAATGAAATAAATAAAAGTAAAGGCCAAAAACAGCAAAAATGTTCACTGGCAACAATGAAAATTCAATCTCACTCATAAATTTTTAAGTGAGTGACCAAGTAGAGGAGGAGAACTCTGACACAGTGAGCCCTCCAGTGTCTCCAAGCCCCTCAGCAGCACCCTGAAACAGTGCAAGGACAAAGGGTGCGTCAGGGCAATACTGAAATCTCACTGCACTCCCAGTTTGGAAGGAAGCCAACAGAGGTTGTGAGCAGATTGATCGGTGAACTGGTGGGACTGGT
Source organism: Pteronura brasiliensis (assembly GCA_004024605.1). Taxonomy (NCBI): domain Eukaryota; kingdom Metazoa; phylum Chordata; class Mammalia; order Carnivora; family Mustelidae; genus Pteronura; species Pteronura brasiliensis. The sequence goes on from PJEN01001000.1 coordinate 11,396, forward strand.
ACAGAGTCACAGAGGAGGCAATGGGACAATGTGGACGCACTTCGTGTAATAATTTACTTGGATGCACTTCATGTAACAGTTCACTTAAAATGTTGCAGATGCTAATTAGCCTCCTAAGTGAGAGGGACATAAGGTATTTCCAGGCACACAAACTATCCTTGCTGAAAGAACTACTGAAGGACGTCCTTCAGCAAGAAGAAAACCAAACTGACTGAGGAGAACTGACAGAGAGGAAAATGGTGATTAAAGAAAGAGGTAAATCATGTTGCTATGGAAGTGTCAGAGGTTCTTTTTCATAACCTTAAGGCTTGGTGGATTGACAGTCCTACACAACAACACCAGGAAATGGGTAGAGGAAATCGGGTTTATAGGTGTTTCTCTCATTTGGAGGCACTGTATGGAAATTAACCAATTAACCAAATAAATTGATTATTTATAAATGAAATTAACCAAAATAACCACTTGTATTTTGTTAGAAAAATGCAAAGGATAAGGTAAGTTAGAAAATATAAAGGTAATCACTAAAATAACATAATGGGACAGTTCTAAGCAAGGACAGGAAAAACGGGTTGAAAAATAAGGATTCACCTAACAGAAGGCAGAGAAGGAGAAATCAAATAAAAAATTTAAAATTACAAATGCAAAGTACAGGTGATAGAACATATCAGAAATCACAGTAAATGAAAATATAAAATTCACTTATGTTTTGTCTAAAAGACTTGGTATTGAAAACAATCTCTTGTATACAATTTATAAGACATGCTTAAAACATTTATTAAACATCACAGGATGGAAAACTGTATATCAGAAAAGTAACTAAAAATTAATATAGCTATTTTAATATGGAATGAAACACACTTATAGGGGAAATTATGGGTAAAATAGATCACAAAAGAAGCAATGTATCAATAACTTACTATAATTACAAACTTGTATACACCTAACTTATCATCTTACAAAATATATGACAAAACTCAACAGAAATACAAGTAGAAATTGAAAAATCCACAATGAGCAGGAGTTATTATCAGGTGTCTCTCAGACGCTGATAGACGAAGTTTACAAAAAGTAAAGTCACAAATTATTTAAATAATACAATTACTCTTGATTTATGCACATACATATGCAAGCAATAAAGACAGCTTGTACACTTTTACTGACGTAGAAGATTTTAAAAAGCTATTTATAATGGGGCTGCAAGCGGGTTCTCAATAAATCCAAGGTATTTATATAATAAAGACCATCTTTCCTGATAATAGTGCAATAGAATTATAGCAGGAAAAGCACCTATGCCACCCAGAACCACACATGTGCAAATTTACATTTGTTAAAAAGTCATAGTATTCATGATATCCCATTTACATAAAATCATTATTTTATTTTTAAGTTCTTAATTCTAGCGTGATCAGCGCACTGTGCTAGGTCGGTTTCAGGTGTTCCCCGTGTGATTCAGCGGTTCTGCACACGACTTGGTGCCCATCACGAGAAGTGTGCTCTCAATGCCATCACCTGTTTCCCCCACATCCTGCCCCCGCCCCTCTGGTGACGTCAGCGTGCCCTCCCTCGTTAAGAGTCTGTCTCCTGGTTTATCTCTCTCCCTCTCTCTGTTTTTCTTTCCCCTTTGCTCACTAGTTTCTTAAATTCCACATATGAGTATGATCTTCTGGTTGTCTTTCTCTGACTTATTTTGCTTTGTATTATATCCTCCAGACCCACCCACGTTGTCGTACCCACTTGCACGGAATGACATGTGTGTGCACGTGCATGTAAGGACACGGGAAGGACATCCATGAAGGATAATGACCAACAGCAGTAGATGGTCATTTCAGGGTGGCGAAAAAAATTTTTCTACATTCTTTTTTAAAATTTGGTCTTTGTTTTTCCACTGGATATGGGGTTTATTTATAGAATCTTTATGGTGAAAATAATTCTAAATATTTATGTTTTAAAAATAAAGGGGAAATATTACATCTTTTGTGTTGGACAACAATGAATGCGATATGCAACAAAATGGCTAAGGGAAACGCCTAGCCTTCAATGGATGTATGGAAAAGTGGCCAATTAATAAGCTGTTAAAGCAGAAAATGAACCGTTGAGCAATTCCGAATAAAAGGTAAGGGAGACCCTGACAAACATAAAAGCAAAATTAAAATAAAAATCAGGGTCACTGGAGATGGCTTAAAAATGTAGTTCTTCCAAAAATTAAAGTGAGAATATTAATTTAAGTGAAAAGAGTCGGTGCCTACAGACCAATGCTAGAGACCCAGGCGTGGGGGATGTAGGATCCGCGTGCCATGGAGGAGTGCCGTGGACGTCACAAAAGACAGGGAATCCAGCTGCTCCCCGCTCGCGGGCTCTCAGGACAGCAGGCTGGCCAAGTGGCACCGTCTGTGCCCCTGCAAGGTGGGCTTGCTGCCTTTGACCCGGCCTGGGGACCGTGGCTTTGAGCTACCTGCTCGCACAAGATGCGCATGTTAACTCACGTCATGGCGCGGGCGTGCCTGCGGCAGTGCCATTTCGCCGGCGCAGGGACAACTGCCACGCGTGTGACCCGAGAAGCAGCTGCTGCTGTTACTGTTGCTTGGATTTATTTGTCTAAATTCGGGTCCTTGATGAGAGCACGACTCAGGATGAGCGCACAGTCCCGTTCTTCATCATCCCCATTTGTAAATCAAGTGGGTCCGCGTCTCTCCCCTGCTCTCCAGACCTTGGCTTCCTTGTCTTCCGAGCAGGGATTAGTGGGCGCGGCAGCGGGTGAAGGGATCACGAAGCGAGAAGGAGAGGAAAAACCCAAATACTGCCGCAGACTTATCTTTGAGTAACCTGGCAGGCAATCTCATCTATCCTCATGAATGCTAGTCCCAAGAGATAACTAGCACATGAATATTTTAAGCTTTTCGGTCTGCTATTGATCTGTGGCCTGTCAGTATCCAACCGGTTAATTTAATTTGATGCAAAAACATAAGGAATTGGGAGCAAACCAACATCTTTGAGCAGAGAGGTAGGGCAGAGCGAGTTCATGGTTTAGAGAAAAGCTCCCCACCGACCGGCGGGAAGAGAGCGTGGGGGCAGCTAGTGCCTCCCGTCCCAGTTCACGGGGAGACACACTCACGTGTAAGGCTTTGAGAGAGGAAAACTTCTTCTCTCTGCTCAGAATGATGGAATCATTCGTTTATACACAAAAAGTCTGAGTTAAGAAAAGGACCTACTCGAGCCAAATGCGAATAACCGATTTCTAACATACTGTTTCACAAATTCAATTAGCTTTTTAAAGCGGGCTTTCATCCTAGCGCCCCCACGGCCCAAGCTCTCTGCGCGGACCCGGGGCGGGTGTCCTGGGTTCTGTGGACTTAGAACTCCAGAGGAAAGGCGCAAACTCACGTCAGCTGGAGGCGAATTCAGTGTCTTTGGTTCCTCTTTGATTTATTCTCCTTATTCTTAAGTTGCTTTCTCTTCTCAGAGGTTTGGTGGAATCAGTAGTAACAAACATTCTACCTGACCACAAGTTGCACCATTCCCAACATCCCTATTTTCTTTTTTTCAGGCAACAAATGGCTTGTATAGTGTCAATCCCAAGAGCCGGGTAGAAGTTTAGCAAAGAATCCTGTGTCCTTACTAAGGAACTTACCTCCCCTGAAAATATGACATCACAGCCCCATTTAAAGAAACAAAGATGCGTTTGCACAATAGCAACCTCCAGGGGCGTGGAAGCATCGCGGCGGGATCCCCAGCCCACGACTCACGAGGGTACCTGGTAAATATGTATCTTTTTTCCTGTAAAGGTGAGGAAAGCCTAACCTGGGAGAGTTAGCCACCAAGGAGGAAGACATTGCCGAAACCAGAGCAGCTCGGGTGGACGGGATTCCAAGAGGCCCCCCTCCCCCCCACCCCGCACGGCCCCCTGCTGTGTGCTCCTGCATAACCCCTTCCCAGAAGTGTGGCCGTTGCCTGCTGTGGGTCCGCTCACTCCCTGGGTTAGGTCACATCTTGAGACACAGCTGACCAGACGGTGACTCCCGTGATATCCGTGCATCACGTAAGCCTCCCTCCTCAGAGAGATGCTCCTGCTGGCCTTGGAGAACCACCCGTGTGGGCCCTGTTGATGCGGGGGGCCGTGAGTGGGACCTGAGACCCCCTCTAGAAGCAGAGAGTGGTCCCGGTTAACCGCCCAGGGAGCAGGCCCTCATCATACAGCCGCAAGGAAATGAATTCTGTCAACAGCCTGGAAGTGGCCACGCCCTCGCTGAGTCTCCCATGAGGAAACAGCCAGGGGACACCCTGACTTCAGCCTTGTGAGTCCCGGAGCGGAAGGCCGGGCTACAATGGGCGGGAATCATAACCGCGGAGGCTGGGAGGTGACAGCAGGTGTCCGCGTGAGGCGCTCCCCTGTGCTGTTTGTTACACGGCAACAGAGAGCTGACATAGTAGCCAACGGCCTCAAATACGGAAACATCTCCTGCACTGGTCAGTTCTGTGTTTAATGCTCCGTACTAAGGCTCACCAGTACAGAAATCCTACGTGCTTCCCTTGTGTTCCCTGAGCTCAGTGGGAAAAACCTGGTACCTGATGATCTCGTGTTCACCGCATGCCATCGCACGCTTCCAGGAGCCCAGAGAAGGACATGTCTTGTGCCTGTGTCCCACAGGAGAAAGTTAGGCTTGGTGGACAAGAGGTCCCAGTGCCCGAGACCTCAGAGTCCCAGTTTCTCAACACATCCACAGTCTCCTGCAGCCCCGCCCCCTCCTGGGGTCAGGGGGCTTCTCTCTCTGCTTTTGTGGTTTTTCTGTGTTGCTACAGAACTGCGGGTCCTTCGAGGGGAGGCACTGACCAAAGCTTTAGGTTTGGCCTCCAGAGCGCTCTGGCCCTTCCATCCTGGTGCTCCCGTGGGGGCGTGGTGCTCCGTGAGACCCCACCGAGCGTGGGCGAGCAGAACGAGGGCGGGAGGTTCCAGCTCCCTCCCTTCCACCCTCCGCATAGCCTCACAGCATGAGCGGATTTTCCTGGCAAGGAAACACCTCTGGTTCCCATCAGATGGGAGAGGGACAACGATCGTTGTCCAGTGAAGGGGAAACGGTCACCGTTTTGGCATTTGTCACGTTCAATTGTCAACACAATTTTGTACCTTCCACCAATAGTCGTGGGTTTTAGAAAGAGGAGGCTACCTGGAGGTCAGGGCACGAGGCCGGCCTATATAACGGTTCTCCCACTTCCTACCTGTGTGCCAGGTGCCCGCCTTCTCTCAGCGGGGAAGCGTCCGGCGGTCTCACGTCAGACCCGGTTTATTCGCTGTTTTGAGCTGCGGAGTCTGCGTCTCCTTCTGGGGGTCGTTGTCCTCGGTGATACCGGGGGAGGAGGGTAATGATGCAGGGGACCTGGTCCCCCTCCCCAGGGCCCTCCCCGTCAGCCCGGGAGCCCTGAGGCATGGGCCTGCACAGGTGCCAGGACATCCCTCAGGATGAGGCCAGCTGCTCCGTGCGCCCCTGGCGGATGCCTTCCCTCCCCAGTGTCCCTTCCCACTTCCCCATGATGCCCTCCCCGAGGGAGGCTGAGCCTTCTCCCACTCCTGAGACCGGTTATAAGTGGACCTCATTGGATGTCAGCTCTTCTTGTTGGAATGAGGGCTGGTGGCGGCAGTGTCGCGGCGAGGGCGGGTGATCCGGGTGGTGGGAGGTGCCGTGGGGGGCCAGGGCGAGTGCCTGTGCCCCGCCTCCTTTCACCCAGGCTGCCTCAGGCGGCGCTGGGGTCCAGAGGGCTGTTGGGCAGGAAGTGCACTGGCTCTCTCCTGTGATTCTGACCAGCACATAGAAAACCGCTTTGCCCGCGTGATTTTCTTTCTCGGGGCTTCTGCGCTCGGCTCGTCTGCACTGCCGAGGCTCTGAAGGGTTGTTAACAGTTGAAATACTCAGAGAGGACCGTAAAAGACACACTGTAAGGACAAATGCTGACTCTGTGGACGTCTTCGTAACACGTGGTAGCTATGACTCGCTGCTGCTAGTGCTTTTAGGAAACCAGAGACTGTTCCCTTGGAGGGTTTGCAAATGCGTCCCCGGCAGCCCGAGATTGCGGGGGGGGGGGGTCCTTGCTGCTATCTAAAAGAATTTCATTTCCTTCTCTTTGTAGGAATGAAAAATAACTTAAAATAGAGCATCCCTGGGTCTCCATGATTCCAGCGGGGGCCGGTGGGCTGGGTGCGGTGGGAGGCAGGGCCCGAGCAGCCCGCCGTCCCCAGGGACTCGGCCCCCTGCTTGTTTGTACCTGGAATCCTGATGGGCTGCCGGGGGCTCAGGCCCTGCAGTCACCACCGTGAGGCTCACCCCACCTCCATTTGTACAATGAAAACAAAATCTGTTGCAAAAAGGGAAGTGATCATGTCGCAAATATAGGGAGGTCACGTGTGAAGAGGAAATTTCACTCCCTATCGTGCCATCTTAGGAGAGATGGTTGACAAATCTCGAGTCTGCGTGAGAAATGGTGGGTTCTGGTCTGGAGGGCGCCAGGCTCTGGGAAGTCTGTGGCGGCCTGCTCGCCGGGAGGCCAGGGAAACACGCTTCTCCTGGAGAGGTCTCTGGGAAAAGACCGTTTCTCAAAGCGTGGCTCGGTGAGCCCGGGCTGCCGCTGTGCATGGGGTCCTACGGGGCGTGGGCCCCGTCCCCTGCCCACTGCTGGCCCCTGCCGATTCTTTTTTCCCTTCTCCAGGCTGATTTGGGAACCACTAGGTGCCTTATTTATTTGAATGCATTACAGTAAACCGTAGCGGACGTACCCGGTGATTGTAACTGAACATGTTTGGAATGTGAGGCCACAGATCATGGGGGTCAGCACCTCCCTGGGTGTCTCTGTGGCCTCTTACTCCCCACGGCGTGGCCGGGCCGGCATTGTGAGACCTCGCAAGGGAGCCGCCTCCCCCGCCCCCCAGAGTCAGAACCGGAGTTCTCAGCTTGTCCCCCGCTCCTGTGTGAAACTGGGAACTTTACTTAATCTCCTGGAGTTTCCTTCTCTGTAAAATGGATATAATTCATACATTGTGTGATTTGTTGTGAAAGAATGGGTAAGTTAATGCTCACAGAGCATTTGGGATGGCGTTGTCGTTTTTCTTGTAAAACGGAATGGGAATGTTGAGGCTTCTTAAACAGGCTATGCAGGCACTTCCCCATCTGGGAGTTGCCTCCTCTCAGTCCGGACTGAGTTAGGAAGGGAAGCGGGATGAAGGCAGACAGCTGACATTTGTGGAACGACAATAAATTTGTGGCTGGTGGGCTGCCTGGAAGAGAGGGTGCCTTACATCTGAGACTTCCCTGAGCGACTCGGTCTGGTCCACCAGCTTCCCTAAGTCGGCTTCCTCTTGTGCAGCGGCAGGAGAGTATAGCCACCTTTCAGATGGTCTTGAGGAGTAAGTGAAAGACTTTGTACAAAGACGGTAAGCGCTCATCAGGGAAAGCCTCTTGTCAGTTCTCTCCATGGGCCCAGGTTGGATATCGCCAACCCCTTGGGGGACTTTGACGAGCGTGGTTCCTGAAGAGAGATAGACAAAGAAACAAGAAACCGCAATGACCGGGTCCAAGATGAGCCAAGGGACTTTGAGGCTTTGGTGGTCCATGAAGTCCCAGCCCCCTCAGGACAGCCTTGAGGTGCCGGCGGCAGACGTCCCCGCTGGGGCCTCCTGGGGCTTTTCAGCCAAAGGAGAATGAGAAAAGGGTTTTGTGAGCTGCCTGAGTCGGCAAGGCCTAGAAGGAGGGTCGGGGTCTGCTTCTGGTGTTGGTCCGTGGGGACTGTGTGGATGTTTTTCCATAAGAGGGGGCCACGGGGTCCCGAGAACGGTGTGTGGGGCACAGGTGTGATGGGGGACAGTGCACGACACCTGTGGTTGTGCTTCGGTGAGATCCAGACAACGAGGTGCTGCTCAGACCCTTGGGATTTGGGGGTGGAGTCCAGGGGTCGTGCGGAATGGGGTCCTGGGTGAGCCCATGGGGCGTCTGTGAACTCAGATGGGTGAAGCCTGGAGGGTTTTGTGCTTAAGCTCTTTTCCTTTAAAAAATATCTACAAGATGAGAAACTTGAGAGTAACCTGTGCTCACGGCAGCAAGTAAAAACCAGGCAGGTGCGTGAAGGACACGGCCAACTGACCATTGTCACGTCCTCCAATGGTAGGTGCCGAGACCAGACCTTTCTGCCTCCTCACAGGAAGACAGTTCATGTGGAGACGCAATAGCCCACACAGAGACACGGTCCACCTACAAAACCCGCGTACGTGCGCATGTGTTTTTTCTTAGAAAGATGAGCTGTTATTAACATAGTCTGGGATTTTTCTTTGTGATTGGAGCCGTGTCGTGCGTCGTGTGTGTGGAGGGCAAATGCAGAGCGGAGGACGGTCTCAGCTGTGGCGTCCGCTTGCTGGGACAGCCCTCGCCAATACTGCACAGGGAGCAGCAGAAGACGGTGGGCTCCCCGTCTAGAGGCGGAACCCCCCGTCTGGGCTTGTTCTGTCTCGGGGGCCCCGGGAAGGGTCCGCTCCAGGCCGTTCTCCCAGCTCCTGGGGGCTCTGTGCCTCCGTCCCTCCCCTGCGTACCTGTTGCTCTCCCCGTGCGGGTCTGTCTTTGCGCCCGCATTTTCCCCTTTTGTAAGGACGCCCGTCTATTGCCTGTATGACTTCATCTTTACCAAAGTCCCCGTTTCCAAGTAAGGTCACATTTCGAGATACGGGAGGTAGGGCTTCAGCAGCTGAATGCGGGGGACACCCTTCAAGCCATAACAGTGGCTGGACGTTCCTTGGCCGTGACAAGCACTGCAGGCTGCCCGCCCAGTAATGGCCGATGGTGCTCATTCTGGGGTCCTGGTCCCCCCAGCACCGGCGCGCGTGCCGATGCCTTGCGGTCCCCTTGCTGGTCCCCTTGTTGGCTCTGGAATGGGTCGCGCGGCCATCGTGGCTACTGAAGTGTGAGGGGAGGGTGCCTGCATTTCTAGGGACACTGATACTGCCCTTCCCGGGGGACAAAGAGCCAGGGGTGCCCGGCTGGCCTTTGGGTACTGTCCTGAAAGGCTGGGTGCTTGCCGCCCCGGCTTCTTGTCGCCTCCCAGAGAGGCTTGGCAAGGAGCATGGTTTGTGGCGACTCAGCCACGGGGAGCCCCGCCTCCTGCAGGATTTCATGGTGCCCCTGACCCCACAGCACTGCACCGCTTGTTGTGTTTCCTGTTTTTAAACTGTTTGGGTTCGGACAGAGATGTACTGATTGAGAGTGTGGGTGAGCTGTGACCTCGTCCAGCAGGCAACCTGCCAGGTCTTCTTTCTCATAAACAGCTTCACACGCAGTGGGGGCGCGTGCACACGCGTGAACCTCTCCACATACAGGGAGCTCCACCCTTGGGGACCAGGAGCATAGACCCCAGGGGCAAGGTGGCCTGCTCACGGGGCGTGCGCAAGTCCCAGGGGCATGGGCACTGCACGCCCGACTCTGCTCGTTTGCCTGCATCCTCACGGGACCGGGCACCCCCGAGCTCATCAAAAGTGGGGCTCAGCTGATGCTACATGCACCCCTTCCGTCTCGGCGTCTGGACCGGTGCGTGCCACGCGCAGGGTCACGTGGGGGTGCTTCTTGGCACCTCGCTTGCTTGGATCTCACGTCCGCTGTGCTGGGAGGTCGGGCTTCAGGCTTCACTCTTGCTTCCACCGTTCCTCCAGGTCCACGGCTGGGTCTTAGGATACATGTTTGCATTAAAAATTACCATTCGAGTAGAAAAGGACTCTTATCAAGAGTTTTAAATTTTCCTGCGCATGAACTGAAGTCCTGCGTCTAACCCTTCGGGGGTTTGGGCCAGCGAGCTTTTTAACAAACTTGAAATTGGAATCTTGGTTTAGGTTCATTCCACTCTAGTTCCCTGGCAAATGTATGGGTGTTGGCAATGGGAAGAAGAATTTCAAGGTGCATTATTTCAAGGAACAGTCTCCTTCATGACGGGCACGACAGACGCCCTTTGCCGTGGACGACTTTACACGGCGAAGCTTCATTTTGGTTCTCTGCTGTGACACGTTGTCGTGCCCGCAGTGAGCCTTCCCAACACCGACACCCTTGAATCTGTGTGCTTCAACGGAGTACCTGCTCGGAGACATTTAAGCAACGATGGTGGAACAGCTCCAATTGATCGGTTGTGACTGATTTAAATGGAGCCTAATTGCTCGTACGGCTGGTGCTGATTTGGCTCCGAGCCCCGAACGGGGCCAGGTGCAGGCCGTCCCCGCAGGAGTGCCGTGTCCTCGGTCACCTGGAGCCCGCGAGCCGCTCTGTTCGGTGGGGCCGGTGGTTGGCTTTTCCTATTTTGGGAGAAAATAAATCAGAATGTTCTTCCTGGCAACTGATGATAGTCCGAAATTTCCTTCTTGATATGAAGAGAGAGAAGTCTCGTTAAGTCAAATGCACTGGGGACGGAGTTTCTTTTGTCATTCTTTTCTTCAGGAGAGCACCTCGCGCTCTGACAGAGAATTGCTTATTAATCCCCTTGGAATGATGCAGTCACTCAAGTGGACTCGAGCTACAAAAAATTTCTAAAGACCCTGGCGGTCATTCACTGCTCACTCCGGCTTCTGTGAGGCCGTGTGTCCCCACCGAGGACACCGAGTCCCTGCTGGCCGTTGGCTCCCACCCCTGTTTGCTCTTCTGTCGCATCGGGAACGACGCCCCGTGCTTCCAAGCCTGGCACAGCCGACACGGGGTTTCCAGGGCACGCGGTGGCCGAGACCTGGAGGCAGGTCCGTCCTCACTGGGTGTCCGAGGGAGCGCATCAGTCTGGCAACGTCGGGTAAACACAAAGGCCGTTCAGGGCCCAGGACGCACATTCTGCCTGTTAACCTCCACATGCTGGAGGGGCAGGTGCGGACGCGGGGGCACATGGAATCCGCCTGCGAGCGAGAAGAGAGACGCCACGAGAGTGGGCCGCGGCGTGGCAGATGCCTCCCGTCCCCCGCTGGCCGCGGCTCACACGCGTGGGCAGTCCGGGGGGAAGTACGACGGGCCCCGTTTCTGGGAACACACGCCCAGCACCATGAAATGGGGCCGGTCTCAACCATCAAAGTGTGAACAGTTCTTTTAGCACCTGCTTTTTGGAAAAGTGAAACGATTCCTAGCCCTGCTCCGGCTCTGGTGGGGCTGCGTCTGAACTGCGCGGGGCCGTCGTGAATCTGGAGGCGGAGGCGAGAATCTGGCTCTCACATCCCCGGACGCCTTACTCCCCGTTCCAGACCCGGCGCCTTTTCTGTCAGAGAACAAATCGGCCTCGGGGGTCACTGGGAATATCAGCCAGGATGGTTGACAGCGAAACCAGGTGTAATCCTCCCCTCAGGCCCGACGCGGCTGTGACCCCAGATGGCTTAGGTGTGCGGGGTGGCCCCAAAGTCTCGGCTTCTCTCTTGTCACATTGATTGTTTGTGAAAATAACGCACACACCGCTGGAAACGTCAGCTGGTGCTGATGGCCTGGGTCCCGGCTCTGCTCCTGGGAGAAACGTCTTCGCACCCGCCTTCCGGAACCGTGTGCGGGTGCCGCCGCGGTGAGCCTGCCAGCCCTACACGTGGTCTTTGACCCTCTGCTCTCACGCTCGAGGACTCCACTTTACCTCCCTCCCTCCCCAGCTCCCTTCCCTCCTATAGTATCAAGTCACTGATTTTGGTGAAATCAGTAATCAGTGTTTGTATCATGAAACTGTATAAATATTGTTCTTTCTAGAACCAAGATGTGTGCCATGATCACATCCTGGTTTTTTCCCTGGAGTTAATACATCACTTTGGTACTTGTAATTTTTCAAGCGAAAGTCCTTATTTTTCCCAGATGATCGATCATATAATTCATTGTATGATTTAGCTGTGCAAATGCGGTCCTCTGTGGAACTCAGTAGTGCACCGCGGTTGTGTTTTCTCTTGGAGGCTTTTGTTCTTCCTTGGTTTAACGACTGTAGCATGTCCTCCTCGTTTAGTTTTCTCAACAAACGTCCCTTCCTCCTTCACAGACGAGCCTGATTCCCACCGACTGCTCTCTCGGACCTCTGCCTCTGGGGACATTTTCTGTCATCCTAAGACTTCTCTTCTCTGCGCTCCCAGCCCCGATCTATATCCTGGAGCTCTTTCTGGATTTACTGCTTTCTTGTACTGGGTCAGACTTTCCAGCATCTTCCAGAGAAACAGTACATCAAAGGCCAACCCCTGCCTTCCTTTGTGCCTTGAATCATCCGCGGCCAGCTTGCACACATGTTGTGAACTTGGGTCAATGGAGAATTCCTTCAGAATTTTTAATTAAGCATCTGCCTGAAAAAGCATGATCTCATTTTGAATTTTTTAATCCAGATTTGTTGTTCAAAAAAATCCCATCTTATTCTGATTCTCATTCTTCTGGGTATGAGGACGCTGCTCCCGCCACCTCCTGTATTTTCTCTGAAATTCTTTTTTAAAACTGGGTTCTTGGCCTCTGATGATCTGATAATACTTTTTAGTTAATCAATTTAATTAATTTCTTCATAGACCCTTTCCAAACCTGGTGCTGGGCACTTGGCCGGCCCATTCTATCTCATGACTTATGTTTTTTAAATATGAGCACTTTCCATGAGTTAATTTCTCCATGAGGACTTCTACTTGATCCCCCCCGTCCATTTCTGGAGGTCTTTGTCGGTCAGATGTTAGACCTCCTGCCTTCACTGTTTATGTCTCTAACACATTTTCTCAGAATTCCACCACTTTTTGTTTTTTTGTCCTACTTCTTGAAGGATTTCTTCAATTTTATCTTTCAACCATTTATAAATTTTAATATTTTGCTGTCAGTTTTTAACTCCTAAGATTTTGTCCTTTTCTCGAGTGTCCCTAGCCTTGTTTTAGGTATGAAATGTTGAGTTATAACATTGAAGACGTTAATTAAGGTCCTTTTGAGGTTTCCCTCTGTTCTCCATGTTATGTCTCCGTCCTCACGCTTTTTACTTTTGTCTGTCCTTTTTGTTAGAGATCTCGTTAAAGTCTGATATGCCATGGCTTCCTCTGCCAGGCTCTCCGTCCATCGTCTGTGTGTCTGTCCTGTCTGTATCTGTCTGTCAGTGCACCTGCTCACCTATCTACTGACGCGGCGGGAGCTCTACACGTGATGGGGGTGTTGCGCCATGAGAGACTGGACGTCTGCAGCGGGTGAATCCGCGGGTTGGAATGAGTAGCCAGACCACTCAGCATCAAACGGTGGAGGTTCTCCTCCTGAGCCTGTTGGTCTTTTCCCAGGGGATGTGTGGTTAGGCAGTCCAGGTGTCTAGCTCTTCTGTCTGAGGCCGTCAGTCCTGCCGTGTCAGCCCCATGCACGGTGCCCCCCGCACCCGCTATGCCCACCTAATGCTGTGCCCTCCCACTCAGGTTCTGCAGGAAGTGAGGCCCCAGGCTCCCAGTCAAGTATCAATATCAAATTGTTCCCCCGTGTGGATAAGGTAGTGGGGTTTGGATTTCCAAACAATCGGTCTCATAGCTTTGGTGTATGAGTGTCCCTTTGAGTGCTGAGTCTCTCTAAGTATCTGTTGGGAGAGCAAGTGTCTTCTTACCGGCGTCCTTCTCTGCAAGGCTGTCCCCTGTGCCGAACCACTCTTCTTCATGCTTCCTGCCTGTCACACGTCACTTGAAATTGCTTGTCTGCTAATACTGCCTTTTCCCATTTGCCTCTGGGGATTTATACCTCTCTATTTCTTTAACTTTTTGGAGGTGAGGTCACAGGAGGGAGAAGATATAAATTTATGTTCTCAGCCCTTTAAATTTAACAGAAGTCCAAAGACTTCTTCTTGCAGAGAGGTTGTTGAATGATGGGTTTCAGTTGAAAGAGCCTCGGGAAATTGAGGACAGAGCACCTTCGGGTATGAGGTTTGGAGACTCAAACTTTTATCTCTGACAGAAAAGTAAATCCCCTCCCTAATTGGATACAAAGCACTAGCCTTGGCCCACAGATTCGCAAGGAGAAACCAGCTCACCCCCCAAAGAGCAAGGAGCCAGGCCAGGAACTGGGATGGTTTCTCCCACGGGTTGAGTGAACCCGCACGGTGGACACCACGGTTCTCGTCGTTCGGGTTCTTGCTGCCGTCAGGGATGGTGAGGCTCTCCCGGTGCTGAGAAGATGGGCATCAACAGGGCTGGGGAAATCCCATTGGCGATTAGACTTAAGAAGCTGGATTTCTGGAGGAACGGGTCGAAGTAGGTCACCCTATCAGCAGTTGCTGGGGCTGCTGGTGAGGCGTGGGGGTGGGGTGTCTACATTGGCTGAGAAACAGAGACGTCTCTCGGGGTTCTTGTACACCCTTACGCACGGTGATGGTGAAGGGGTCACCCCCCCTTGTTTCGTCACAGAAGGTTCCGAGGAATGGATGTTTTTGGAGTCAGAGGGAGGAATGTGAGGGCAGGGAGTGGGGAAGTCTACGCAGGACGGTCTGATGTCGGGGACAGAGCCTGCAGCTGGCATTAGGATCACCCAAGTGAACCTCGAAGCACTTTGCCTTAGAAGAGACAGTGATGGGCTCGGGCATGGGCAGGCACCGGGGCCACCCCCACCGCGGCGCCCGCCGGCCGAGCCCATCAGGGGAGTCCTTGCTCAGCCATCTGCCGTGGACTGGAGACGTTTGCGTGACGTCACGCAGGACCGCACCGTATGGCGGTACGGTCCCCTCTCCCTGGCAGCCCAATTCCCTCTCTAATGTACACGTGTGCTCGTTGTCCCGGTCATGAGCGAAGGAAGGCTTTGCTGCCCACAGGGGCTCAGGGGACCAGTCACCACTGGAACATGTCGGTGCCCTCGCGGCCGGAGTGGCCCTGCACCCCTAGTCCGGAGGGGAGAGTGCAGGCTGGCCCGGCACCCCGCGTTCTGTGTGGTCCGGCTCAGGAATCCCGCCTCTGGCTTCGAGCTCAACCAGGTGCTAGAAGCCGTGAGCGTGTGGGAGGTGGGCTCAGGAGCTCGGGCCTGATCCTCGGGTGGTTCTAGAATCTGTGAAACACGGTGAACGCCGCAGCCGGACGTGCTGCTGAGTAATCACGGAGCAGGGACCAGCGCTTCCTAAGATGCTCCAGGACACAGGTGCCGGGGATGCTCCACAGCGAGGGGCTCGCCGTGTGTGAGGCTGGGAGTGCCGCCTGGTACCCCTCCGTCCGTGTCGGCCCCCGCTTCCGAGCGTGGAATTCTGCATCACGTTCCCCTTCCTTGTGGTCCAGCCTCCGACACTGATGCGGACACGGGCCTCTTCAGAGCAACCCCGGCTGCCGCGTAGAGGAAGGACGGCGTGAGGCGGTGCCGGGGGTGCGGGGCTCAGGAGGCCACGGGGTCTCCGTCTCCCGTGCACCCTTCGTGCCGGGCGGGCAGCCACGCGCCAGCCCAGCAGCAGACTGAGGGGTGGGAACGTGGGTGCTGCTCTGTCCCCCCCGCTCCCCCGCTCTGTGCTTAATCAGTAAAGGAAAATACAGGTGGTTGTGGCAGGGGCGTGTCTCTCACCTCAAATAAATTCGATCTTAAAAGAGAGAAAAGAAAGAGGGCATCTAGGGCATGCGATGATGTTTTGTTCGTTTTTTAGAAAACGAAATTGAGGCATGTTCATATGCCCATGAAGTGGGCCAGCCCTGGGGAGTCTCGGCTCTCTGGGAACTCTACTTCCGTGGCCCAGCTGCCCCCGCATGCGTGGTTCTCCCCCGGCCCTCCTTCCCCACCCCACCCCCATTCTGAGCACATCTTAGTCATCTTCAGGTCTGTGGCTACCTTCCCACCACCCCTCCTCACCGCTCTGGGCTGTACCAGCCTGCATGGCCTCCCGTGAAGCTAGCCTGTCCCGAGGCAGGGGCACCTGGACCTTGCTCAGAGCTCCAACCGGGCGTGCTGGTGCACGTGCACCGACCGTGGACCACGCTGCCGTGGCCCGTACCCCAGGCCACACAGGATGGTCCCCTGTGAACACTCATTGTTTTGATTGTAATTGTTCGTGTGCCTTAATGATCACTTTCGGTTTTGAGGGATGATTCTTACTTGTAGCAAAACATGTTGGGTCATCTGTGTCCTTTTAGTGACTTTGTAAACTCAAATAGGTCTTTTTTTTTTTTTTTCCTACAGTGTAAAGCATTTGTTTGTTTTTTTTCATTAACCGGTTCTCATTTGTGATGAAAATTTCCCTTTCAAGGGCTTTGCTATGAGAGGTTAAAAATGAGGAGAAGTCTGAAGTTAGGTCCTCATTTCTAATACGGAAATATTCGCTGTGATATTTAAACTTTGTCCGCATTCCTGTATCCCCACGGAGGTTCTTTCCCTGTCTTCCCGTGGAGCAGCTAACGGGAGTGACACCCAGCCCAGCAGCGGTGGGCAGGGGATGCTCACGGTGAGGACGGCGCTCGTTGTGTAACTTGGCGATTAATGCGTTATGGTTTCTGTGCTTCAAGGGTGCACATTAATGAAAATCAGAGCACATTTGACCGGACTGCAAAGACTGTGGCTGTCCGAAGGCACGGTTCAACGTCGGACACGTGAGTCTGCCTGTTGACCGCGTTTCAGAGGGAAGCTGGTGGCTGCTCGGTCACCCCAGGGCCAGTGCCGGCCTCTCTGGGGGTCTGAGTCGCTGCTGGGAGTACTCAGTGACGGAACCAGGAAAGCTGGTGTGTGTGTGTGTGTGTGTGTCGTGAAGGAGTGTGACAGCCTGTATTTACCCATTGGATGCATACGCACATCTTCCTAAGCATTCATTTAGCTGACAGTCTGGGAAATGTCAGCGTTCTAATTAACTCCAGCCAGAGAAGGTTGTGCTGTAGTTTGAAATCCCTTTGATTGATGCAGCTGCAATTAGAGCCGGGCTGGGGCTCCGCACACCGGAGCGGGAGAGCGTGGGACGCGGAAGGGCGGGCGCCGCTGGAGCCCTGGGCCGAGCAGGCCTGTCTCCTCTCCCAGCGCCCGAGGGTCCCGTCCCGGCCGCCGTCACAGCGCCGTGGACAAAGCTCGGCGCCAAAGGGTCTCGGCCCCTACCTGCCCGCCGCCCCGGCTCCGGGAAGCCCCTTCCTCCGTCAGAGCAAGGAGACCCCCACCCCCCACCTCCGCAGCTGCCCTGAGCTTGTGGACATTGTTCTGTGAAGGGGTCCGGAGGGCGTGAGGGTTTTTATGCAAATTCCCAGCCGATCTGCTCTCATACTTAGGAAATGTGTGCACAGGAGCATCCGGGTTTATATTTACCTTAAAAATAGACCAGTGAACGCTGGGTCTAATCACGGGCTTCCAACGGCTGCACAGAGGACGCCGTGCGGACCGGGGACGCCGTCTGCAGGGGCGGCCACACCCCAATGGCAGGGCTTCCCCTGCGCATGGAGCTGCGGTTCCTCCCCCGCATCGCCCGGGAGCGAGCTGCCGCGGGCTGTCAGGTGCCGTGCGGGGCCCAGGCTCGGGGCCGGGAGTGCACCTTAGGTTTGCGGGTGGTGCTGGGGCCCGGCCAGTGCTCCCTGCGGGGAGGCCAGAAACTCGTCTGTGGACAGTCTCAGCCCCGTGGCAGAGCCCTACGTGGAGGTAGGAGAAGCGGTCCCGAAGCCACGGCAGTTGTCCTCGCGACAGGGGAGGAGGGTCGTGTTCCTCGGGTGGGCTGAGAGGCGCCGACCGGTGAGGTGGAGACGGGGGCAGGACCTGGTTCTCAGACCGGCGCTGCCTTCCTGCTCCTCAGCTCCCTTCAAGACGCAGACGCCCGCAGCCCTGGCCTCACAAGGCAACGTTCCAGCCCAGGCCAGGGGACCTGAGGAGGAAGATGATGGCGACAAGTTCCGACAAGTTCTGGCCATGGCAGCAGGTGGAGGGCGTGGGACGTGCCGCGGAGCAGGGAGCTTCTCCCGACGCTCCTCTTGGGGTCTGGACCAGCTCCGGTCTGTCCTCCACCGGAACTGCTGAAACGCACAGTGGCCGGTGACTCGTGTTTGAAGTGGTGGCAGCTAACGCCGTGTGCCAGCCTGGGGGCCGGCGGATATCTGGTCCGGCCGGGTCTGCGCGTCTGGGTGGGATCAGCGGTTGGGTCTGTGGACGGAGGGACGCAGATGGCCATCCTCGATGGGGGTGGGCCTTGTCCAATCTGTTGAGGGCCCGACGAGAACACGAGGGAGGAGGGGACAGTTTGTCTTCTCAGCGGGCATCGCCTCTCCTGCCTCCGGCTCCGTTCGGACTGACGCCTCACCGCGGACTCGCGGGGCTCCAGCTCGCTGATGGCCAGTCTCGGCTCCCTCAGCCTCTGTCAGCCTGCGAGCCTCTCTCTTGCGGCGATTCTCTTTGCAGAGGGACTTCCTGGGGCCGTGTCTCTGGAGAACCCAGACTGAAACACAAGTGTTAATTTCCTATTTAAAAATGTTAATGACTTACTGTTTTTATATAAATAATAATACACATTAGAGAAACAATCAAGTCACATAGATGAGAACAGAAATGAGAGCCAAAAACATTGCTTAATATCCTAAAATATTATTCTAAGGCTAAGAAAAATATTATGAAACATTCAATAAGAGATTGGAATTATTGTATTTTTAACTCCATGCTCTAATTTTAGACGTTAGCAGCTTCTGGCATCGAGCGATGAGAGACTCAGCACTCCTACGGTTCTTGCCAAATGCCCTCCTTTCCCTCCAGTTTTGTGTCTGTGGTGTTGGTTGTTGTCACATTGTTGGGGTTTCTAAGGTTTGCAGAACTTTCATCGCTGCTCCGCGTCCCATTAGCAGGTGTGACAAGACCAACAGCAGAAACACCGGTCGTCTGTGAGCCTCTCAAGGGTTGTGCAGAAGTAACGCCCTCTTCCTCCTCGGGGCAGGTGTGTTTTGTTTGTAGTTTTTTCATTTGAAGGGAGTTTGCAGCTCCCGAGGGAGTCCCAGGGGTAGGGCGTGCCTGTGGACTCATCAGCTCCTTGCACCTGCGGCTGAGGAATACAGGTCTCCTGGGGACTCCTCTGCGACCTTCTCCTGAGTGTCCCAGGTGACCCCCTTAGGTCACTCCCTGAGATCACGCCCCTTCCCGTCCCACGCTGACCATCTCCTAGAGTGCAGGCAGCCTGTGGCGAGCACATCCACGTGTTTCTTTTGAAGCCTTTAGAGCTATTTGGGGAGAAATAACACAAGCAAACGATGACTTTGGCCGTAATCGCCTGGTAACGAACCTGCTGTTTTTACTAGACGTCATTGAAGGTCACAGGTCGCAGTGGGATTTTATTTGTTATTTGTAACAAAAGTGCTAGAACGTGTGATACACTTTCTAGTTAATTTGTTAACGGCATGAGATGGATTCAGTGGATTATTTCTGACTCCCTTAACGGTCTTGGGCGCGTTAGGAAGTGTCGGTGGCAAGCGATGCCCCGGTAGCAGTGGCCGAGAAATGAGGGTTTTCTCCGACGCAGCAGGAAGCTGGAGGTGGGCACTGCGTGGCTGGTGCTGCAGCGGTGCCCCGTCCTCCTGCCTCCAGGTTTTCCGAGCTTCAACTCTCACACTCGCCACCTCATGGTCTCCATCTGGCCGCTGCGGTTCCCGACATCCCGACATCGTAGCTTTTCCCTGAGATCCAGCGACTCAGACAAGCACCACGAGGCTCAGAGACGAACAGACTTTGCCGAGGTCGCAGGCTAGAAAGTCACTGAGCTTGTCACGGGTGCCGGCCTCGTCGTGTTTCAAACCCGCTCTCTCTGCTCCACCTCCCCGACCGCGAGGGGCGGGTGCGGGCGTCGGGCTTCCCTCCAGGCAGGGAGCACGCTGGGAAGTGCGGTGCGGTCCAGCCGGGCAGAGGGCCTCTGGGGGTGCTAAGGAGGGGATTCGGGTCTATCCATGCAGGCAGATGTTCTCCCTTCCAGGCTGCCTCCCCGATCTCCTCACGGGCCGGGCTCTTGGGGTACGGAGTAACAGATGAGACGACAGGAAAACAAGCGTTCTAAATCTGAGATTTGCTCAGAGAGAACGAGCAGCCATGGGGTGGGATGTGGGATTGGAGGAGGTGACCGGCTGGGCCATGCATCTCAGGGCCCTGGGCTCACGGAGGGCAGGACCACAGATGTAGGGTAGGGACTGTGTCTCTCAGGGGGCAGTAAGAGCTAGTACGTCCTGACGCTCACCCGTGCTCCGAGTCAGGCTGGGCCTGCTGGGGAGGTGGTCGAGGTCACAGCAAACGGCTCCTAGCTCCCTGGGCAGCCCAGCCTGCAGGGGCAGCTGTCCCAGCTGTGCGTCTGTGTCTGTGTCCCATGGGGCATGAGTCGGGGTTCTCCAGAGAGAGAGAGAGAGACAGTAGGGGGTCTGTACCTGCACACACCCTTTATGTCTAATATACACCTTTGTCGGTAAAGAACGGGCTCACGAGGTCAGAGAGGCTGGTAAGTTCCCCAACATGCCATCTGCGAGCGGGAGGCTCGGGCGTCGTTGGCATAAATCCATAAATCCACATGCTGGGTGGGATGCCGCCATATTTGCGTGGGCAGGCCTTCCTCACTCCATCCCCAGAGTCACTCATCTCTTCCAGAAACCCCTCACAGGCACACCCCCAAATATCGCTAGACCACCTCTCTCGGCATCCCGTGGTTCAGTCACGTCGGCAAAATGTTAACTGTCGCACACGGCACATCACCCGTGGGGTATTTTCAGCCCTGACAGGCCAATCATCATTCACAGTATAGCACATTTATACGCAATTTTCCCATTCTTTTAAAAAATGGATGCCAATAACATTTAAAACTCCTTTAAAGTCGCTCTAGCTTTGAAAGTTTCCCCTATATGGACTCCCAGAGCAATAATCTTCTACTGTGTATTATGTGTACCCAAGAGTAATGGGAAGCAAGATGAGAAGGAAATGTAGGCTCAGCCCACGTTTGGGGCATGTGGAGCCGCTGACTGTGACCCGCAGGGATGTGGCTTGTGGCATTTTCTGGAGAAGACCAGGCATCCAAGCCTGCTGCTTGATGGATGCCACAAGGAAAGTACGGTGCCAGGTGTTCAAGCTGTGCCAGACATGGACACCTCTTCCTTTTGTAGAATGACCTATTTGCAAAAAAATGTTGGGTCCACTAAAAAAATACTCCGTGGTTTGAAGAAACCATGTCTCTGTGTCGGGCGCAGTTGAAGGCCCTGACTGAGACTGCTGTTCTCATAAGGAAGAGTGGATGGGATGCGGGTCACTGGACCGGTGCTCTCCGCTTACTCTCAGGATTAATTTTCATGCCTTGGGCAATGACGTTGCCTTACTTAGGCAAGTAAGTCCACCTCTCTCTCTGCCTCTCCCTCTTGTCCGATGTTAGATGAAGCCGCTTACTGCATTGGACCCAGGGTCTTTACATCTTGCCCCGTCCCCAGACACCCAGAACACAGCCTGTCCTGAATCTGACACCCCATTTCTTCTCCCCAACTCCCCATCTCTGTGTTTCCTCCCTGGAGAAGGTCTCTAATGTCCTCTCGGCTGCCCAGGCCTCCTGAACTCCAAGCCACCCTTAACTGGAATGTTATCTTCCTTTGTTCTCAACATATGGCCACGAACCTTATTAACTCCAGATGCTGATTGTCTCTGGGGCCCATCCATTTCTTCCTACACCCACTGACGCGACTTCGGGGAAGTCTCCGCCTTGGGTTCTTGGTGTCGCCTTCTGGTCCATCGGCCGCGCCGCTGGCAGAGCCAGCTTTCCGACTGAAGTGCTCGACCCGACCCTGCCACTGCTCGGACAGCAGAGTTCTTCTCGAGGCCAAGTCGTTTCCTCAGCAGCTGGCTCAGTGCTCACCGGGCTGGGTCACACGGCGTTCATGGTGTGCAGCCTTGTACGGTGGACAGCTGGCTACACGGAGGGGACAATTAGTTGCTTAATCTCATATTTTATGCACAGAAAAAATGTCTCCCACCTCTGGACAATTGATTTAATTATTGGCTCAAGACTTGGATGGCATTTAGGGTTTGATCAGAGAATATTTTGGATTTCTTATTCAGAACAGTTTTTAAATATGCATTCAGGTCTAGCCTGTGTTGGCTAATGTTCAGCCCTTCAAAAATAAGTTTTGTCACTATGTACAGTTAGGGTAAAAGGTAAAGTGATATATATTCACACTATAATCTATACCTTGTTAATAGGAGTAACCTCATGAAAATCTAGGCGTATCATTTGTACAATATCTGCATTCCTTAATAAACACATAGAAATCAGACTTTATTTTAAATTTGGAAATGCATAACTTGTTACTGGAATATTTTTATAATGAAATTCCTTGTCCTATGAACAATGCATCCTTAAACTCTTTATCGGGGGATAATTCATGTATCGAATTTCGCGAAGGAGGCGTGAAACGTGTACATTTGGCAAAGCCTAGAAATGCTTGTGCTGTGAAAGGATTTGCAGTGGCCGCCCCACCACGGCAAGTCAGTCTTCTTCCTCGAAGCCAAATTGTATGTGAAATGGAGAGACAAGCGTTTTACTGCTAATTCCAGTACTCACTCATTGGCGAGCGCACTTCCTCATAATGGCCACCCTTAGTGCTGTGAAATGCCATCGAGAATGTGCAGTGAAGCCCTTAGAATTAACCACTCATACTAATTATAGGTTGCACTGGTGAATCCGTTTAACTCTGACCTGGGAAGGAAAGGCATGAATCCACGTATGTGAGCGGGAGAAGGACAGAGAGCCACGGGTGGGCGCGGGAGCCCTTTATTTATTTATTCTCCTCAGAGCTTCTTGGCTCTGCAAACACAATCTTGTCAGGATTATTTTCAGGTTATTTGTCTAGAGTCCAAAGGAAGGTGACTTTGTTTATTTTGTGGATTTACATGCCATTTCTACAAAATAATCTCTCTTTAAAAATGGATAAAATAGATTGTATTAAACCAAAAAGGAAATATTAGTTTTGGTTCCTTTTGTAATTCAGATAGATTAAGGCAAGCATTATTGGAAGAGGACTGGACCCTGTTTTGAAAAGAGTCTGTGTCGTCAGAACGAGCCCAGAGCTGAATGCGGAGGAATGCCGGGCCTCGTCCTCGCTTTCGCCCCAGACAGAGGGCGGAGGCTTCGGCTTTCTGCGGCAGAGCAGCGCCCCCGTCGAAGGTCAGCTCGTGTCTGAAAGGGAGCGGCACTCGGAGTCGGAGGGGTTAGGTCCTGGCCACGGGTCTGCCGGCTCCCCGTCCGCTGAACCGGGGGGCTGAGGTCCCCTTTTGGCGTCCTGATTTCTCGGCTATGGAGTGGGGGCGATGAGACACAGGGTGCTGGTGGGGGTCGGATGAGATCGTGGCGGGGGGACGTGCAGGGGCTCTGAAGCGGAGAGTTCTGTACGATGGCCAGCGATTCCCGTTGTTCCTACTGCTCTATTTGTAAAAACCAGACCCACGTTGGTGCAGCATCCTCGTGCCCCCTTATGAGCCCAAGATGCATTTTCCCGTAATGAGCATCTCACGACTTGTGGCGAGTCTTGCAGAATCTGGTGGTGTAGACAATGTTTATACTGAGGTCAGAACCCAAGAAGAGCACAGGGATGGTTCTCTTTCAGAAGTCATTGTTCTGTGTTTTCCTTCTTTAAATTGCATCTTTGAAACTTTTATAATACAACGTGTCTGCTTGGAGCCATGGGCTAGCATCACTTTAAACACAGCGGGCAACTAGAGATGTAATTCATGGTTCATTGTGTGACAGCCAGCCAGGAACCTGGAGGCACAGAGAGGCGAGGTAGCTTGTCCAAGGATACACAGCAAGTGGGTGATGTAAGCCACTCTTTGAATGTCTGTTAGACGAAGCTTCCTGAGTTCAGGAACTAAAAATCACCTCCGAGCGTCATCAGCAGATGCTGAGGTGATGGGACTGGGAGGTCAACACCGGACGGAATAAATCCCAAATATCCCTTCTCTGCAGGGTCAAAGTGCCAGGAAGGGATGTGCAATCCGTGAACTGAGTCACGTCTGGAAACCTGGCTGCCGGGGTCGGGAGGAAACAGGTGGCAGGTGTAGAGTAATGCCCGATTCTGTTTTTATACAATTATCACACAATTCTGTAATTGTCCAGATTTACACAATTGCATCATTAATGTATATTAACTGGGCATTAATATATTAAACATAGGAATAGTGCCCAAAGGGAAGGAAGACTGGATGTTGGAAAGCAAAACACCCAAAGAGGAAAAGCAGATGTCCGTCAAAGTTCCCCTTCTCAGCTCACATCTCAGGCTTTGCACAATCACTCGCCCGCCCGTCCTCACCTGCTGTGGCATCAGCTCTGCGTGCGTGTCTGGTATTGTCTCTTCTCCTAATTCAGATTTAATGCCCCGTAATCTCTCCAACTCAGGAAAAACTGTAAAGTGAACCACAACGAATGCATCTCACACAAAAGGAGAAAGAAAGTGTTGCCCGAGGCAGGGACCTCATGGCTCGTGGTAAACCCCCATCTCCAGGCCTCTGACTACGTTACTCTTCAGTTGTCTCCTTGTCCCAGGACGTGTCTGAGATCTCACTTTCTTTCTTGGGGGGGACCACTGTCGAGCTCCTGCCTGGACTAACCACTGAGCGAACAGAGAGGGCCACCAAGCTCTGAGCAAATCACCAGAACCTGGAGCCTGAGCCGGGCCAGCCGGGAACGATGAACTTGGCCAGACGTGAACCCTCGTGCTTGCTCTGCACTTAGCACCCTCTGTAGGCAAGTCCACAGGTACCGCCTAGCTCGACTGACACACACGAACACATTTTTACAGTTCTAGTTTAGTTTTAGAACCTCTGCTCCTGGGGGCAAGCCTGTGTCGGGGTCCCAGTGATGTGACAGGGATGCACGTTCATTACAGATCTAAAGCACCAACAGGTGTGTGTGTGTGTGTGTGTGTGTGTGTGCGTGTGTGCTACATGTGTGTGTGGTTTGATGGGGGAGATAGCCAACGGCCCGAAAGTCCGATGCCCAGTTAGGGGACTAACTGAGATATTCGGAGTCACTGGTGTTTGCGGGTCTGTAGCATCATGCTTGAAACCTCAGTAGAGACTGAGAAGTCACACTGGAAGTGCCACACAAAACCCCGAAAGACTCAGTCCGTGCGCCTCAAAGGCTCACATTTTATGCCTCAACAGCAGTTTTCCCTGGTAAAAACAAAGTGATGGGTTGTCCTCAAAACCAGCTTTCCCAGTGGAACTCAGTCCAAGACTGAACCAATCTGCAATGAGGTAGAACCAGAACTTGAAGACTTGTCCCTTCTCAGTCCCATTGAGACCGAGCACACACTGAGCTGATCTGTGTACACACTCGATCGTCTTCTGCACACCCTAAGCCTCTCACGGCCACCAGAAGCTTGGTCCCTCCATCACCATCACTAGCACACAGTAGGGCTTCCTGAGCGCAATGCCAAACACCCATGGGGAAAATGTGCTAATGAGGTTTGGCACACTCGAAGAATTTTCTAAGTCAAAGCCACAGTCTACAACATCGACATAATTTCTCCAAAAATAAAATAAAATAAAATAAAATAAAATAAAAAGACAGGTGTGTACTTTGGACAGGCATTGGTCCCAGATCACATGGCCAGTCCAGGCGCTTGGGTTTGACTTCCAGTGAACCGGCAAGAGGAGGTCGTGGACAAGACGTCACACTCTGTTGTGCCTGCAGGTGTGCCAGCCCCTGTCATCTTTCTGGGTCTTCAACTACGAGGGAAAGTGAAATTCTTGAACAGAACAGTGACGCCAATTCTTCAAAGACGAGGGCCTTGAGTAGGACTCTCTGATGTGGCCCAGGCAGCCGCGCGACGTGCTCCGCAATTACCAGGACGGATGCTATCTTTTCGGGATGGTCCTCTCTGACAGCTGATAGCAGTCAGAGCGGGACAACCTGAGCCAGATGGCTGGCCATCGTGATTTTAAGTAGACACAATCAGTGACTGGAGTGGCAATGTCCTCTCAGAGACAAGGGGCAGGACACCAGCCACTCGTCCTACAGGGTTCCGTTCCTGCCACACGTTAACACATGGGAAACTCATCTTCTTTCCCGGGGGGGGGGGGCTGGGAGGTTTGCTAATCGCTGTGTCATTCCTTTGTCCTACATCAACCACCCACTTGCCGCCTGCCACAGGCAGGAAAACAGCCAATGCACAGAGGTCAGAGGGCTGGCTAATCGTCATTTCGTTCTTTCTGGTTACATTTGTACATTTGTCAAATTTCAGCTTTCAGATGATTTTCCTCTCCACTGAATAAAAAAGTAACGGCCTTCACCAGAGCTTGATGAATGAACACGCATTTCTGCTGTTTCCTTCACTGTTGAGCCATCGGAAATTTGCATGGCCAGAAATGGCGTTCTGCAAAGGACTCAGCAGCTCCGTCCGAGACAGGTCGTTACTCATGGGTCTTGCCTGGCTCTGGGAGACGCTGGTCATCAGCCCCCAGAGCCCAGGGATCTCCGACCCGTTCTTGTGGTGGTTCACCGTGCTTTCCTGGGACAGTGTCACTCCATTTCTGAATCTCTTTTGTCATCGTGTGTCTAGCTGCCCACACAGGGTGACCAGCAGTAGTGCCCTGAGAGGCTGGCGGTGGGAGGAGGGGCTCATATGTTCCCAGACACACTGAGTGCAGACGTCGGGAGATCGGATGGTTCATAAGTGGGTTTGGCTTTGGTGAGTTTTCGTATTTATTTTCTTCCATGAAGTTTCCAATGAAAATATTAAAGGTTGATGTCACAGACACTAATCACCGTGGACTTTTAAATTTTACTTATTAGAGAGAGAGGTTTTTTTAAATTTCTAAAACAATTGATACAGCTTTTAAAAAACATTTTATCATGAAGAATTCAAACATGCACAAAAGTAAAGAGATCAAATAATAAATAACGAGCCCACATGCCCAAACCAGGACCTAATAGTTACTTACATTGTAAGGATCATGTCTCCTTTTTTGGGTGGAAGGGGGATTTTTTTTTTTTAAAGATTTTATTTATTTATTTGACAGAGATCACAAGTAGGCAGAGAGAGAGAGAGAGAGGAAGAGGAAACAGGCTCCCCGCAGAGCAGAGAGCCCAATGTGGGGCTTGATCCCAAGACCCTGGGATCATGACCCGAGCCCGAAGGCAAGAGGCTTTAACCCACTGAGCCACCCAGGCGCCCCAAGAAGGGGGACATTTTTGAAGGAGGTGTTTATTTTTCCCCAGTGAGAATTAGGTTCCTCTTTCTGAAATATTTACATGTTAATTTTTTTTTTAAACACAACATGCATAGAGTAAATTGCACACATTTTGGGTGTATGGCCCAGTGAAAGCTTTTACAAAGTGACCACACCCAGGTTGCTCAACCCAAGTCCAGCTATAAAACATCCCACAGCCTAGAAGCCCTCCTGATGTTTCTCCTGGTCACTAGTTCTCCCCCCGCTAGAGGTTTTCACTGTTCTGATTTCCGTCATCATCGTGCTGCCGTCTTTAAATTACATGAACGACATTTTGCAGTATATACTCTTCCAGGTCTGTCACTCAGAATCACTGTCTGAGCTTTGTCCACACATGGTCCGTGTCTGTGGCTCGCCCTTGTCCCCACTACAAAGTGTTCCACCGTTTGAATGTACCGCAAGTTCCTTATTCTACCGTGGATGGACTTTCCGGTTCTCGGACGTTAGAGACCGTGCCGCTGGGAAGTAGGGACCGCGTCTGTCCGTCTGTCGGTGCGCCCGTGTCTGCGGTTGTGTCAGATCCGTACCTGGGGCGGAGCCGGCGTCCCGCAGGGCGCGCCTGCCTGCTGCTTGGGTAGTTACTGCCAGGACTTTCACGACGCGGTTGAACCGGTTTATGCGTCCACCAGCAGCGTAGCCGCCGAGCTGTGTGTCGGGAGGGTCCGCGCGTTCCGGATGTCGTGGTCAGTAGGGTCGTACAGCACACGGACCGTGTTCGGTTCTGGCTTCTTTCACTTGGCGTAAGGCTTCCAGGGACGCCCGTGTTGTGGCGTATGTCCGCGCCGCGTCCTTTCCGTGCTGGGACAGTATTCCGGTGCACGGCAACAAGCGCGTGTCTGCGCGCGCCCTGTCATCCGTTTATCCCGTCCCCCACCGCTGGGCGTTTGAGTTGTTTCCACTGTGGTCATCGTCTGTGCTGCTATGAACACTTTGCAGGAGTTTTTATATGGACGCGTTTCCATTTCTCTCAGGCGTATACCTAGGGAGGACTTACGGAGTCATCTGGCCACTCCATACCTAACTTGGAACTGCCAAGCTGATTTCCACAGTGGCTGCACGTTATACCTTCCCACCAGCCACGTGGGAGGGCGGTAGCAGCTACACATCCTTGCTAACCATTGTTATTTTATGTTGTTGGGTTTATTTTTATTTTTTTAAATGAAAGCCTTCTAGTGGATCGAAGGGATGCGTCCTCGTGGTTTCAGCGTGCACCCCTTGACGAGGGATACGGAGCATCTTTTCATGTGCTTGTGGTCCATTTGCATATCTGCTTTGGAGAAACGCCTCTTCAAGAACTTTGCCTGTTTTTTAATGCATTTGTTTGTTTTTATTTTACTGTGCGGTACGAGTCCCTTATACACTCCGAGCGCAGAAGCGTGCCGCACGCGCGTCTCCCAGTCCGCGGGCTGTTGGCTTACGTGTGTCAGGGTCACGGGACGCACAGAGCTTCCAGTTCCGGGAAAGCCCAGCTATCGGTGCTGCTTCTGCTGTCCGTGTCGTCAGGCTTCAGGAACTGCTGCTTAACCTGAGTCACAGAGATTCACGCCGCTCTGCTATCCGAATCTTCCTTTCTCACGCCGGGAGCGCGCGCCTGCTCTTTTCTGCGCGACTAGGAATTCATCAGTCTTACCTGCCTTTTTTAAAGGATTAACTTTTGGGTTTCTCTATGACATTTTTCTATTTGTTTATTACTCGTTTCTACTTTCTTTAGGTATGATTTACAGGTTGTTTTTTTTTTTTTTTTAATGGCTTCTTGGAATGGATATCTGGCTCCTTGGTTTTCAATAATATTTCTTTTCTAATATAAAATGGATACCTTTAAATTTTCCTCTACTCGCTTTATCTGCTGTACATCAAAAGATTCGCTATGTTGTATTTTCATTACCATTTAGTTAAAAATGTATTCTTGCTTCTTTTTTAATTTTTTCCCTTCTCATTTATTTAGAAATATATTGTTTAATTTGTAAACATCTGAAAAAATTTAGTTATGCTATTAAGTTCTTGCTTGATCCTACTGTGGTTGGAGGATATATTGAATCACTTAAAATGAATTTAGAATTGCTTTTTGGTTCATAATATAAACAAATTTTTAAGTATTTCACATGAGTTTGAAAAGCTAGGTCCATTTTGTTAATCGTGTTTTCCACATTGTCTATATTGTTACTGATTTTTTTGTTTGCTCCTTTTGACTTTTATCAAGAGAATGGTTTCAATATTTCTATGTTTTTTCTTTTTAGCCAATTTTTAGCTTTGGCTTTATATGTTTCAAAATTGTGTTATTCGGTGCATGCAAATTTAAGATCAAACCTTCCTATTAAATTATACTCTTTTTAAATCTTGAAATCTCTATTTCTAAAAATACTTCTGGCTTTAAAGACTACCTTATTTTATGTAAGTTGCACTGTGTTGGATGTTTTTTGGTTAGTATTTTCAATGTATGTCTTTTTTCAATTCTTTTACTTCAAATGTTCTGTATTTTTATATTTAAAACATGTCTCTTAAAAGCAACATACATTTCAATTTTAAAATACAAGTTATTAAGCCTTTGTTTTAAAATTTACATTATTTATATGTTCATGTAATATGATTACATATAATCTTGTATTTAAATCTAGCATCTTACTAATTTTTTGTTTGTACATCTGTTGTTATGTTTTTCTCCTTTCTATCTTAGTTTTTAACTGATTGTGTATATTTTTAGCTTTACAGTTGCCCATTGTTAATTCACTAGTTATATATGCTTTTATTAATCTTTCAGTGATTAGAGATCATAATGTGCACCTTTGGTTATTTGCATTTAAGTTAAAATGTTACTTTTACTATCGAATGAATTATCAAGGACACTGCTGTAGTTTCCTGCTTTGGGGGCAAGTGTTGTCACATGTTTCAATTCTTCAAATAATTTAAATCCTACAAGAGATTTAAAAAAGATTTATTTATTTATTTATTTATTTATTTATTTATTTGAGAGAAAGAGGGAGGAGGGACAGAGGGAGAGAATCCCTAAGCAGATTCCTTGCAGAGCGTGGAGTCCAGCGTGGGGCTCGATCTCATGACCCTGAGATTATGACCTGAGCCAAAACCAAGAGTCAGACGCTCAACCAACTGAGCCCCCCAGACAGCCCAATCCAAGGAGAATTTTTAATCTTTTTGTTAATGATATTTCATGTCTAATTAGGGTTAAACATATATCTGCCCTTTCTAGTGTTTTCAACCCTCCCTGCATTTCTGTGCTTTTTTACTGGGATCATTTTCCTTCTGTTGAAAAATTCCTTTTAATTTCTTTACTTCTGTTAGTATTTTTCTATTCATGATGAATTTTAAATTTTTGTTTGCCAAAAAAATACATTCATTTGTTTGGTATTTAAGACTTCTTGCGCTATGTATTTAATTCTAGTTTGGACCTCACTTTCTTTCAGCATTTTAGAACCGTCATTTTATTGTCTCCCTCTTCCCCTGTTTGTGCCGTGTAGACCTCTGTCGGTCTCATTGCTGCTCCTTTGAAGGACAGATTTCTTTTTTTCCATTGACTATTTTTAAGGGTTTTTTTGTTTGTTTGTTTTTCTTTTTCTATTTTTTTTAGCAATTCACCCTGAACAGTAGTTCACTCTGTGAGTTGGTGTGGTACGTGGACTTCTCAAAGGATTCCCCAGGGACTCAGAGCTTTGTATACCCCCCTCTTTGCCCCTCTAAGCTCTGGTTGCCTTCATAGGTCTCTGGTCCTTCCAACACTTCCAAAAATCATTATCCAGCTTTTGAAGTCGTTTTCCATGAGGTGATTCTCCTAATACCAGCTACGGGACGCCGGCTGGCAGCGAGAACACATGGTCAGTCAGCCAGCGTGAGTAGGTGGTCTCTCAGCGCATTTCCGTTGATCGAGGACGCCTTGCCAAGCACTCGTCAAGTACTACTTGAGAATTAACGCACGAGGTCAGTTTGGCCTGGAAGAAACATGCTCGTGGGTAATGTGAAGCGTGTTTGTAAGGTCTGGTTGAACGTGTTCTGAGTTCAGTAGCTTTCTAAATGGACCGGGAGTGGAAATACCTCCGACCCGCTAAAAAGATGCCGATGAAAGCCGGCCCCGGGGGAAGAGTGGTGGAGACACAGCTTCAGTCCGGCTGCAGCCCTACACCCCGTGACCCTGGCTGATAAACGTCGGGCACAGCCTACTGACGTTTTCTGTACCTTCGAGGCTCCATGTACCCTTGGGAATTACCCAGCCTGACTCAGTCCTCTCCCCTGTGCCCCGAGATCCGATCCAGCATTGGCAGGGTTCCGCAGAGGAGGCAGAGTGAAAACACAGGGGCTTTGCAGGGCCCGTGAAGAGAGGTCAGAATCCCACTTCACCCGTCCGTGTTCTATATTGGACAATTCCTGCAAATCCCCAGTCCTGGTTTCCCAATTTGTGAGATAAAGACTGTTATGACAGTGAGGTGTGGCGTCACTGTTGGCGGCCTGGCACGTGGTTCCCGGTCAGCAAGGTGTGGCCGTTGCTCACTCTTCCTTTTAGTCTTACCTGTCGTGTTCCGGGCACTCCTCCATCACTTACGTCTTTCGTCTCTCAGTCTTCAGTGAGTTCTCTCTCGCCCTTGAGTGCTGGGGGGAAAGCTGGCCTAGGAAGGGACAGCAGCGGGATTTGTGCTGTGGAACCTATGCTGCAGACACTCTCATGAGTCCAGCAGCCTCTTTTCCAAACCAGGCGGCATTCATTACCCCGCTGGCCAAGAGGGTCAGCCTGGCTCCAGAAGCAAAGGCGGGACGGCAATTTCTAGCACAACAGAAGTGGTGGCAGAGGATCATCCTTCTGCGGAGACCCTGCAGTGATGCAATTACGGGGCCATCGCGGGGTGAGATTTCAGTGGCATACGGGACGTATGGGGCAGGTCTACAGGGGCCCCGTTTTGATGGGGTGAATACGGTGTGCTAATGCAGCACAGACATGCTGAGGCTTGGTTAGACCAGATACAGGCCAGTGAGAGTCATTTTGTGCAGAAGTCTGTGGAGCCAGGAGGGGCTGAGAGATGGGTGTGTGGGGGACCCGGGCCTGGGGAGAGGACAGGCTGCTGGAAGACGAGTGAGGTGTCACTGGGATGACTTGTCCTTCGCAGGAGGGAAGGGGCTTTGGAGGGAGCCAAGGACTTAATGAACCCAAAGACAGCATCCCTGCAAAACATCCGAATCTTCAGATTTTAGCCAAGTGCCGGTGCCTACTGTTACTCGTGAACGGGAAGGGCGGTTTTTGTTTTGTTTTGTTTTGATGAGAGATTGTGGCACTGGGTGTCACACAAAAACAGTGATTCCCCCAGGGTATCGCCCTGCCAACTGACTCATATCTCACTCGATCATATAACATTGGAGACGTCATCCGTGAGGAGACCCGCCGCGTTTGGGCCCACAGATGAAAGAGCTAAGGGGGAACCTGGGGGCCTGAGACAAAGGTCAAGCTGGAGAGAACCGATTTCCCCCTCAAAGTGACCCCCTTCTTTTCTCCGGAGTACACAGAATGAGTAGATGGGGAAGGTGCGGGAGATGTCATACGCCTGGGCTCCAGGAGAGATGCTCTCGAGGCCTCGGGGGCCTCCTCCGACCTTAGTGCGGACCAACTTACACACAATCACTGGGTTTCACGCTGGCAGAGAGCCACAAGCCGGATGAGTGGTGGATGGCGGGACCATCCTGGGTGTGGGGAAGCGTAAACAGTAGTAGCGGCCGCTGTCCTGTGCTTTGACCCTGTCTGTGCACGAGGTCCTGTGTGCCTCTGGTGCATCCGAGCCAGGGACACGTGTGGAGGGCAGAGCGCATCTGTCGTTGGAGGGGTGGCACTGATGGCCTCTATTTCTTTGGGGGGGGGGTCGGTCCAGCTCTTTCCTTGGTTGCCCCCCCACCCCAGGTTATTAATCTCTCTTCTCTCTGCGTCAATAGTTGCATAATCAGAGAACCTGAAAGCAATGCCCGCCCCTCCCCCATCATGGTCGTCTTACAGTTGGTGGGGACTCAGGACGGGGGCAGTGACCTGCGGAAGGTCCTGCAGCTCCCAGCCCCCTCCTCCCCATCCGCCGGTCCCCTGGGTATTGAGTGCTGCCCTTCTCAATTCCTCCACCAATGTGACATGTCACTAGCCCCTCTGGAGGGTGACCAAGTTTCCTACTCAGATGTACGGGAGTGGTCAGCAGGCGTCTCCGGTGGAGAGCGGAGGGGTCAGTGTGACTCATCTCTCCTGGTGGGGACGCGAGGCAGCCTTGTGTAGGGAGTGTCGGTTGACTTGGGCGAGAGGCAGACAGGTTCGAGTGTGGCTGCTTTGTGGTCCAGCTCTGTGGCTTTAGGCAACGGAACCACTCGGGGCCTTCGTTTCTTCTTCTTAGTTGGGAAATGACACGCACCTGGTAGGGCTCGGGTGCAGACTAAGCCAGGCGTGAGAACGCTCCCGTGCAGTTTCCCTCACGCCCGTGTATCCGGGAGGGACCGGTGCCTGACATCGCAGTGGTCAGGGGGTGTCTGCTGAACTGAATGTTACCGGGAAACGTACTCGGGGTCTGCCTGTGCCTGGTGAGGCGGGAGTTGTGCTGTCTTTGGAAGCCACGAGAACCAGAGCAAAGCGGACCTGTGAGATCTTGCGGGTGTGCGTGGCCCGAGGGGGAGTGGAACAGATGGGCCTGAAGGGAGCTTTGTGCTGCGGAGCGGTCCCGTGTGACGGTGTCCGGGAGCACAGCGCTCTTCGCGGTGGCCGAGAAGGTGGGTGGGAGGGAGACCTTATTTCACATCATCCAAAGTGCTCGCCCGAGCCGTCGCCAGAGCCGTCGGCATCACGGCTTCCCACGTCAGGCAGCGCCGCGTCCTCCCCGCGGGCTCCCACGTCCTCCCCGCGAGCTGCGACCCTGCGGCCGGCAGCGCAGTCCGAAGCGAGCTGTGAGGTTCAGGAATCCGGTTTTGCCCGGATTGTATTCCTGCTCTGCTTCAGAGTGGAAAGCTGTCTTTGCCAGTTGGATAAAGGATGAAAACGACTTAGATCTGGATTTCACGCCACTTTTCTTTCTAGACAGAAGCGGCTTCAGAAGTCACGCGTGCGGTGTGTCTCGAACTCTTCAGAACCCAGAGGACAGATCCTGGTCCTTCCACCCGGCGAGCTGTCCTACAGAGCAGGTGCTGACTCTCACCGTCTCATGGAATTTGTGTTTTAAAATGGCGCCCCGCGTTGCGAGTTGTCCATTTTACAGACAAGGATACTGGGGTGGGCGCAGAACTGGGGGTTCATCTGGCCTCTCCCTCCCCACCAGGGTGCCGTCTTCGGTCAGCATCAGGAAGGTTCTTTCGAGCCGCTCACTGGCTCATTTCCCCGCTCTGGCGGGGCCGATGGTGGCACAGGTCTTTGGCCTTAACCAACAGTGATTCCTAGTGGTTTTTTCATAAATTACAAAGGACTTGCTTCAAAGCACAGTTTGAATGCCACACGGGGCCACACGTGTCCGTAGGACCGGGCAACATGCCTCTTCTTCCCCATGTATTGTTTGTGGGTAGCCCCGGGCCCAGGCCCATCAGCTTCGTCAGACTAGATCTTCTGCCTGGAAGAGAAGAGAAGCAGCAGCACCGAAAGACAGAGGCCAGCTGGGAGCTGCGGTTTCGTGTACCCAGTGACGACACGTTAAGGTGTGTTCTCCTGACTGAAGGGACCCTAATTCAGGCTTCAAGAGAGAATAGTTGGTAAGAGCTTCTCAAACACGTGGTCTGGTCTCAGAAGAATTTTTATCTCAAAATAAATGATTTGATTAATTTCTAATTAATATCTTATTATCTCTTGAATGCTCTTTTTTTTTTTTTTTTCCTACTGCCAAAGCCATTATCTTATTCTGGCCGCCCACCTCCAGCTGCCAGAACTGCCCGTGTCCCTCATCTCCTCTCTCTGACCCAGACTCTCCCATGAAGCTGGAGTGAGCTTCGGAAAGCCCTTGTTTTGACCACATTCCTGTCTGTCTTGCTGTCTGCGGGCCCCACCGCTGGCACAGGGGTCACACTCAGCTGACCGCTCACTGCTGGTTGGCCGCGGCCTCCCTCTTCTGCGTGCCCTCTCCCACTCTCTGACCATGTGGGACTGTTTATGCTCTTCCAATTGCCCTGCTCCCTTGGTGCCTGGTCTGTGCATCGCCCCCTGCTCTGCGAGGCACTTCTGGCCCCACCCGCCTCTCCATGTGGGCTCTCCTGGTCTCGGAGAAGAGCTCATCTCCTCCTCGAAGCCTCCTTGGCTCCAGCGTGCGGACCTGGCATCCCTCCCCCTTGCTTCTGCAGCCTGCTGTTCTGTAACTCGTCACACTGCGTTGTGAGTACCCAGTGGACGCTGTTTGAGCGGGAACCACGTCTTTTTTTCAACTCTAGCACACACCCTGATGTTTGGTGCCTCGTAGGTTGTCAGTAACTGTGAAATAATGAACGACTGTTATTTTATGGAATTGCTTGTTTTCCTCCATCAAACATTTGTGGGGCAAATACTACGTGCCAAATGCCAATCATCAGGTTACCTGATGGTACAGGCGGAGGGTTACAGCAACGATAGAGTGACACTCTGCAGGGGCTTCTAGCTGTAGTTAGGGAAGCCTCCTCATTTCGTGGGGTCTCCGTCACAGTTGCCTTTCAGGTGTGGGGACAGAGGCGTCCAGTTGTGGCCAAACGGTCAGTTCTCAGACGCTTACCTTGTAAGGGCCTGGAGGTTATCTGGTGTAGATTCTTAACTGTTATTTTTGCCCTGGTATCATTCATGGAACTTTGTGAAAAAGCTAAAATTCTAAGTTAGTTGGGTAAGAATTTGGTGAGAGTCTTGGACTCTAATATAACGCACCCTTCTGATCCCTAGTTACCCTGAAGGATGGCTTGAAAAATGACAAATCAACCCTGACATCAGATATTACAGGTGAGAAAACTCAGTCTCAAAGGGGGAATTGATTTCTTTTAGATCACATTGCTAAGTAGGGGCAAATCTATCCTCTGTTATTACCCATCACCTCCACCATCACCCTCATCATCACTATCACCATCATCACCATCATCACCATCATCACCAACACCATCACCATTGCCACCATCACTACCATCATAATTATCATCACCACCATCACCATCAACACCAACACCATCACCGTCACCATCATCACCACCATCACCATCATCAACAACACCATCACCATCACCATCACCACCATCATCATCACCATCACCATCATCACCATCATCACCATCACCATCATCATCACCGTCACCATCATCATCACCGTCACCATCATCAACACCATCACCGTCACCATCATCATCACCGTCATCACCACGATCACCATCATCAACACCAACACCATCACCATCACCATCATCATCACCTTCATCACCATCATCATCATCATGATGTGTGATTGTCATCATCTATTTTCTTAGCTTTCCATTCTGTGCCACAAAGATAAGAAATCCACATGGAGACTTCCTATATTCATTCATAGGCCATGGTTTTCTATTTATCCTGATCTGATCTTTACAGAACTGACTCATCAGCTCATCTAGGAACCAAGTTGCCAGCACACAGCAGCCAGATATCCACACCTGCTCAGGAAGTGAATTTTACTTTCTGCCGCCTCTTTTCTCATTGGATCCTAGCCTCTTGGTGCCTCCGAACCCATATGGTTTCTGTTTTGCTGCACTGCCAGTCCCTGATGTGCACATACTCCCTGGAACATGGTTTCTGCAACTGGCCTACTCCTTGTTCTTGGGTGTGGTATCACATCTGACTTCAGGCTTCCCTCGCATCAACCCGCAGTGCCTAAGAGCAAAGCCTCTATCAGCCCTCTGTTGATGGCAGCTTTGTCCTACATGCATTAGACCCGAGGACTGGGTGTTTTCCTGTGCAGAGCCGCCATCGTTGGCTTTTCCTTCAGCAAGACTCTGATGCTTGGCCATGACTGCTGTGGGAGGCTAAGCTCCCATTTACCTACTCTGAGGATTCTTGGTGCCAGGCACCAGAAGTGGATTCTAGCTAACTAAGATAGAAGAAAGATATATTGGGAGAATATTTGTTAGCTCATAGACTTGATGGAGGCTCAGTAAAGGGTGGGAACCAGGAATGCTGAACATCCAGAAGCTCGTTCTGCTCAGATGCCCCTGACCAGGCAAGCCGGTCCAGCGCCCCTGCCGTCAGGCAGGCCTGAAACCTGCTGGCACGCACTCTAATCCGTTCTCCGTGATCCGCACTCTCAGACGGGACAAAGCAGCTGATGGCCACGCTCGGTCATGGGCTATGCTGCCAGGGTTCGAGGAATGTCGGCCCCTGGCGTTTCTGCTCTGCAGATGCAGCAGTCCATGCTCCTCCCAGGTCTCACCGGGCGGTGAGCTCACATAATAGGTGGGGATAGAAAAGGCCAGTGCCAACTCTCTCTGTCGCTATATTTGCTTCCAGTGTGTTCTGTGTGCCAACACCCAGAGCTCTTCCCCAGACAGGGTTCTCCAGCCTGACTCTACACTCACAGCTCTTGGTTTAGTGACGACTATAGTGAGCCCAAGAGGCTCCCACGGGTGGGCCATGTACTTAATCTGGCCCTGGCCACGGGGTTGACTCTTACTGGCTTTTGTCACTTCACCCATTCCTCTCACCCACTGAGGATCTAGAAGAGTTGGGCTTCCGAACTGCGAGAACTCTCTCATCTCTGGACACTCGCAGCTGCCTTTTTGCTTTCCAACCAGCCACCGATGTTTCCTAATCGTGCTTCAAGCACAGCCGTATCAGCCAATACTCTCCTAATTCACATTATGCCCAGACACTCACTGGGAACCTGACCTACCTTCCTGATGCCATACATGACAGAGTAGCTAAGGGTTTGCCCCATGGACCAGGGCCCGAGCTTTCTAGATCCTGACTTCAGTCTCCCTGTCACCAACTGTTCAACCGCTAAGCCAGTGACATACTTCACATTGTCGCGATGCCAGCGCCCCACGTCATGCTACCAAGGTGTGTATTCATTAAGGTGACACGCTCTGACCTCACAGGGAAGCCCGACATGCAGAGGTGGCACTAGAAGTGATTTGCGGTTTGCCGGCAGTACGGTGAGGGCTGTGTTCGCGGTGTGGGAGGTGGAGAAGGGGCGGGGTCTGCCCGACATCGACCTTCCGGCCCCTCCGGAATGGGACAGCAGAGGCCCCACCGACGGCCGCACGAGGCTCCCACCGCCCCCTCTGGGCAACCGTACACAGCTGTGCAGGGGAGGGGCAAAGTGTGGAGGGCTGCATGGGTAGCTTTTCTGGACTCTGCCCTCTTCTCTCGGCCAGCACTCGGTGCCGTGGCTCCGGCTGATCGCGGGCAAGGCTGCTTTCTGGCTGGTTTCCGGTTCTTTCTTAGTTTCCATCCCTCTGCTGAAATTCCTGCCTCTTCGTCCACTGTTTCCTCAAGGGCCTTCAATACGGCGACCGTGGATATTTTAAAACCCCGTATGATGGTTCCAGTCCAGGCCCTGCCGGAGTCTGGTTCTCTTGCACCTCTGTCTCCTGATGGCGAGTGTGCCTGCTTCCACGGGCAGTGCGGGGTTTAGTCCACCGAGTCAGTAGGGGCACCTGGCCAGGCTTCTGCTGACCGGCCACCCTCCCTGTAGCTCTGGTTTCCCCTGGCCCCTCTGTGGTGGGGCTGACTTCCTGGGGTTTTCTGGTCTGTGCCCCCACCACCAACCCCCCACCCCCCGTGCCTGCATCTCGGGGCACCTTTCTCCAGCCCTCATCTTCCATGGAGTAAGCACAGTCCTGGGACCCGGTGCGCTCAGCGCAGCGCGGGGTGGGGCTGGTGGGGCGCCCTCCCTGCGGGTTCCGCGTGGCTGGCTCCGGGTGGCTGCTGCCCCTCCCCCAGGCCACCCGGCATGGGCGGGAACGAGAGCCCCTGAGTGTGCCCGATCGCCCCCGGGTTCCGGCTGGCAGGGCTGCGTACCCCCTCCCGCAGCGGTGCGTTCGGACCGGGCCTTCCTCGTCTCTGCCGGGAGAGCGGTGCTGCTGTGTCTCCTTGAAGGGTATGGATTCCTCATTCTTGGACTTCCGCGGACTCAGTGCAGGTATTTTGTGGATTATGTGTCTGTTTTTTGTCATAAATGGTAGGAGCGACACCCTTGTCAGCGTCTACATTTTCAGTGGAAGCCCGAAGTCCGCTGTCATGTTTTTAATTACTAATTTAATTGCCTTTTGTTCTCTAATGACTTTCGTCCCAGAGCCTCCTCTCTGGCAGTGCGGACACACTCTCCTCTCATCCCGCTGCGGACGTGGAGGGTAGAGCCCCTTCTTAGTCCCGCCTTCCCACACGCACAGTCTGTCTCCTGCAGACCGCTTTGTTCCCGCTTGATTGTTCTGGTCGCTGCTTCCTCGTTAGAGGCACCTCGCGGACGTCTGCCATTCCTGACGGCTGCTCCTGATGGAGAGCGGCGGGCCGGCCTTGTTCGGAGGGTCTGGAAGCGTGGGCAGCGGTGGTCAAGTGTGGGCTTCCCTGCAGAGTGGCCCGGGGGCTTCGACAGAGCCCCCGATGTCATCTCCCGATTCTGTCCAGTTTGGTGACTCATTTCCCAGACGAGGCTCTTTGTCTCCCGCACCTTGAAACCAGGTCTGGCCGCGCCGGCCGCCACGTGTTCCTGTTCCGGAGAATTCCATGTAAGTTGTAAAGAGACTTGACTGAATGCCTTTCTGGAACACTGCTCCCCTCTCCTTCTTTATTGCTTCTCTCCCAGAGCTGGGAAATTGACACCTATTTACTGCGCCTAAGCAGACGGCTGTACAGCCACATTCGAACTTTCTCATCGACCCCCCGGGAGTGCAAGTATTAGACGCCCACTCTCAGGGCAAAGCCTCCTGCATACTCGTCCTTTGACGCTGTGCGGCCGAGTGCGGGCCCACAGTCGCCCCAGGCTTGCTGAGGAACAACTGTTCTGAAGCGGCCGGTTAGCCCTCAGCCCCGGTCTCCCACACGGGGAGGGAGTGGCCGAGTCTCCCCTCACTCTGTGTTGTTGTGCCCGCGCCTCTCAGGGGTTCAGCTCTCCCTGCAGAGGCAGGAGCTCCCATGCCCAGGAGACACCGGTGCTCCTCTATACTCATGACACATGGCAGCAAACAGTCAGGGAACGGGCGCCTGGCACTGAGGAG
Source organism: Pteronura brasiliensis (assembly GCA_004024605.1). Classification (NCBI taxonomy): domain Eukaryota; kingdom Metazoa; phylum Chordata; class Mammalia; order Carnivora; family Mustelidae; genus Pteronura; species Pteronura brasiliensis. The sequence continues at coordinate 51,625 of PJEN01001000.1, forward strand.
ACACGGGTTGGACTCGGGCCCCATTGTCTGCGTCCCCGTTTTCTGTGCATGTGTGGGACTCGCTTCTTGCCAAGCTCTCTGACACCTGCCATCTTGCGAGTCCTCTCTCTGTCTTGTGAGCCAGGGACAATTTCACGACACCCATGTAACTGTCGGGCTCTTGCAGGCTCTGGAGACTGAGGGTATACCCACGAAGAGGACGTCCAAGTGCACAGGGGACCCGAAGTCCTGGCAGCCTTGGTACCCAGTCCTTGGTTGGGGTTGACCTAACGGAAGGCTGTCTCTAACACTCAGGGACCAAAGGAATCCTGTAATGTGCTAATGTAGACTTAATGGGAAGAAATCCCTAAGGCCCTGATTTAATACGTGGACTAAGGACATAACGGGCACGTGGATGGCTTCCCTGGGAATTCCTGCCTCTCAGGTCCACACAAGCCGTTTGTACCTTGGTCCTGAGGAGGTGACGTGTCTTCTGCCATGTCCCTTGTGCTACCCATTTCCCACCCTGAGGGGCTGCAGGGAAACTTGCTCTCCCTGTCCTTTGCAGGGACACGGACTCGGAATGAGTGACGTGAAAGGCCCGAGCTTACGGTGACACATGGAAGGTGGGATTGGCTAGACATGCGTGTGATTTGCTGTGACTCTTCAGGTTTTGAGGAGCAAGCAAGCAGGCTTTGACGCCCCTGGCAGGGGGTCAGGAGTGCGGGGGGACCTGGGCCAGCACCCCCGCCATGGGCTTCTGGAGCCTGGTGACCGCCTTCCCAGGCTGGCGCTGGGGTTCGGAGCTGAGGGCCCCCTGCCCTGACCATCAGCCCCTGCCCCTGCCCTGCGCGATGCGTGCTCGTCTCCTGGCACACACAGCAGTCCTTTACGGGTGTCCTCGATCAGACTCCTCATCCGAGCCTCTTAAGAACAGTTGCGCTCGGAGCCTCTTAGTATTCCGGCGGGGCTGCCTGCGGTGATGCACTCACGGGTTTGGGTGCCACTCGTGTGCAGGGAGCTTGAAAAATGACCAGACAGAGCCGAGCTCGCGGTGCTTGTTGTCAGCAGAGCCGGCAGGATAATAAATCAGCCTGGCTCGTGTCAGGGTCAGTTCGTTTGATGTTGAAAGCGTTGGGGCCAATCTAATCAGGCCAGGCACACCCCATTTGTCCGGGGACCGCACGCCCTCATGCTCCCGAGATTGCTCTAGGCGCCGCTCTCCCCTCTCCCGGCCTCGGGGGGCCTCGGGCCCAGGTAGGGGCGAAGCAGACGGTCCGCCGAGCAGGGGCTGGAGCCTCCCGCCGGTTTTCCTTGGCTCTGAGAATGCTGTGCGTTTGGCGATGGAGGGAGGCTGGCAGGTACCTGCTGTTTAGCGGAGGGTGGGGGGACAGAGTTTTACATGATTCATTTCCTCTTGGAGAGCCGAGGAGCTGGGCGGGCTCCAGAGTCTGCAAGGCTCGGTGCAAAACGGGGTTGTGGCTCCCTTGTTCCAAAGCCAGCCCGAGTGCCATCCGCATTCATAAAACGGAAATCTTTTTCTTTCCTTCCATGATCGGTCTCTTAATTTGTCATGTTGCTTTTAGTCGATACATAATACAGTTTTCAATAAAGAAAAATTGTAATTTTGAATTATTAGCATGAATTTTACCTTTGGTCTCTGCATAGTGCAGCAGCTATAAATGCAGATCGGAGGGGACGTGCGTCCCACGCAGGTCGTGCGGCACGCTCTCTCCGGGGTGCGTCCCTGCTGGGTGCCTCTAGCTGGGCAGAGCAGATCCCTGCTGCTGACTCAGGAAGGTTGGCAGAGGAAAAGGTCCCCTAGGAGCAGAGCCACGGGGGGTGCCGCCCTGGCTGCAGCATGTCTGCGAACCACAGGCGGAGCCTGGCATTTACTCCCTGCCTGGGGCAGGCATCAGGGTGTTGACTTAAGCGTTTCCCCCTCCACGGCCCGTCCCCCAAGCCTCTGTGAACAGGTGACCCTCAGAATCTTGAAACTACACTGTAGGGACACACTCAGGACCTGGATTGGGGCGACAAGATCTCGTCAGGCACTGTCAGCTAGGGTAGGGGATCCCCAAGAGGTGTGCCCAGGCCCCCGGTTGGACGGGGTGATGGTGGTCCCTGGAGTGGGGGGCAGGGGAGCTGGTGGCCAAGATGCATCCCAGGGAGGCAGGTAGGGCGTGTCAGGGGCTCTGCAGGTGAGCTGTGTCTCCACGCCTCCTTGTCCCACCAGTGTCACTCGTGAAACTCGGGTTCACAGGTGATGGCAGGAATTTAAGACAGTGACCGCAGCCTGCCCTTCTGAGTGGGCAACGGGGGCGGTGAGGTAGCTGCCACGAGGCCGTCTCTGCTCAGGGAGCCTGACCACGGCAGTGACCGGTCAGACAGCGTCTTCTCAGGGTGCTGGAGTCTTGAGCCGAGCTGCGTGAAATACTGCGGTCGCTGGGGGGCTCTGCTCTGTGGGCGGCGTTTTGTACATTTTCCCTGGGGGTGGTAAGGCCAGGACGGAGTACGTCCAGCATTTCGAGATCACTCAAGAACACGGCCGCAGAGGGGGACGAGCTCCGCGTGGGAGGTGGGTCCATGGGGAGCGGGGCGGGAGCAGGGAGGGCCTCGTGGATGCGGGCGCTGACTCGGCGGGTTCCTGCGCCGCCCCGGCCATTACTGCAGGTGGGCCCAGCGCCCAATGGCCGCTGGGCCCACCTGCAGCAGCTCCCCGCCCCTTCCTATCCCCGGGAATCAAGGACGGCTGGACGTTAAAGACAGCAGCCGGAACGAGGCCTCCCGCTCAGGACCAGTGGCTGCCGCTCGGGCCGCCTCGGGGCTAGGGGTGCCTGTTGCAGGCTGGGGAGTGGCTGTAATGAACATCCTGGCCGGAGGCTTTCAGATGGGAGACACTTCCTGGTCCCGAGGCCGGGGGTCCCAGATCCGGGTGCCTGTGTGGTCGGGTCTGCCGAGGCCGTCCTCTTGCTGTGGTCGGGTCTGCCGAGGCCGTCCTCTTGCTGTGGTCCCACGTGGCAGGAGCGGTGAGGGGATCCCGTGCGTCCTTGTGCGAGGGCTCGGCTCTCATTCTCAGGGGCTCCCCAGGACCTAGTCACCCTCCAGAGGCCCTGCGTCTTGAAGCCGTCATGTTGGGGCTCCTGGTGAGCTCTGGAGGCCACGGTGTTCAGACGGTGGCTGCCTGGGCCTGGGGGTGGAGGGGCGCCATGGGCCATGCCTTCCTGCGTTAGAAAGTGTCAGCGCACAGCCTGGGCCTGAAGGTGGGCGAGAGGCTGTCCGAAGCGTCCCTTTTGTCCTTCCGCCCTGCACCGCAAGGCCGGGACGCCCACGGCCCAGCTCGGCTTCATGGGGTGTGGGAACGTGGTGTCCCCTCCGTGGGAGTGACGAGCACACCTGCGCTGGCCGTCCGCACACTGACTGGCAGGACGGGGGAGGGAAGGCCCACCCGAGCGGCGCACGGACCCGACAGAGGCCTGCAGAGCCAGACGTGGCCCGAGGAGGTCAGCCCGCCCGCCCACAGCTGACCGCTCACAGGGCACCCAGGGTGGGACAGACCGGTGTCCTTCCTTGTGACCCTGCTGACCCTACAGCTGGGGACAGTGTCCTCTTCCAGGTTCGTGCAGTGAAGGGGTTTCTTTCTGTGTTTCTGGTTGAGAACTCTGCTGCATTTTCCTTGGATCAGGAGGGAGTTTTGTCCTGTTTCGCATTTTGCAGATATAAGTGGACATGCGGTATGAAAGGAGAACCGGCTGCCCACCCGTGAGTTTACTTCATTGTGAGTGTTTTCCTGAACGAGTGTCTTGTCCCAGCCCTGTGCTGTCGCACACGCACTGGCCGGAGGAAGCCTCGTTGGGAAAAACGTCCCCGGGGGATGGGTCTCCCCTCAAGGACCCTGGCCTGTGGACGAGGAGCGTGGCAGGCTCGTCACACCTCCCCCCCATCCCCCCAGGCCTTGCTTCATGGGTGTGACCAGGTCTGTCATCTGGCCATGTGGGGTTTTTATTTTTGACCGTGGCCTTCGCATACAACATCGTCAGGGAGAGTAGGGCAGTTACTGAGGGAAAGCCGGGCCCGGCCCGGTGCCGGGAGCTGTCAGGAGGACATACTTCCCCGGCCTCGCCTGTGTCCTCAGGTGTGTGTCTCCTGGGCTCAGCCAGCCCTGCCAGCCGCTACTTTCCTGGAAAGCTTCCGTGGGGGACGCATGGCACGGGGCTCTCCTCGAGGACGTGCTCCCGTCCGCAGGTCCCCACGCGGCCACCAGAATCGAGGTGTCCTCTTGCTCCCCGGGGCCTCCGCTCCCTCCCCCCAGGCCACATGGTGGAGCGAGGCCGGCTGCCAGCTCACTGCTCTCAGACCAGCCGGGGTGGGAGCCAGGGGCGAACCCGCGTGAGTGAGACTGCGAGAACACCACTTGGCAGTCTGGGGCGCCCGGAGCACCCGGAGAGCTGCCAGGAGCCCTTGTGTGGGCGGAACCCGGAGTGCCTGGGCGTCGGCGCGAGAGCTGTCAGGTCGCTTCCAAAACTTGCCAACAGTGACAGGCGTCTCGCTTCGCTGTCTCTGCCCACACACACACGCTTGTTCCATGCCCTTCTGTGAGGTAGGCCCGGAGAAGCTCGGGAGTGATGCCCACGGCTCTGGCAGGATGTGCGGGCTCCTGCTCTGGGCAGGGAGCCGCGGGGTGGGGGGTGATGATTTCACGGGTGCGGCAGGAGGAAGGAGGGTCCTTCTGGGCAGTGAGGCCTGGAAATCATCCATGAGTCCAGGACTTATGGGCTCAGAAAGGCTCATTTCCCATGTATACCTGCCTATCTGCGCCCAGAGCTAGGGTCCGGTGAGGGAAGAGAGGGGCCTGCGCTGGGAGGAGGGGGCAGCCCTGGCTGTTCACGGTGGGAAAGCTCCAGCACCCTCCCACCCTGAACATAGCAGAAGGGTGCCCCGGAGGGGCCACTCGGGGCTCGCGCCAGATCACCCCAGAGGCCGTGTGGCCGCCTCCTCCTTGGTGCCAGGTGGAGACCCTGGGCTTGCACCCCCCACAGATGGGGGGGCATGAGGGAAGGGACCTGCAGGGTCTCCAATAGTCACAGGAGGAAAGAGAAGGGAGGGGCCAAGTGGAGGAGGCAAAGGGTCTGACGGGGCCAGGGTGACAAGACCAAGCACCTCCAGAAGGGGAGGACATCAGAGGCCGTGCCTCGTGTCCGTGAGCCGTCCCGGCTTCCCCAAGCCCGGAGCTCCGAGGAACCGGCCATCGAGGTGGGTGCTTGTCTGCTGGAAGTCTTTTGGCTGCAGAGTCCGGGCAGAAAGGAAGAAGCCAGGAGTAGATCTTGTGTACCTGCTGACCGTGGGATCTCGGCGTGGGGCAGGCAGCCTGGCGTGAGGGGGCAGGGGACCCGCAGTAGCAGCTGATGGGAAATTCAGCCCAGCACGTGCTGGACGCCTCCCACAAGGCTGCAGAAACATCCTGTGGCGGGGGCTTGTGGCTCAGAATGCGATCAGTATTACCAGATAGTGTTCTGGCCTGCTCACCCCATCCGCCGTGGGGGGGACGGGCCCGCCGCAGGGGAGGCCAGCAGGCTAGGATGACCTCGCTGGCCAGAGAGGCCGGCCTCGGGGTCCAATGCCTTGCTGCGGCTGTGAGGGACCAGCTTCAGGCCAAGGCGGAGTCGTGGCTGGGCCCGAGGCCCGGAGAGAGCAAGCTCGGGCATTCCTGTCCCAGCCCAGTGGAAAGTGGCCAGAGGGACAGGAAAGGGAGGTGCTTCCTCTGCCCTTAGAGGAAGTAGGCAGGTGTCTGCCCGGAGGTGCAGCCCCAGCTCGGGGAGCCCCATGGGGAGATGGGGCTCACAGGGTGGCCGGGGAGGGATCCCACAAAGGCGGGTAGGGCTGCGTGTGGCCATGCCTGCAGAGCTGGGAGGCTCAGGGCTGCATGCGGGCCGTGTTCCGTCCGTTTCTGGAGTTTTAATTCTTCCATTTCCACCCCTGCTTCAGTTTCAAGCTCTTCCATAGATGGGTTTTGGGTGTTTTTAGAGGATGATTTGCTTTAACATACTTGTTTCCAAGGGCAGAAGTTTGAAGAACTTTACATTGAGGGAGATGTTCAAGCCGATAATATGTGATGTGTTTGTCATTATACCAGTGATGTAAACTGGAATTTAAACCTTATTTTTGTGGAAGAAGGGACTGACAGAGCCGAGTGGCTCAGGGCTGGGGGCGGTGAGCAGCCCTGTCTCCGGTGTGGTGATGGGTGTGGCTGGCTGGGCTGTCAGGGACAGGGACACCCCCAGAGCCAGACGTGGGTCCGGCGGTGACATTTGCTGTGCCTGACATCACATGTGTGCCCTACGCACTGACTTTTTGGAGACCCTGCCGGCTTTGATTAGGTTTCTTCTAGCACCGGGGGACGCAGAGCTGCTCGTCACTGGGTTTGGGGAGATGACTTGGGTTGCTGGGGCAGCTGGCTCCTGAGCCCACGGGGCGGGGTGCTGAATGGATTCGTCTGCGGCAAATGCAGGGTGGTCCCCGCGGGATTGTCTGCGGCTTTGCTGAGATCAAACCAAGAGCGGCATTGTGCGTTTTTTCCTCAGTGCCCTCCAGAGCACAGCCATGGTCCTGCGTTGGCATGCTGGCTAACTCCCCGGATTCTCTGTGTATTGTGGTGCATTTGGGGCATTTTTGGACAAACAGGCTGTAGTTTGTAGCTTCAAAATGTGCAGTCCAGGGGCCCCGTGCTAGAGCCCTTACGTGCACTCTGCTCAGTGGGTCTTTGCTCGCGTGCTGTGGACGGGCAAGGGGAGCTCGGAGCGGTTAGGGCACACGTCCCAGGAGCCAGGACTGGATGCTCAGTGCCCTGTTCAATGGTGGCCCATCACCTTCACTTTCTTTCCGATTATAGCACGGGATCTGTGTTAGTCTTTATCTCTGAGTGCCCTGCAGGGACGGTGTCACCTGAATTCTTGCCCTCACCGGCCGTGTAGTTAGGCGAGGATGGCGCTGTGCTCCTTCTGGGCCTCCTGGCAGCACGGGAACAACCTCAGTGCTGACTTAAAAGGTCTCCCTAGAAAGCTCCATAGCGGCTCGGAGTTAAGCATCCTGCTACATCAGGATTCCTCTCCCCAGATCGCCGTCCACGCGCCTCCCGCTCCCCACCTTGTTCAGCCTGTGGAAACGCACCTGCAGGAACGAGGGAGCCAGGCTTCCCAGAGGGCCCGGGTAGCACGCGGGTAGCGCTCCCTCGTTGGCGCTCACGTGCAGCGGCGGGACAGCCCCCGCCAGGAGAGCCCCGTTTCCTGGGCACAGGGGTGAGAAGGGCATGCGTCCCCCTCCCTTGTGGGGACAGACGTGTGTGATGGAGAAGCCCTCTGCTTATTCCACAGACGCATGAAGAGACGCCAACCGCCAGAGTGCGGTGTGGCTTTGATCAAAATAAAGTCGTCAAAGTTGTATTTATGACTTCATTGGTACACCCATGAATATATTAATATTCTAGATCAAAACACTTTCTTCAGCATAAATGTTTACTTCTTCAGACTTTAAAAGTATTTATGGGGAGCCTGGGCTGCTCAGGCCAACTCTTGATTTAGGCCTTGGCCATGATCTCCGGGTCTTTGGATCAAGCCCCATGTCGGGCTCAGGTGCTGGATGTGGAGCCTTTTTAAGATTTTCTCTCTCTCTCTCCCTCTCCCTTTGCTCCCCCCCAAAAAGTACTGTGGCCCCACATCTTGCATCTAGTGTGTGTAGTGAGGAAGCCCTCCTGGCTGGGTCCCCAGGGAAACCTGTAGGTTGAGGACATGGGAAACAGAAAAGTGACTTTAAGTAATGTGTCCATTTCCCATAATAAAAATAATAATGTCAATGTCAAAAGAAGAGTTTTGACACACTAAGGAATCAATCACTTTGCCAATAGGATTGATGGTTTCTTTGCCAAGATATTTTCCCCAAGTTTAAAATAGAAATGGTTGGAGATGAGTTATATGGTGCCATCATGCTGGTCCCAGGTCGGGGCTGCGGGGCTGTGAGCCCACCCGACACAGCACACGAGCCACCACTCTGCAAAGACCAGAGTGTGTTTGGATCTCATTGTCAGACGAGGATGTGGTGGTGATGAAACCGGTAACTTCTCTAGGCCTGTGGCGCTACCAGGCTAGTTCACAGCATCGTAGGAGCGGAAGGTGCTGTTTACGAATGTCCATGCCCCCTCAGATTCCTGTGTTGAAGCCTAGCCCCCAACGTGAGGGTTAGGAGGTGAGCCATTGGGAGGTGGTTGAGTCTTGAGGGCGGAGCCCCCATGAATGGGATGAGTGTCCTTACAGGAGAGACATGAGGGCCCCGCTCTTTCTGCTGTGTGAGGACATGCAAGAGGTCATAGGTCTGAAGCCCAGAAGAGGGCTCTCACCAGAACCTGACCCTGCGGGCCCCCTCATCTCAGACATCCGGCCGCCAGATCCGTGAGAAGTAAGTGACAAGCCACCCAGTCTGAGCTGTAACAGCCCAAACCGACCAAGACAAGGGCCACTGGAATAGATCTCGTACCGCTCAACAGCAAGCAGGCTGAGATGCTAACGGGGAGAAGACATGCCCCATCCCGGCAAGCAGCTCAGTCCTGCTGTGGAAAGTGAGCAGGAAGCCACACGCTGCCCTACGACCTTCTCGTGCTGAGGAGAACCGTGACCCCACAGGTGGGAGATCACAGCTCTTGGAGAATGTTGGTGGATAACAGTCTGCTGCTTCTGTGGGATGAACTTCCCTTCCTCCTCTTGGGGGCCCTTGGCCTCCCTTCAGCACGTGGGAAATCCCGAGCAAATGTGCACAGTATTTGAGCTTACCCGATGGGGAGTGTGTCGGACTTTCACGCCTGTGGGTATGAAGAGTGTAGGAGGAAAGACTCTTCGAAGGGTTTGCGTCCTAGTCCAAAGCAGCATGTTCGTGGTGGGGGCTTGTTCGGGAACCCACAGAGCAGCGTCAGTCGGGAACCCCAGGCCACACTAGCCTTCCTGTCTCGCCGGAGGGGTGAGGGGAAGTCTCCGAAGCGCATATAAAGGTCACAGCCCAGGAGCATGAACCCAAGGAAAGACAGACCTACTCTTGGGTTTCCAGAATGTTTTCTTACCCCCACGGCAGTGGGACTCCTATATAAAAACAGAAGATTGTGTCTCAAAGAACTGCACGCCTCATCGCTATTTAAGAAGGAATCTTCAAGGAAACCTAGTGACAACAGGGGAGACGGGAACAAGGACCTGGGAAAACTGTTGGCCTCTGAGCCCACAGCTTCCGTACATGATGGACACAGTCTGCTCCTGGCCAGATCCACAAAAACCTCATACCAAAGGCCTGTTTACCTCATTTCCACTTACCTGATACATCATGTCCACTTTCAAGAAAAGATTACAAGGAGTGCTAAAAGGCAAAAGTCACAATTTGAAGAGGTAAGCCAACCCTCAGAACCAGACTCAGATGTGGTGGAGATTCTGGAATTTTCAGGCAAGGATTTTAAAATGACCATGATTAACACGCTCTAATGGATGAAGGAGATGCAGCTTGTACGCAAGAACGGGTAGGTAACATGAGCAGCGAGGTGGCTCTCTCAGAAAGAATCAGAAGGAAATATTAGAAATAAGGAAACACTGTAGCAAAAATAAAGAATGTCTCCGATGGGCTCATTGGTGCACTGGACACAGTTGAGGAAAGAATCAATGGAATGCAAAGATAAAAAAGAATATGAAAGAACTACGGGACAATTACAAAAAGTACGAAATACGTGTAATGGGGATAACAGGAGGAAAAAGGAGAGGAAGGAAGAGAAGGAATATTTGAAGCAATGATGGCTAAAAGTTTAAAAAAATAGCGACAGGCAACCAACCACTGATCGAATGGCTTACACGCGTATGAGAGTGGCCGGAATCCAGAACACTGACAATACCAAGCACTGTGAGGACACAGAGCATCTGGGGTTCTCACTCACTGCCGGTGGGATGCAACCTGGTTCCACTCCTTTGAAACACAGTCTCGTGGTTTCCTGCAAAGCTGAGCACACTTACCCATGATCCAGCAGTCACTCTCCTCGGCATTTACCCAAAGGAGCCAGAAGCTGTTGTCCACACGAAAACCTCCAGGTGTATGTTTATAGCGGCTTTATTCATAACTGCCAAAAATTAGAAGCAAAAATTGACTGAAGAAATGTCCTTCAATAGGTGAATGGACAAACTGCGAAATCCATTCGAGGAAATATTATTTAACAGTAAGAAGAAGTGAGCTGTCGAGCCACAAAAATACATAGAAGACCATTAAACCCTATTGCTCAGCGAATGAGGCCAATCAGAATAGGTCACTCCTGTAGGATTCCAGCTGTACGGTGTTGTGCAGTAGACAAAACTACAGAGATGGCAGGGAGATCGGTGGCAAGGAGGTCAAGGGTTCGGGGCTGGGGAGGGATGAGTGGGTGGAGCATGGGGGATTTGCAGGGCAGGGTAACTGTTCTGTACGACACTGTGATGTCATACAGACATCATGACATTATGTGTTTGGCAAAGTGCATGGAATGTATGATGCAAAGAGGGAACCCTAATATATACCATGGACTTTAGTTAGTAATAATGTATCGATATTGGGTCATCAGTTGTAACAGAGGGACACACTAATGGGAAGAATGTGGGATGGGGTCAGAGGGTCTATGGGAATTCCCCGTAACTTCAGCTCAGTTTTTCTGTAAATCTAAAGCAGTTCGAAATAAATACAGTTGATTGATTTATAAAATCCTCTAGTCCTACAGCCTCAGGATAAAACTGAGTATTTAGGTGTATTTTCTTGCAGCATTTTTCTGGGGGAGTATTTTTATAGTGCAATTGTGCTGTTGTGGAATGTACTGATTTACAACCTAATGCTTTTGCTTAATAGTAAATCTCCTGCATTCCCCATGTCACTAAAAATCTGGTTAAGACGGGGCTATGAACGGCTGCCTAATATTCCGTCATATGAATGATGGAAGTATAGGGTGCTTGGTCTTACTCAGCATTCTTTCATAAAAGTCTTTTTGTGAATTCCCAATAATTCCCATCAAATACATCCTGAACTATGGAATTACAGCATAAAAAGACAGAAACACTTGTGGGGTTTTTGCTGCTGTTTTACCTTCAGTTTTTTACTGATGCCTACTCCCATCAAAATTGTCATGTCTGAAAGTGTGGAACTGGTTCTCTGTGCTTGTTGGAAAAGACTCCCCCAAAGCCTGTCTCCGCCCAATACTCAGGAGCCAGCAGTGCCAGCGTGTTGATAAGTCTACTTGGTGCAGAGTGGGGAGACGCGCGGAGGACTCATGTCCCTGAGTGTCCGGGCGTGCTGGCTGCGGAGTCGAGAAGAGAGGGTGTGTGCCAGGCAGAGCGGGGCAGGCAGCCGGTGCGGGCAGGGTGGGTCCAGCCTCTGTAGAAGGAAGAGCTCATGCTCGGGCCATGTTTCAGCCACAGGAATTGCATGTCCAGCCGCGTGGACATCAGTGTGGTCCTGGACGTTGTTCCTGTGTATTGAGAGTGGCATGGGGTGGGGCGGCTAAAGGGCGAGGCAGGGATGGCCTGAGGGGGGCTGGGGACACATGACGTGGGCAGCTTTGGGTTGCATGTAAGGTCATTAGGGGGTGGCAGGCTGTTAATCAACTGTTTTTGGTAGATGTATCGTAGGTCTAAAATTGTGATAAAAAAAAAGATTTTATTTATTTGACAGAGAGATCACAACAAGTAGGCAGAGAGGCAGACAGAGAGAGAGAGAGGGTTGAGCAGAGAGCCCGATGCGGGGCTCAATCTCAGGACCCTGGGACCATGACCTGTGGCGAAGGCAGAGGCTTAACCCACTGAACCGCCCAGGCGCCCCTAAAATTGTGATTTTTTAAAAAAATTTTGTTTGGTGGGAGGTTGGGGGAACCAGGTGGTGGGTATTGGAGAGGGCACGGACTGCATGGAGCACTGGGTGTGGTACAAAAACAATGAATACTGTTATGCTGAAAATAAATAAAAAAAAAGATTAAAAAAATTTTGTTTGGAAATTTCTAAACATACACAAAAGAAAAGTGAATTGAAGTTCTAAGTGCAAAAGCCACCACCAGCTTTAAAATTATCAGCACAACGAATCTCACTGCACTTACACGGCTTCCTAGCTCGCTCTCCCTGCGGGCCGTCGTGCACCAGAGCCCACGCGTCTTACCATTTCCTCCTGTTTCGGTGAGACTGTCAGATACGGAGACTTTTCGACAAGAAAGAACGAAACCATAATACATGATCACGCCTGAACTGACCATCAGTGATTCCTTCATAGGACCGTCTGTCCACTCCTGGAGATTCCGTGTGTGCAGATGTTTGTGCATGTGCGTATGTATGTGTACTTACGTGTATGTGTGTCCCTGTGTGAGTATATGCCTTCATGTGCGCATATGTCTGTGTGTGCACGCATGTGTGTGTGCCTGTATATGTGTGTATGTGTGCACAAGTGCGTATGTGTATCCGTGTGCATTATGTGCACACGTATGTATAGGTGTGTGTATGCATGTGCCACTCGTGTGTTTTGTGCATCTGTATGTGTGCACACGTGTGTACGTCCGTGTGTGTGCGTGCACGTGTGTGTATTATGTGTGTGTTTTTAATGTGTGTGTATGTATGTGCATATGTGTATGTGTGTGAATGTGCGTGTATGTATGTGTGTATGTGTGTTTTAACGGTTTGGAGCAGGTTCCAAAGGACACTCAGGTATCTGCTGTGGTTCCTCCCCTCCATGTGGACCCAAAGGATTTTCCGCAGCTGGTGTCTCCCTGGTCTCTGTCCTTGGGTTTGGGGACCAGCTCCCAGGCTTCTCTCTCTGGTCCGGCACAGCCTGCTGCCCCCCAGGCCTCTGGCACTGTCTCCCCAGAGGGGGCCGTGCTGCCCCCAGAGGCCCCCCTGCGATGCCTTCTGTCAGGGTGAGCCCCTGGCTCTCAGAGGTCCGGTGTCGCTCTTGACCACCTGCTCATGCACCTGCCGTGGGAGCCATCCACGGTGTAGCGTCCCCCCATTGATCACATGCTGGGGTTCAGAGGGACCACTTGTTACCCAGCTTTGTTGAAGCTGTACTCAGAGGGTTTTCTGTTCGGCTATGCAAGCTGCTCTGCTTTTATGGAGATTTATGGGAGATTCAGAAACGCCCCATATGCAATGCCTTTCCTCTGGCTTTAGAGGAAGCGTGAAGGGGGCACAGGTGGGATGGGGGCAGGCGGGGCTGGCAGCCACGGGGGCTGCCACACAGATGAGAAGGGGCCCAGGGTCTGGTTAGGGCACAAAGGAGCGAAACTTAAGTCCCTGGGATATAAGATCAGCAGACTTGGTGGCTACTGTAATGCTTGACTTTGTCGTCACCTCAACAAATAAATCTTCATTCAACACACTCACTGATCACCGCCTCGGGGGCTGGCGGGGAACCGCCAGTAACACAGATACTCTTTCTTTTCATTTGTCTAAGTCTGCTATGTGCTTTCACGTTTTATAACCGTGGCTGTTAATAGTAAGTTATATGCTAGAGATAAATCTTAATATTTTTGAGAAACAGAATTAAAAATGTTCCCAGCTTCCTTTTCTGGAATTGTTCATTTTCCATGGTTTTGTTGACAAATATTTATGCTTTCCTTTTCCAACATGGTCCTGCCATTGTTCGTGTGGGATGACCTCTCTTCCAGCAGGTCCATTTTGCTTAAGTCCTTTAAAATGATTAATTGATGATGACCTTTGAATTAAAATACCATATTTCTTGGTTCTAAGATGAATATGTCTCACCTGCGAGCATTTCTGAAATCTGAATGCAGCTTGTAATTGATGGTTGCTTTTAACACAGTCTTTTTTCCCCCTGAAAAGCTGTTAGTAAAAAGATGATCATCTTAGGATCAAGGAAATATGGTAATTGTCCTCTGGTGGCATTGTGGAGGGCAGCGGCCCGCATCCTGACCAGCGGGATGCGTTCCATCTCACAAGTGTTGGCAACAGAAAGTTGCAAGAAATCTCACCAGAACTTGATACAGTTTCCTCATTTTATCCCCTGATTTGCTGATTTTGGATTGTTTTTCTGGTTTCTATGAGAAGATCGTCTTCTGCTCCCCGTTGAGTCACAGAATCGGATGACTGAGTAGCAGGTCCCCAGCCATGGTTCCCGTCCGGGGCGGGCTAGCTGTCCCGGTCCACATCCCATCAGCGCTCCCCATGTCCCATCTCCCCTGACCAGTCTGGGGGTGCTACATAGGGACATTTAGAATCACAAATCTAATGTCGGAGGATCCGTGGGGAAGCTGTCGAGCGAGCTGACAACTTAAAAGCAAACACTTAAAAATATGACAACATTCATCCTGAAAGGGACACTTTACTTGCAGATAAAGAGAAGATAATTGATTAAGCTTGTTATTCATGAAAGAAAAAAAAAAAGACAACGCTTTTTAAAAGGGGGAAAAGTAGAGTTTTTAGATTTTTTCCCCCTAAAATGGATGGTTCTTTTTCTCCTTAATGGGAAAAAATTAACGGCACGCGCGTATCAGCTGCCGTGTGAGCAGTTTGGAGGAACCGTGGTCGGTTCAGAGTCTGAAGACATTAGCGCTAACGCAGCCCCCGGATTTGGAGGCTGCCAGCCCTGTTTCCACAGGGAGGAGCACAGAACGGGCAGATGCTGCTGGCTTTCTGGGTCAGGGTATACTCTGGTCACGCTGCCCCCATGGAATTCCGGGACTGAGGGGTTTGAGAGCTGGTGGTTCAGGGGCCCCCACTGGAAACAGATGCCAAAAGGAAAAGGAGGAAGGCGTGGCTTCTTTCCGCTTGGCTTTCTTTCCCTTGGATAAATGAGGCTGGCTTACGCATTTATTGTCTTCCTGGAGCACTTGAAGTTGGGATTATTGTGCTTTAAGGAAAAAAATAACGAAGTGTCAAATCTAAAAATAACTACGGAAAACACTAAGTCTGGAAATGCTGGGACAGTGTCGGCTTCCGGGGAACACTTTGATCTGATATGGCATCCGTGAGCGCTCCCGGCTACCACGTGCCCGAGGGTGTGCAGGGACCTCTGCGCGCCCAGCCGTGGGGGCCACACGCCGGGGGACACACTGGACCCTGTGAGGGAGCCTCCATCCGCCTTGCTCTCGCTCGCTCCACCAGACCTCTCCTCTCGGGGCCATGGCCCCGCACCCCCCCGCCCAGACGCAGCTGTTGGGCCAGCGGCCCCGACAGCCGTGCCTGTGTGATGCTTAGGCTCAGAAATCTCCTGTGCGTCTCTGTTGTCCAGCAGAGCCCTGGGACGTAGAGACCTCCCCTGCAGGGCCCTCATGGAAAGGGGAGATCTCGTCTACTGGGACTCCCCACACCCAGCTCAGCTCTGGGTCCCCACCCCCCCTTGGTGCCGGGTAGTAGAAGGGTGTTTATCGAAAGAAAAGAAGAGTGCTCTGGAAGGCGACGACGGGCATGCGCTCCCCATTAAGGAGCCTCTCGGCTTCTCCGCGCGCTGCCTCCGCTGGCTAGTTGCCAACATCAACTCTCCTTAAAATCCTACTGAGTGTGTTTCTTCCATTTGCATGTTCCCAGCTTATTGATTTTGGCATGATAAGCAGGAAGAGCTTAATAAATGCACACCGTTCTAACCAACAGAATCTACCTGTTATTCCCAAATAAGGCTTTTTCTTTCTCACCTCTGTGATTTTGCTCACGGTGTTCCCTTCCGCTACTGCCCTCTGACTGTTGGAGCTGTACGGTCTCCATCCTCCTCCCAGATGCTTTAATATGCTTCCTTATAGCATGTCCAATGGGTGACAAAGCGGAACACCTTTGTTTTCGTGGACACCTATTCTAAGAAGAGCCTCTTGGGCCGGGGGTCCTAGCATCCGCATCAGAGTATAAGCTGTGAGGCTGCTTGGACGTCATCTCTACACCAAGCCTCGCAGCAGGCGCTCTGTGGTGTGTTCTCGGGCTTGTGCAGGAGCTGGACACAGGCGCTGTAGACATGTCCGGCTCAGTCACTCTGATTTACGAGTGAGAACATTGGGATCGTGCTGGGGGCAGGGCAGCTCTTTGTCCCAAGTCCCACAGCCCAGGTCTCTGGACGTTCCATTCTGCATCTGCGCTTAGAAGGGAGGGGATTTCTGTGTGGTGGTTTCTGACATTGCCCCTGAGAGGTGATACCCTTAAAAAAGGATTGTTACTGTGGCCACAGAGTAGGAAATAACTTTGTGGTCTAGACAGAAATCCCAGGTTCCAGAGTATCAAGGAAACACTTCTACTGTACAATTACCTGCCAGTGCGATCTTGACAGATTAACCCTCATCCCAACAGTGTAATGATAATAAAGTATCTTGAAGTGTGCCTTGTCTTTATGAAAGGGAGGAAAGCTTGCCTTTTATCTGTAAGTCATGGAGGTCGTTAGGACGGAGAAGTCCACAAACGTGTCTGTAATGTCAACGAGTGTGTTCTGAAAGACGACGAATGCGTGTGTGGAAACTACGCTCTGATGATCACCCTTGCGCACGTGGTCACCTGTGCCCGCTCTCTGCGAGCGGCAGTCGGGATCCCACACAGGCCATCCCCCCGGATGGGTGTGCTTGGACCACAGCTGGGAGGTGGAGGAGACAGGGAACGATGGAAGACGGGAAGGAAGAAAAATGTAGTTCTCGCAGACCAGACTTGGAGCAGAACAGCAGAGGGTCGCTACAGGAAAGGCCCGGAGGCAGGACACTTCTTGGTGCACACTTGGGGCTGTGTCCTGTGTGGGCATGGGCAGGCGGCTCACAAGTCCTTGGGGCGCCCAGATCTGAACACCTGTAGACGCTCCTGTTCATTTCGGCGCCAGAGGGAGGCCAACCGAACAGAGCGCCCGTGTACAAAAGGGGTGAACAGTGCTGCTGTTCATTTTTGTCTTCTTCTACCAATTTCTCCTTTAAAATAAGCAGAAAGGGCTATGGAGGTAAAAACAGCCTGTGTACTCATCTACAGGGACAGAGGGGACAGGGCACCTGAGTTATGCGTGTTTACAATGTGTGCAAAGGAGGCCCAGCCCGCTGGGGGAGCGGGTCCTCCCGAGGCGCTACCCGCTCCGAGGCCGAGTCGCTGGCCTCGACCACTCGGGCTGGGCTTGCATGCCTCGTGCATCCCCCGCACCTGTGCTCCCGATGGGCGGGGACCGGAGTCCAGGCACGCATCTGCTCGGCGCCAAGCTGGTCGGACACGCGCTAGGTGAGCAATGAGGTGACGTCTTCTCCTCTACTCCTCTCCAGCAGTTGGGGTCTTGGGCACGTCTCTTCTGGATCTGCCGTACTCCCTCGTCTGGGTGCCTCGGGCAGGACCCGGAAACAATCCCACAGGCTCCAGGAGACGCCTCCTGCCCCCAAGAAGCTGTGGTTGTCGAGAGGAGATACAAGCAGACATATCCAGAGCGAGTAAGGTTGTTGCACACGTGATTTATTGTTCGGTGGATCAGAGGCCGTGGCTCTGTGGGTCCCCTTGTCCCAGTCTTCATCCCGTGTTTCCTCACACGCGCCCCTGCCTGCCGCACTGTGAGCTCTCTGCTAAGGCAGAGACCTGGACTGTTGAAATTCCCCAGGGCCAGAGCCCCAGGGGGCTCACGCAGTGTTTCTTGGGTGAGTGAGAGACCGAGGCCATAGCTCGGGGCAGGACGGCGGAGCTGAGCCGCAGCAGGGGCGAGTGTGAGCCGGGCCGGAGGCTGGGAACTGTGGACGGTTGGGCGGTGTGTGCGCCGTGCCCGCCGCGCTGGGGGAGGGAGGGTGGCAGGTGCATGCAGGGTCGTGGGGCTTCCTGACGTGCCCTGAGCCAGCACAGAGCAGTAGCCACGGAGCAAGCAGGACCCCCGCACGGGCCGCCGGGACCCCAGGCGTGTATGTCAGTAGAACGCAGCCCAGAAGACACGTTTCTTCCACTACTGATGGAGTGAAAAGGAACCTGAAGGAAACCGGGAGGGTGCTCCGATGGCCACGGCCGTCTGCAGGCTTAGGGCTGTGCTGTGGGCCAGGCAAAGCGCCGGCCAGCTGGGGCTCTGTCCCCAACCCTGTCCCCGCGCATCCCTGCGGCTGCCTTCAGGGCCGCCTCCCGTGCGGGGTGCTGGGGCTGCCTCTCCCTCCTCCTGCAGTCCCTGCATCTCTCGGGGCTCATGGTCGCCCCACGTGCAGCTCTTGGACCGGCAGTGGTCCCCACAGGCCCCGGCTTCCAGGGCAGGGGTGCAGGGCTCTCCTGGAGGCTCTCTGCACACCCAGGAACCCACGGTCCTCCCCACCCTGCCTTCCTGCCCCCTCCAGGCCAGGGAAGAGCCCTCCCCTGTGTCCCCGCAGCTGTAGGGCCCATCCCTCTTGCGATACAACGTCCCAGGCCTCGTCTCTCCTCGTCCGTGTCTTGCTCTTGCTCATGCCCAACTCCACACCGAAATCGTACTGGGCGGAGATCAATGGTCAAATACGGGGACTGGCTTTCTGTTATCTCTGTCTCTGCAAGTTGAACAGTTTATATACTTTCTAGAGGTCATGGGCCTCATTTCATAGTTTTTATCATTTTGGTCACTTTCTAGTACAAAACACAGAGCACGTGGTAGCCCAGCCCAGTGCACGGTATCCGTGTCCTTTCATTCACTGAGGGTGACCCTGAAGAGGAGTTACGGGCTGTGTGAATAGACGTAAAAAGATGATTTGCTAATTGTTCTTCTCCGTAAGAATACCAGGACCCGGCTGGTAACGTCCCCGAGGGGCGTCCTTCGCCGGCACATGGGACACAGTACCGGGTGAAAACTGTCATGTGCCATATCGCGTCCTGGCCGGCACATGGTGGCGACTGTGTCTCTCTCCGGACCAGCATCGGAGGACACCGACATCATGAGGGAGGATGTGCGGGACACGCCAGGGGCACAGGAGCCCACGTGCTACAGGGGACACTGGGAACAGAGCCGCCTGGACGGGGAGTCGGCCCCTCTGGGGTCTGGGACTGCGGCCCACCATGCCGTGGGGTGGATTGAGGGCCTGATGGCCGGAGCAGCTGAGCGCTGAACGGGGACAGCGTCCCCCTCCGGCCGCGCTGTGGTGCAGTGCAACGGCCGGTCCATGGTGTTGGAACCTAAGCCATTTTTGAGGCGTCTGAATTCTCGAGTCATCAAATAATGGGGTCAGGAAATGTATTTTGGAGGCATTTACCTCCACATCCGTTTCTTTGAGCGCAGTGGAGGCACGCGTGCCCTCTGAGCCTGGGGAAGGCGGGCGGCCCCGCTCCTCTGACCCTCCTTGTCCGCCATTGTCTCCAGACGGCGCCTCCTTGGAGAGAACATGGAAGAGCAGAGAAGAGCCTGTGTGGCTTCCCGAGGGACTCCCAGAAAACAGAGACCTTGTGGACCTGGAACCTTGAAGGAAAGGAGTTCGTCCTTCCCATTCTGCCTGCCTCAGTGATGCCTGGGCACCGAGGGGGCTGCTTCAGCCCCGCCGTGTCCACCGCACACCCAGGCCCAAACCAGCCTGAGGAGCAGGAGGAAGTTCGACTTCTTCCTGGGAAGCCAAGACATAAAAGGTGATGGCAAATCTGCCCTGTGGCCGGCCCATAGGTCCCCGGGCTTCGAGCAGTGAGGTGAGGGGTGCCCCTTCCCCTGGCCAGGCCAGCAGAGCTGGGGCGGTGCAGACCAGCCTGGGGAGAGCAGCCGCGGGAGGTCGGTGGGGGGTCTCGGCTGCGGGACTCCCTTGCGATGCAGGGCCTGGAGCGGCTCTCGGGCCCAGGATGGCTGGAGACTTGCCCGGCACCTGCAGAGGCCACGGTCAGGCTCTCACACTCGCTGCTAAGTGGGGCTCTGAGGCATTTCACGGGGATGTGCTCATGGAGACAGGCCCGTTGAAACTCCAGGCTTCACTTGACATTTTCCTTGAAGGGTTACGTGTGGACTTGTTGACGGGGTGCTGATGGGGGAGCAGAGTCTTGCCCTAAGCTGCTGGCTGAGTGCGGCTCCTAAGGGCCCCTGACCCATGGGCATCTGTGCAGGAACCATCCGCTTCATGAGAACCAGCGGGCTCTTCTGGATTCGGATAGGTATGCGGGCGCACAGGCCCGTTTGCTTTGTGGAGGCCTGCTGTTCCCAGGACCCACGGTGGTCTCCTTGCTGGAGCCAGTGTCGGCCTCGCAAACAGTCGTGGGCGTGGACGTGACCCAAACTGGGTGCTTTAGGTCTCAACTCAGTTGCTTCCTGGCTGAGGAGATCTTGGACGACGTACAGATCCGTGGTTACCCACTTTGCCCATGTATGCAGCTGGGACGCTGGTTAGCCGTGAGGTCGTCCTCAGGAAGAGAAGCCAGTTCTATGCCGGCACGTGGCAGGTGCTCCGTGACTGACAGCTCAGAGTCGCGTGCTTGGGGTCACAGCGCTTCCCTCCGCTCACGAGCACTTGTGCGCTCAGGAGGCCGTGGGCGCGCAAGGGAGGCAGGGCACACGGCGCCCGCCCAGACGGCATCTCCGGCCTTGAAGTGCTCTCTCAGACTGAGCTTCGAAGTTCACGGAGAGGATCTTTCAGGACCACAAATGTCCAATGGTTTCACAGTTTTAAATACATACATGGTGTCGTCTTCTCTGCGTGGGGAGTGTTTCCCTTGTGTTCAGCTTTGGAGCAAATGGCAAGAACAGCTCGGCAGAGAAGAAATCTTGTCGGACTTCTCTGACTTCTGCGTCGCCAGCGCCCCAGGCGAGCACCCCCTTGCCAGGCGCACTGCCCTGAGAGCCCCCACCTCGTCCCCTCCCTGGCCGCGGACGGAGGGCCGGCTGTCTGCACTTCCTGCAGGGTCTGGCACGTCCGCTGTCCGTGTGGCCCCCAGCGTCCCTGCTCTGGTTTTCTCTTCCCACTCCACGGCGACACCCTGGCCCTGGGACGAGGCATTTCAGCCCAGGAAGTCTTCTGCTGGCTCTTCCATGCTGGGTCTCCAGCTGAAGATGAAACCCCTGATGGCGGTGTCTCTCCTTCCACGCTCCTGCTGGAAACTTCGGTGAATAAAGCTTTGGCTGTCATTTCAATAACCTGGCCCAGCACTCTTTCCAGAGGGGCCTCCCAGGGCACACCTGGTCTTTTGGGCTCGGATAAACAGAACCTGTCTACATCTGGTCCCTCTCTGCCTTTGTTCGTGGCTCCTTGTGGCTCCGTGTCCTTCGAGGCCCTTCTGGGCTCTTATCTGGAGGGAGGCCTTTCAAAGCCTACACGTTCTGTACAGTGATGCCCGGAAGGCTTGGTTCCATAAGGGGGGCTCGGACCCTGCTCCGCGCTCCAGAGTTGTGTCATTAGTGGTCAGCGTTAGCTTTGCGCCGTTGTCTCCTGTCCCAGTCACCAGCGTCCAGAGAGCAGGTACCGTCTTGCCGTCCCTTCCGTCCTTCCAGCCCTCCTCCCCCGCTGGCAACACTGTCTCTCACGCAGACGTGCTTGGGGGAAATGTGTGGGTATGACCGACTGCGGTGAAATAGACCAAGTCGACTGTAGGATCTGTTTCTGCCGCTCCTGGTTAGCGCCGTGCCCTGCCACGGCTGCCGGCCCCGCATTTTGGAAAGAGCTCTGCGCGGGGCCCCTAGGGAGCCCGTCCACGGGACGCGGGAGGAAGCGTGGGCCGTAGCTTCCCCCAGTCTGTTATCAAGTGGCCGTCACACCTGTCGCTCTGGGCTGGAACGGAGGGGGCTGCAATTAGAATGAAGCCACGTGAGCACCCGCCCCACGAAGCCGCATCCCAGGGGAGGACGGAGCCCCCGCTGTGGGGCTTCAGCCCTTTCCTGTGTGGGTCAAATGGGCTCTGCAGGGGCCTCCTTGAGCCGCCGAGCCCTTACTTGGAAATCTACAGCACGTCGATGTGTTCACATCACTCCCCCGCAGCCTTGTCAAGGGGAAGGTGAGGTGGGGGCAGGACAGCAAGCAGAAGAAAGGACAAGGATCTACCCTGTGAGCATTTACCCGTTGTCTTCCCCGTCGCCCACCATCCTCCGACCAGAGGGCGTCAGTCACGCCAGGACGCAGGGTCTCACCGAGGCTTTGGTCCTAGTGTGCTCAGTTCCTAGAAGGAATGGAATGATAATAATAATAATAAAAAACAATAGGGAACAGCAGTAGGCACAGGCGGGCTCAGCGGTGGACGGGAAGGATGAGGCCAGTGGATGGAGGGAATGTGGTCCAGCAGGAGGTGAAGGACGATGACAGGGTGTCCCCTGGGGTCTTCCAACCTCCTTCGCTCCATTGATCGGCACCCGTATTGGCACCCGTCCTAGCCGTGGGGCACCCCCGCCACGTCCCCACAGACCACCATAAAAGGAGGCAGCCACAGTGGGAGAGAAAACAAGGGACACAGTTGAGCGTGGCACTGGCTTTGAAGCAAGAGGAGGCTTGGTTGCGTGGGAGGAGGGAGGTGGGAGCCTGGGACGCATGGCCCCCCAGCCACCGTGGGAGGGAGCAGGGCTGGGGACCTCGTGTCCTCGCCAGGGAAGGGGGAGCCCACAGGGAGTGAGGAGCTTCTGGAAGGTCTCTGGACAGCCGGTGCCCAGCTGACCGAGCTCCCTGCCGTGGAAGTCAACTGATTATGAGCTTGGTTTGGGGGAAAGGACTTCGTTTCTCTGGGCCTCATGTTCCTGAAACATCGAGATTTGGAGGACTCAGTAAATGGAACCCCTTCTGGCCTCC
This sequence comes from Pteronura brasiliensis, assembly GCA_004024605.1. Lineage (NCBI taxonomy): Eukaryota > Metazoa > Chordata > Mammalia > Carnivora > Mustelidae > Pteronura > Pteronura brasiliensis. The sequence goes on from PJEN01001000.1 coordinate 74,252, forward strand.
TCAGTGTGGGCCCGTGCGTGCTTTCGTCTATGTGGGGGGTTTGTCCCGTGTCAGGAATAGTCCTACCCAGGCTGGGCCAGCCAGTTCCCAGAGGCTCCGAAGTTTCTCCACATGCACAGAGGGTCCAGCAGAACCCTTCATGCAGCAGCTGGTGGCCTCCCAGAGACGCTGCAGGGGACCCCAGCAGCCTTCACGTGACGGAGCCGAGGTGGGGAGTGCGCCTCTCCCACCGCACCCTTGACAGTGACATGCGTGTAATCCGGTTTCCTGGAACAAATCTGGGCACAGAGCAAAGGCCAGCTGTGTTATCCTGGGTCTTGTTCTGTGTTTTTCTCATTTGAAATGAGGTTTCACACTCATCCAGGAAGTGGAGCATGGAGTCGTGGTCCCCAAAGGGGTGTCCACCGCGGATCTGTGACACGGAAACCCTACCTCGGGAGGCTCTGTAATTTCGTGTTAAATCCAACTTCCGACCTGGCTAAAGTGGTTGTAGGCTCCAAACATTTCAGGAGAACTCATGGAATGAAAACCTAAAATCAGAAAATTTCCATTTATTATAGATGTTGTGTTCATTAGGTGAAAAGATGTCATTATAAGATAACGCCTTAGTCCGGAAGTCAGAGGTATTAACTCCACCCCCTTGCGTGTCCGATACGGTCCATGAAGCCGCTGGCGGCTTTTCTGCTTCCTAACTCGTCCTCGCGGTGACTCTGAGGGGTCGTCTCATGCTTCCTTCCTTTAGGGGAAGGCTGAGGCTCAGAGACGTTAAATAATCTTCCTGAAGAGAGAACACCAGGATTCCAACCCCCGGTGTGCCCCGGCGCACGAGGTCGGGGACCCTGACCGCTCTCCACGGGAGGACAGTGTGTCTTCCGGCTCCTGGCTTGCAGGCTTGCTGGTGGGCCCCGGTGGCTGGGTGGCGCCTTCCTCTCGAGCCTCCACGACCAGCCCTTCGCGCTCGGCTTTGCCGTGGGCGACACAGGACACAGGGTGTCCCGGGGAGCCCGAGGGCGCCGCAGAAGGAGCGGGCGAGCCCAGGCCCCTGCAGCGCTCGGACACGCCCGGCGCACGCTTCCTCTGACCTGAGCATCATTGGCAGAGTCGAGCACGGTTGAGTGTGCAGGACCCGATGGACATGGAGAAGGGGTCTCCCCTGGGAGCCTGAGCTGGGGAAATGTCAGTAGCTGAGTTTTGCTCAGAATGTGTCTGTCTGACAGCATCCGGCGCTTTCTCCTCCCATTGTCTCTTTGCAGGCTCCCCCCCCCACCATCCCAGGTGGCTGCCAGAGTAAGTCCTCATCTGGAAATGGGGGGTGCTTCCTCCTGCGCTGTCCCCGCTGCCTCCTGGGGACGGTGGCGTGCAGGTGCTCGGCTTCCTCCTCGGCCCATCTCTTCTGACGCCCTGCCCTCCACCCGCCCTCCACCTAACCTTCACCCGCCCTCCATCTGACCTTCACCCGCCCTCCACCTGCCCTCCACCCGCCCTCCACCTGACCTTCACCCGCCCTCCATCTGACCTTCACCCGCCCTCCACCTGCCCTCCACCCACCCTCCACCTGCCCGTCAGCCTCACGGACCAGTGGTCCTCTCCTCAGGCCGCTGCTCCTGCTGTACAGACTGCGACTCTCCCTCGTGCTTCAGGTCTCGGCTCCACAATGACCTCCGCTTGGAAGCCTGCTTCGCCGCAGGCCTGACGGAGGTGCTCCTGGTGATTTACGTTTCAGGACGGTTTCCTGCTCACTTGCCGGTCTCCCTAGGGGTTCTCGGGAGCTTCGAAAGCAGTAATACTCCACGTTTGCCTTCCGATGCTAGTGACTCTCGACGGAGAGCCGTACCCAGTGCACACTGTTGAGTGATGTCAGCCATTGCTTTGTGACCCGAGATAAGAAGAAGTTTTTGTTGGGAAGACGCAGCCATCGTGAGAGAGCCCGCTGCGGGCGTGCCTGGATTCTCCGAGAGTATTTGACGGACGCTGTCACACGTTTGTCACAAGCTAACACGGGGTGTCGGGCAGGACGTGCTGGACGTAAGGGACGCCTTGTCTCTTAACAACTGCGCATCTACAGTTTCGAGAGCAGGGTCTGGCGTACTGTGAGCACGCGATAGCCATGTGTGGAGTAATGAATGAAGGACCCCAGAGCTTCAGTGACTCTTGACACATGTGCTGTTCCGTGAAAAGTCACACAGAAGTGCAAAGAAAGGTGCACTGGTAATATCCTGATTTTATTTATTTATTTTTAAAAATTTTTATTATTTAAAACAATTTATCTATTTACTTGGCAGAGAGAGAGACACAAGCAGGGGAGCAGCAGGCGGAGGCAGAGGGAGAAGCAGGCTCCCCACGGAGCAGGGAGCCTGACGCAGGGCTCGATCCCAGGACCCGGGATCATGACCTGAGCCGCAGGCACACGCTTCACCGACGGAGCCCCCCAGGCGCCCCACCCCTGTTGTAGCTGAGAAACGGAGGCCCGGAGGTGCTAGTGAGAGCCTTGCTCTGGGTTCCCAGCACAGAGCTCTGCACAGAGCTAGCCACAGACGCTTGCTCTGACGCCAGCTGGGAGTCTGTGAGCTCACACATGTCATCTTCCTCACTCGGTGAGCTCTGGGCCCCGCAGGGAGCTCGTGCTGCTCTGACGGCCGAGTCACCCGGGAGTGAGTCAGGGAGGGCCAGTGGGGGCCAGACTGGAAGCACGGGTCTGGCTCACCAGGGTCTGTGGGCGGCGTGCACCAGTGCCACGGCCAGGCTTGAGAGCAGAGCTGGGCCGTCTGTCTGCCTGAGTGAGGGCCGGTGTCCTTGTGCACGACAAGTAGCCTGGGGTCTGGCTCATTCGGGGCTGCGGTGAGAATGTGGCCCCGGATAACTGAGCAACTCCTACTTGCAGGCGTGTGGGAGGGTTAGGGATATAGAGAGAAAGGCACAGTCCCTCCTTCAAAGGGGTCCCAGCCAACGGGAAAGGCAGGCATGCGTGCAGAGATGGGCACAGGGTCCTGTCGCTCACAGGACAAAGGCATCGCCCCAAACTGGGGTGAACAGGGACAGGTTCGGAGAGGAGCGGATGGCGCATGGGGGATGCCGAAGGTGGCCTGAGGTTGAGGAATGGGAAACTAACTACATTCAAGGCAAAGGGAGCAGCACGGCTGAAGCCAGCGCGCTCTCGGAGAATGGGCGACAGCTTCGAGTGGAGGAAGCATGGGCACGGAGGGCTGGGGCGATGAGACAGGGGTGGGTGCGGAATCCTCGGTGGCCCATCTGTGCCGGGCAAGGCCGTGCTCACGGGCAGGAGTGGAGCACCACGTGACATGCCTGTTGGAGGGACGAAGCCAAGTGGGGCTGAGCTTAGTGTCAGCAGCAGGACCCGCTCCCTACAGACCAGAAGCATCTTCTGCCCTCGCCTGGGATGCAGGGCCCTAAGCCCTCTCCTCCCCATATGTCTCCACCAGCACATCATCCTCGGGCAGATCCGAGCCGTCCCTGGCATGGGGGTGGTGCTCCCTCCCTGTGACCCTTTGGCTCCTCGTCTCCTGGGCCAGGCTGCACTCCTGGTTTTCTCTCTGGAGAGGCGATATGAGGGAGGGTGTGCCCCCCCCCCCGCCCTGTGTCTTCTGCACCCACCACCAGGGATGACCCTGGCCCAGACAAGTGCACCTCCCAGGCCTGCGTGTTCTCTCCCCGCTGTTGGCACCCCTGAGTCCTGACACCTGCCTGTCACTCTCCTTTTGATTTTGGTAACCCGTTTGGACGATTCCCTGGCTTTCTCATTCTGTATGTTTGTTGAGTGAATACGGAAGGAGTGGACGACTTTGATCTTCCCCTCAACTGACAACTCTTGGCGAGATCTGTAGGTCTATGACCTTGATCTTCTGGGGGCCTCGCTGGCCACCCGAGGAGGGGGCTTGTGGCTTCTTACTGGGAGAACTGCTTGTGTTTCGTGAGTTGTCACATTCTTTCCTGGAGGCACAAACGGACCTCCGCCATGGCTCTAGAGTGAAGGAGGACAGACGCCCACGGAAAGTTTGGAACATCTTTGTCCTTGGCGCTAATACTTGGCAGCTTGTGCCTCCTCTGATAATGAGCACGTGACGGCTGTCTCCGTGGCTTCCGGAGCCGACCTTGGTCACCATGGAGACGCGCATCCTGCTGGAGCTGCCCACAAAGCCTGTTCCTTGAGGCTTCACTTCCCTTTTCCCTTTCAAGGACTCTCTATTCATAACCACTTTTGAAACCCAACAAGTGGGAGATGTCACGCAAGAGGGAAGCAGTTCCGCGGTCGCCGGGGACGCCTCCGCAGTGTCCCAGAGGGCGGAGACATGGCCGTGGCTTGACAGGCACTTTCACTGCTGCCCCTCCCCCTGCCCCCCCCCCCCCGCCCCGAGAATAAATTACGCATTTCAACCAAGTCAGATTTAAGCACAAATTTGGTCATGGCTTCGACTGTCTGCTTCTCTGGGGTGGCAGTGTGGAAAGAGCAGCGCCCCTGTACAGAGTGTGACGATCCTCAAACACGCATGCTTTTGGGGACAGCAAAGGGACTTGTCTCAAGACTTCTGCACAGCTCCTGCTTCCGAAGCCCCATCGGGGGCGGAGGTGGGGTAAGGGCAGGCCCCCATTGAGTCCTGTATCACTGGAGGCTGAGTGGACCGGAAACGGCTTTCATGTCACTCATACCCCAGTGCTACCGAATTGTTCTCTCCGGCTTTGTGGTTACGCGGGGCGGGGGGGCACACTTCCTTTGCGGGGGCTCCCAGCATTGGGTAGACCAGGCGGGGGTGACGCTGACTCTGGTTCTGTCCGGCACCCCAGGGAGCCAACTCAGGCGATTTGCCTGCTCAGAGGTCCCTCTTCTTACCAATAAAGTATCTCTGTGTGTTTCCAGAAGTCGGAAATACGAGCCAGACACGCAGGAGCATGTCACACCTGCGGGACTGATTTGCCGATCGTTACCGTTTTCACTCCTACTGGCACGCAACGATGCTGGCCATTTCCTCACACTCCCCCCACCTGAATTAGTATAAAAGTAATTTTTGACCCATTTTGGATTGAAAATACAGCATTATTCTGAATTGCATGTCTTTAATTTCAGCTTCGAATAATAATCCAGGCATTGAAGGCTGTAAATTTGTTCTGACGACAGATCTTGTTGCGTGGACATTCGCCTGTGGTTTCCTCACGGCTGATCTCCAAGCGCTCCACGGTGGTGGTTTCCTGTGTTTCTTTAACTGAAAGATTACTTAGTTTAGGAGTTTTGTTTATTTGTCTTACTTTTTGCAAATTCACCTTTATCTTTTTGGCTTATTCAGAAGTTCTTTTAGTTTTCCCCCTGAGGTGCGGGTTATATCACGTGCCTTCAGTATGGGCTGTGCTGTTGTAAGACTATAGTGGCCCTCTTGGTTACTTGTGACGAACTCTCTCGTGTTCTTTAGCCCTCGTTACTGTTCGCCCGCTTCTCGTGCGATGCTGTTTGTGCTCCTTGACCTGCCTTTGCTGATATCTTAACTGCGAGTCCTGCTCCCATCATCCTGGTGTAGGTGAATCTCTTCTGGACTGACTTCTTGTTATTTTCTCACTTTAAAGAAATTTGTCATACTTGTGCTTTCTGTTTTTCCTGTTGTTGTGATTGTTTGAGTTTTCTTCTTGCATTTTGATAGATACAGTGCTTTTGTCGCATCTCGGAGAGGACAACTGTTTTTTCGGAGTTCAGCACCAAGAATGTCTTCCTGCCCGTTTCTCAGTACAATGAGACACTCGGCACATTTTCCAGCAAGCCCTTGCCAGTGAGCTGTCATCTCCGGTCCTGACTATTGATAGCATTCTAGGTCAGCATGTTAGTAATTAATGGTTCCATTATCTCCATTACCTTTTAAGAATGAGGCCAGTCTTTCTGCTCATTCTGTTGTTTAATCTCCCTCTTTCATACTCTGTCCCGCAGCTCTAAATTCTACCTGGAATTGATGGTTTAAAAACATATTTCTTTAACAGAGGTATATAAACCTGTAATTTCTTTGCTTTTCTGGCAAGATCTTTTTGTCACTTGAATTCGAATATAAACTTTTGTCAGTGATATTCTTTGAAAATGTAAGATTATTCAAGTATGTGCTAATTAAGGGTGACCTGGTTTTCCTCATTTGTAGGTAACCTTTCATCTTGTCAGTAACACGGCACAGTTTATAAGAATATGTAAGAATGAGAACATAAGAACATATGTACGAAATCAACATATCTAAGATTTTTATTATTTTTTTTCCGTGATATTTAATGATCTTTCTTGCTTAACACTTGAGTCTCTCTTTGGCCCTTGGATATATAGTCAGGCTTTGAGTTTGTATGTTCTGTTTGCTTCTGCAATTCCTCAGTTAGAGCTCTCACACTTGTTTCTCTTAGATTTCGGTTCTCCCTCTCTTGTCGCTTTCATGGTTCTCGTTCATTGCTTTAGTTTTCTGAAAGTTTCCATCTACCTCTTCTGCCTCCACTGCAGGCTTCAGTGAAGACGGGTGTCCGTGTGTCTTACGTATTCGTTCCTGTTCTGGATCATGGCCCCACGTCTAAGGGCCACATGTTCTTTGAATTTTACTGAGGCCACAAATCAGGGCATGCAAGTGTCCCTGCAGTAGACCTGTGTCATTGAATGACTCCTGGGTGCCCCTGGCTGGAGCCTGGGAGAGGTGGGCCCTTCCTGTAAGTCAGCAGAAATCACCTTAGCCTGGTCCACGCGAGGGGCTCAGAGGGCATTCTGGAAGGAGTGGAGGGCCTGGAGTTTTAAGAAAGGGTTTGTAGGCAGAAGGACGTCTTCCTGGTGTTTGCCTCTACACAAGCCCATCGTGTGACTCGAGGGTAAGACGGCAGTAGAGGGGCCACCAGCGTGGGGGCGGATCCTGGGAGCTTCTGGGCCCGTCCTGAGACTTCCAGCTACGTGACATTTTCCAAACCCCTTCTCTCCAGTTCTCGCTTCGTCCGTGTGTGAAACAGGGCAAAAGAGACAGTGTGTGTGAGCGTCTGGCTCAGCGAACAGTTTCAACTCCACGTGCACAGGTTGATCATTGAGGTTTGGGAGCGAAGATCCCAAGATGGACGGGACTTGACTGGAGGCTTGCGTGGGGGTCGAGAAGTAGGTACTTCGTAGAAATCATGGTTTGTCATGTGCCATCTTCTTCCGGCAAGAACGTACTCTGATGTCTCTTAGAAACCGGTGGATCGCGGCGCTGCCTTCTGATGAGGCCACGCTGCCCGTGGAGTGCTCCTTACTTTCCTCCGATCCCCCGCGCTCGCTCTTCTACCACAGTGGTGAGCGGGGAGCCCCACGCTGGGCCCGTGCCTGCCCTGGCCACGGGGTTTTGGTCACAGCCACAGGGGCAATGCCTCCCCTGTTTTAAGCTGCACGGGCTCCGAACTGTTACAAGGGCTTCATTAAATCCTGTTTTTCTTACCACAGGCAGGAAACAGGAAGCGATCTGACACAGAGCCCTGCATCAATTATGATCAGATTGGGAAAGTCCTCTTGGATAAGCACGTTCTGCCCAGCTGTGCATCCCGCTCCGATGGCAGTAGCAGCAGGGGGACCATCTGACTCACCGGACGGGCACCCTGCTCCAAGCGGCCCGCAGTTCTTTCCAGGGGCTTCAGAGGCTGCTCTCTGAGCCCCAGGCCCCTTGCTCCTCTCACGACACGTAAATCACGGCTTCAGAAGGGAAATGGTTGCTTGGCTGCAGACAGGCCCCATACACATAATTTTAAAAACGGAATTCTATCACTTAGACTGTGCTTTGTTTTTGCTTTTTAAAAGGAATCCTGGTCAGATGCTTTGTGAGTGAAACAAAGCGTGCTCTGAGCAGGGTGCGGGCAGATGCCCAAGTAAAGAAGGAGGGATCCGGCACTAAGCTGTGGGACGGGACTTCATGAGCGGGTGGCGGAGCCCTGGGTCTGCGTTCTGGCTTCCCCATGTTCCCGGTTCCCAGGCTTGTTGCGAGGGTTGATGAGGCCCTGGGGCTGTGCTGGTGGATCACTCGGTGCAGTTTCCAGCCCCTTCCCTACACTACTCCTTGCCACTAAACACACCTCAACACTGTACCATCTCTTTTCTCTTCCCCACAGCAGACTGTTTGTGGTGCAAACCCTTATTTTTGTCTAGATTTTATACAGTGAAACGAGCACGGTCCAGGTGTCTGTTACCCCATGACAGAGTAGGTTATTGGCATAAAGTGAAATGAAGGAAAAACTTACAGCTTCCCCACTGGGTTCCAAAGGCCAGCAGTGCCTGTAGGGCACATGGTTCCCACACCTCACTGTCCCTCAAGTTGCCTAACACGCACACTATAGACGCATGTCTGTGTACTATGGGGCACTTCAGGTAATTCCTACTTTACTTGAATTATAATTTGCAAAAATTATATACTAAATAATATATACTAAATAAACATAAATATTCCTAAGAAGCACCTTTCAAAATGTGTCCCGTTCACTTCTCCTACACGTGCCTTTTCCTGAAGACGCTCACGTCCTTCGCTCCTCAGGGAGCAGGACAAGGGAGGATTTCCTAGAATCTGAGGTTGGGTGTGTTGGAAAGGGGATGGGTCCTTTGGCAACGCTGTAAGCAGACACATAAAGTGAGGTCAGTTGATTTTCTTCTGCATTCCAATCCTCCAAGCATTACCCACCAGCCCGTCTGACATGCTAAGCCTTTGCATGAAGAACAGAAGGGGGTTGATGGGCCCCCGTGGTTCATCTGACTCATCTGCCAGATTTCAGGCACATCCATCTTTTTTAAAAAATTAATTTATTTATTTGAGAGAGTGAGAGAGCAAGGGGAGGGGCTGAGGGAGAGAGAGAATCTTAAACAGTCTCTGCATTGAGTACAGAACCTAACACATGGCTCAAGGTCATGACCCTGAGATCAAGACCAGAGTCAAAACCAAGAGTCTGATGCCTAACCCGACCATGCCACCCAGAAGGCCTGGGCATCGCCATCTCCAAGGTGCCGGTGTTTGGGGATGGAATCTTTTCCCCACTCTCTCCTATGCTACTTCCCCACGCTAACACCCCTATAGCCCCAGCTGGTGGTACTGGGAGACCGTGGGTGAAGAAAAGAGGGCGCAGGAGCTCCTGGAGAGCTGGTGGGGACTGCAGGAGGCCATCTAGCCCGTGGAGAGTCCGGGAGGATGGCCCCAGCAAAGGGTGATTATGTTCTCTTCCCTTTGACAATATCTGAAAAGAGGTTAATGACTTGTAGCCAGATGAGCGCCAGCCCCGTGTTGCCTGTGGGTTTCCAGAGGATGCTGTTGGGGGGGTTTGGGACCCAAGCGAGCAGGGAGGCAGGTCGTATGGTGCCTGGTGTCAGCGGGTTGACTACGGCAGGCAGGAAGAGTCCCGCCTGCTTCTGTGACTCGGGGCTGGGAGGCCAGACCCAGAGCAGCCTTGAAGTCACAGCCGCGGCTGGCAGGGGAGCAAGGGGAGTGGCAGGCAGAGGCCACAGGGGCGCTCAGTGTGTATGTGGTGGACGTGTCCGGTGGAGCAGACGCCAAGCCTCTGCCCCAGGGAAGGGCAGACCAGAGGCGCTGGGAGCTGCTTGTGGGATGGTTGCGAGGTCACAGATGAGGTAAGATATCCGAAACGTCCCCCACGACGGCTGGAGGAAGTGGTGCACAGCCTCGGGGGGCTTCGGGCAGTGTCTGCTGTTAATAAAGGTTTCTAATGTGATTTATGGTCCCACAGGCACTGTCTGTTGTAGATATTCCCAGCATGGCTGGGGAACTGGGAACTAGTTCCCCCAGAAAGTGTATCCTTGTAACTAATTACCCGGGTGAATCCCTGACAGTTTTCACCCGTGGAGGAGCCTTCCAGCACTGTTCTCCAGCACCGCCCGAGTGCCGAGGGTGGGACCGTGTCCCCCAGAAACCTAGCCTCCAGTGTCAAAGAATGTGACCTTCCTTGGAAATAGGGTTGTTGTGGATATAATTAGTTAGGAGGAGACCATTCTGGAATGGGTGGGCCCTAATCCAATATGACTGATGCCCTGATAAAAAGAGGGACATCTGAACACAGAGGAGTGGAAGGACGGCCATCTGAAGACTTGTGGCCGTGGAGGCAGACACTGGGGCGACACATCCCTGTGCCAGGGAACGGCCCAACGATCTCCCATGTTTGCCCGAAGCTCAGGGACGAGCTCGGAGCCGCTGTAGAGAACCACCCCGCTGGTATCTTGATTTCAGACCTCCAGCCTCCGGGGCTGTACTGTGGACACGTTTGTGTCTCGTTGTGCTTACAGGATACTGAGCTTTTCCATGTAAAATATCAGCAGCTGGTGGTGTAGTGTCCGTTCCGATGTCTTCCTTCCATGGCGTGGCTTGTTTCCTGGACAGACAGGGCTCCTTCCCCTGAAGTCAGCTCAGCCAGCACCGAGCGATCACGCCGGCTGGGGTCAGTGCTTCTTAGACGCTGCAGAAGAAGGGAGAAGCGGTCGATGGAATGAGGGGTAGTGACACATCGCAGGCACACACGTGCACGTTGACCTTCGGATGAAAACCTTGTTTTGTTACTTCTGGTATTCCTGGACGAAATCTTGGGAAGTTTTCAAGAAGTTTTCGGCTGCAGCTGAGCTTCCGGTAGAACGCCCGTGAGCGTGCCCCGTGGGTTCTGGTGGCGCTCAGCGTCACCTGCCCTCCGCGACCCCTCCGTGCTGCCGCACACCCCGCACCCGCCTGCTCACTGGGCTCTGGCTGCCTTGTGCCAGGGGAGGCCCTGGCAGGGAATTGGTGGCGGTGTGGGGGTGCAGGCCGTGTGGGTCCAGCCACCCCGCGGGATGGCAGTGGGCAGCTCTGTCGCAGGCCCGCAGCTCCAGCCCAGGGTCTTCGGGCTTCCCACTCTCTGCGCTCCTGCCCGTATTCCCTCAGCTCCTCCCAAACTCCTGTCAACAACTCCGTCTGTCCAGCCTCTCTCTGGGCGAGACATCTAGTCTGGCTTCTGAAAGCTTCCAACTAAGACATGAGATTTAATTAAATTCTATTCCCACATACCATCATATCATTTAGGGAATCCTATCGGCTTTGTGATAAATAGCACCATAAGTTCTTGGCTTTGTGTCTCCAGGAAAATGACTATGTCTGAGCGTGAGTTTTCTCTTCTGTAAAATGAGGTTATAGACGTATGATGTGTGTGTGTGTACCTGTGCGTGTGGATTCCTCTGTGTGTAGGGTTACAGATGCCATTGAAGAAGAGGGTGTAAGTAAAGTTACCACCACCACACTCACATACAGAGAGAGCTCACGTTCTCACTCAATAAATGTCGGACCACTTCCCAACGTGCTCTCTCTTTCCCCTGAGTCATTCACATCTTTCATCCTGTGCGGTCCCGCAGGGCTAGGACGTCAGTCCTGGGAACTCTGGGTCACACCATCCTAACTCCTAAACCAAGGCATTTGCTTTGTTTTGGCTTCAGGGGGAAAATCAATGTTTCTGGGTGAATCATTTTCTTAGTGACTCTTCAGAATATCGTCCAGAAATAGGTCTTGGTCCACTAACTACCCAGGAGTCCACGTGAATCATGCTGTCATCCTTCACGGGGAAGGTGAGGACAGACAGGGAGGGGACATGTGTGAATCTGGACTCACTTAGGGCAGTGCTGGGCACATGAAGACACTCAGTGTTTTTGAATCATCATTTACTGAGTTAATGGATGGAGGAACACAAAGCAAGATGGGCAAAACAGTTGTGAAGAGGAAGGCAGATGGAAAGCAGACAGGGGAGTCAATGGCAGTCTTCACAGTGCTTGGATGTCCACAGCGCTCTAGAGTTTATAAAGTGATTTCCCCACTCTCCCATTTCATCACGGTGACAACACTCTGAGGTATGTGGGAAAAGAAAGCTCCATGTCCTGATTTTTATTTTTTGATGAAGAAATTGAAGCCCAAACTTGCTGAACACGTTTCCTGCGGACCCACAGCTGGTGACGATGCAGTTAACACTCTGGGATCAGACCGCGTGTAGGGCACCCTTCAGTGGCTTCTGGGCACCGTTTTCTTCAATCATCAAATCAATCGACAGACCTGTTAGACTCGTGTTCCCCTCACGCAGGAGGAGACTGAGTGTGAGGAGTTCTCTTGGGGAGCACAGTGCACGTGGAGTCCCTCAGGCACCCGGGAACATAGGCTGTCTGGGTCCTGACCTCAGTGCGATGCTGTCAGCCATAGAGTGGGGTCACCATGACAGGGCAGGGATCCTAAAACAAGCATCGCTCTCCATGGGTCTGTGGGAGAAAGAGTTCAGTCCCAATGTCCAAGCAAGCTCAAGGGTTTTCAACTGCGTCATGTCTTATGGAGACTAAAGCATTTCCACTCACGCGAAATCTGTAAGAACAATTTCAGCCAGCAATGACCAACTAGGAAATACAGCAGAATGTGAGCTTCTATTCACAGTAACAGGCACAGCACCCAATGATCAAACAATATCAAACATCCAAGACCTTTATGAAAATATTTTTAAAAAATCCATCAAGAGACATGATACTAGATGGGCAAAAAAGCCAAGATATATACCATATTCATGGTGGAGGCAGCTTGGCAGCGTGAAGATGTCTGTTTTCCCCTAGTAAGTCTGCTGGTATGATTTCAATATGAAATTCTAGTGTGACTATTTTAAAAATCAAAGTATTTCTAAATTTATGGGACAAGAAATGTCTGGAATAAATAAGATACCTTTGGGCAAAAATAAGGGAGGGATTAATCTGTCAGATACTGGACACTCTATAAAGGAGTAAGGACAGCTGTGCATTTGCTGGAGGACCGGACCTACCCACAGCAAGTAGGCTTCAGAAATGTGTGGCCACCGTGGCCTCGTGCCTCAGCGAGGAGCATGGAGGGAAGTCTGTGAGAGGTCTGTGGAGAGAAGGCAACTGGGGCTGCAGCCTCAGACCACACCACGGTCCCCCTAGAAGGACCGAAGACACACATCGGGCAGATAAGACCGTGGAGGCACCTGAAGAAGATGCGTGCGTCTTTACCACGTGGTAGGGCAGGGTATGTGAGCCGTACTTGAGGGGCACAAGCCGCGATGAAGCGGGGTGGATTTGGCACCTCGAAATTCGCCTTTCTGTGTCTGAGCGGATGCTGTGCGAAAGCAGATGTGCCTGAGCAGGTAGGAGGCATCTCCAACCTCTGAAACTGACAGGGGAGTACCATCCAGAATATGCAGTCAACGTCTCCAAATGAAGGAGAACCAGAGCACGCTCAAAAACAGTGTGCACAGAAAATGAACAGGCAGTTCAGAAGGGCAGAGACCAGGTGCCCAAAAGACCGTGACGAGACACCCAACACGTGTCATCTGGGACAGACCACTTGGACCAACATAGGCTTCTCGTTCTACACCCTTCGGACTCCTGAAATTCAGAGAGTCTATACATCCAGTTGCTGGTGAAGGATGGGTGGAGAGAGAGACCCACATGCTGCTGCGATGGGCTGGGACGGGCTGGGGTACCCAGTCAGAGGACGTTTGTGTACTGCATGGCCAGGAGACCCCCACACGGCATGGGGCAGGTGCGTGGTACTGTGGGATGCTGGCCCCCGAGGGTGCGTGGCTCAGCGCAGAGGCAGGTGCGTGGTACTGTGGGATGCTGGCCCCCGAGGGTGCGTGGCTCAGCACAGTGGCAGGTGGGGTGCTAGAGGCATGCCATAGGACACCGGCATCCGCGGGGGCCCAGGGCAGCCCGCAGCCACATGGTCCACATGCAAGGCCTGGTTTGGTGAATCACTTAAGGAACAGCAAGGTCTGCAGCCCTAAGCTAGAAGGTTGTTAAAACCGTGAGTGGGCCAGTCGCTCTGCATGTTCGTGGTGCACAGACGCATATTTAAAGACAGAAATCAAATACTGGAAGGGGGAAGGGCAGAGGTAGGGAAAGGATCAGGTGGTTGACTTGGGGAACGAGCTGGGAAAATATAAAAATAAAACCAAAGGCGGGTGTTTCTGCATCGTTTGTGAGGGCTGCTGCACACAGGGCAAGAATCCCGTCAAGTCCTTGGGGGAGGGAGGGGCACACAGCGAGAAGTGGGTAAGGGGACAGTCCCAGGTGTCAGTTTGTGACCACGGGGGGTCGGCCCTCTGCCCCATGGCTGACAGAACACACGCCCAGTGTGAATCAGGTAGATGGACAAAAATTACATCATTTCCCACTAAACTAGGTAGGTCAGTTGAAGACACAAACACTGCGTCATGGGACCTGGTGATGGAGAAACGTGTGAGTCCCCGTGGGTGCTCTGAGGAAGAGGCTGGTTCCACTGACCATGAGTGAGAGAACACGGGCCAGAGGCTCTACTGGGAAGGGGCTGCCTCGTGGGAGACCGTGCAGAGCGGGTGGCCAGGGGGCTGGGTGGCGCAAGTGTGGAGCAGGTGACCTCCTGTGCTATAGGAAAGTGGCGGCGTGCACAGCGGCGGGGGTGTGTGTACCGGGGTCCGGGACTGACCGCCATGCGGGGACGGACGGAGGTGGGAGTCCTGTGTTTTGTTTGACCTCCTTCCTTCCCATAACTGGAGGTTTGCTTTTCATAATCAGATGTTGAATGTTGGGAGAGAACGTGCGCACTTGTCAGGGCTGAGATGCACCTGAGAAATTGCACTTACTTTAGGGTTTTTTTCTAAACAATTTAAAATCGGTGCTTTCTAATGAAATCCTCCGAGGAGCTGTGCTGGGGGGAGCAAGGGGAGCCCCGCATGGTCCTGTGGGTACGCCCTGCCCGCGGGACAATGCTCTGGGGACGTCCACCCACAGGGCGCCGGGTCCCACGGAGAGCTGATGGCAGAGTGCCGAGACACGGGGGCCTCCTGGCTGCGACCCGGCCCTCCCCCACCCTGTCAGATGGCAGCTCCACCCGAACGTGGCTGGGATCACACGAAGCGGGTCCGCTTTCACAGGGACGGATCAACAGCCGTGTTCCGTGACGACCTTGTCAAAAGGACTGACTCCCGCGTGCGGAAGTTCCCTCCCCACGTGAAGATCAGCTCTGGATGGTTTGATTTGCCACCAGGGCTAGTTTCTTGATGCGATGCCCTCATAGACGCCAGCCCTGCAAAGAGTGTCATCAGCTCTACCACCCTTTAGCGACGGTGGTGCAGGCAAATGGGCAGAATGGCTGCATTTCCGCATGGTAAGTGAAGCCGCCTAACGCACTGGGCACCACGGCCCGTGTTCTTGGCGAGTGTTCAAGGGCGAGTGCCCTTGGCAGCTCCGGCTGTAGGTGCCCGGGAGCACCTGGCCCCGGCCACAGAGCATGAGTGGGAGCAACTGGCGTGAAATATGCATTTCCGGGACAGGCGCTGTGTGGGGGACTCAGGGACGGAGCGATCTGGCAGCCTCTGCCCGCATCTCCCCTACACCTAGAGCTTTTGCTTGAAAGGGAGAAGGAGTGATTTTAACCCAAAACATGTTGTCACTTTGTGTTAGAAAAAGGTGAGAGGGAATCATGGTTGACAGGTGAGCCACAGATGAAAGGAACAATTTCGTGTTCCTCCTTGGAGCCAGCCGTGCCTGGCTGATGGAGCGGTAATGGGAAAATCTTGCCAAAGGAAATACTTGCTTCTGGCTGTGCTTGCTGGAAGCCCCGGCAGTGGGGACAGTGGAGCGAGGGAGGGCTGCCCCCCCCCACCTCCCGCCCCCGCTGGGCCACCCCTCCCCTGCTGGCTGGGCCTGGCACAGGGAATGCGTCCCAGGGCTGCTGGACTGAGAGGCACTGGAGCAGCCAGGCTGGGAGGCGCTTGGAGCAGGCTGGGACGGCAGCCAGTGGATGGGCAAGGATGGGGCCGAGCCTTGCTTCTAGAAAGGCCCAGACGTCTGTGCCAGGGCAGTCACTGGGGTAGGATCTGGTCCTCCAGGCCCAGGGTGGGGAAGCCAGAGGCCCGGGAAGACACTGTGGTGGCTTGTGGTTCCCTTCTATCCACTCCGGGGCTCTGGGGGTCCAGGAGCTTGGCCCCTGTGGCAGCCACGGGGCCCCGAGGTAAAGGCTGATGCCAGCTCTGCATGGAGGGACCGAGGGGTCCCAGGGGTGTGCCTCTAGGGATAAATCCCAAGTCATGGTCTGAGGGAAGAAGTAATTCTCGGCAGGTCCTGACCCCGCAGTTCCTCCTGGGTGAGATTCCGTGGGAGAAGGGATTCCTGCAGGAGCGGGCGCTGTGCAGAGGATGCAGCCTCCCAGGGCGGCAGTAGGGGTGGGGGATTCCAGGGAGGGAGAGAGAGCAGCCCAGGGCTGGGTCCGAGCCCTGACGTCCTTCTGGGTGCTGCGGCCCCGAGCAGGTGCCTGCGTCAGAAACCGGCTCCTCTGTGGTAACGGAGGGCGGCCAGGAAGCGGGAGTGAACGCGGATTGGCATGTGGGGGATGCCCTTCGTGAAATACGCGGCTGGGGGCTGGGTTCCGGGGGCCTTCGCCCGGACACTCCTGCCAGGAGCCCCTCAGCACTCTGAATCCCATCAGCATTCAGAGCGCTCTGAATCCCATCAGCCAGGCAGGAGCTGCCGGAGGCTGAGATGCACGACCTTGAGAAGCAGCCCGCCTCCGGGCAAGGATGCACCTAAATCATCCCGGGAAAGCCTCCGTGTCTGCCTGCGGCTGTGAAGTCGTCACGCGCTGCAGCTCCAGCACCCCTGCCAGCTGGTCTGCACGCTGCCTTAACCCTTGCAGGGGGAAGGTCCGCGGGCTTGGGAGGCTCGGGGGGCTGGAGCTGCTCCCTGGCGACCCTCTTCTACCAGGAGTCCCTGCAGCTCGGGGCTCGGCGCCGTCCGGGTCGTGGTAACTGTGCCCGGCCCCCCTCGGATCTACAAAGGCACAGTCTGCTTCTCCTCGGGGATGAGTCACATTATTTGTTGTGGGGACTCTCTGGGCTGGCTTCTTGGTGCCAGAATGCGGCTGTCCTCCCAGGGGCACCCCCTGCCCGGCTGTGGCCTCCTGCACACTGGGGACATGACCCCTGTCCCCTGAGCACCTAGAACTGCCTCAGCCATTCTGGAAACCTGGAAGGGCCATTTTCGTGCACAATTCAAATCCTTCAAACGACAACGTGGAAAGCGTCGGACCTCCCGGAGTAGATGGTGTGTTTAATGCGGTGTCTGAGGGGCTTGCTAGGTTGCAGTGCTGAAGAGAGGTGTGTGCCCGCTTCACGTACACACGGCACGCAAATGCGGGGCCCGCGGTGTCTGCGGAGGCCCGTGAAATCCCGCGGAGATCCCGGAACCGCACCACCTCTGCTGATGGTCACGAAGAGGGACAGGCAGTGGGGCCGGGCTTGTCAGGAGGCTGCAGGAGCGGCGGCCAGAGCGCCCTCCCCAGTGGGGCGTGGGGGCTCCGGTGGGGCTGGGGAAGCAGGGGCTTCAGTCGCTGGCCCCAAGCTGCTTTGCGGTGGTCCTGGTGCCTCGAATACTAATCCGCTCCCGAACTGCTCTTGGTAGGCAAAGAAGAAAACACAAGAAGGAAGGCCAGGCCGCAGCCGGTGGAGGGAGGCCTTTCATTTCTCTCCGGGGAGGGAGAGCGGAGGGTGCCGCGGGGCAGCGGGGGCAGCCCAGGTGCATGGGGGCCGCGCCCCTCCTGTCTGCCCGTGACTGCAGTGCACCGATACGGTGACGCCCCAGCCCGGCCCCTCGCTGAGGAAAGCCGCGACTTTGTATCGGATTTTTTCAAGGTCTTCAGTGACCAGAAGGCGGAGAGCTCAGGCAGGGTGTTTACTCAGGACACGAGTTCGGGGGGAAACTCCTTGCAGGACATGAGACCTGTTTTCTGCCCCTGCCCCTCCTCGGGGTCATGTGGCCGCACGTGGGAAGGAAACTTGGCCAAGGACCCCGGGCCGTGGGGAGGACAGGCACCCTGGTCTCCTGGGTCCTGTGTCCGCTCAGCCCAGGGGAAGGAGGGCAATGAAGGTCCTGGAGCCCATGGCTGGCTGGACGCCCACTAGACCTTCCCTGGGGGTCACACCGGGGGCCGCCCCACTGGATCCGCAGCTACTTTGGGGGTTCACCTTGTGAGCTCTTTCCCCCACAGGCTCTCCACTAAGGATCCCCTGTGCCGGGCGGGGTCCGCTGTCCTGGGCTGCCCCTGGTGGCATCTCCAGCAGACCCTTGCTTCGGCTCCCATGTCCGGCACCTGCAGGCTGCCTCCTCCACCCACAGGGTAGTCAGTTATGGGGGGGTGTGGCATCCCCTCCTGGCGCGGGCACCGCACGGCGGCTCACACCTTCCTGACGTCGATGGTGTGTCCTGTCTCGCTTCCTCGCCTGGCCACCATGCTGGACTTCTTGACCCAGATAGTCCCTGCAGAGAGATGCCCATGTGCCTTTTCCTTTGTGCTCACATCCCCAGCCGTTCCCTGGTTCCCCGCCCCCAAGCTCTCCCTGACTGTTGGCTGACCTCTCCTTGACCAAACTCCAGACAGGCTCTGCTGAGCCCAGCGAGGCTCCACCCTTGGGCCTGTCCTCAAGAGCCCAGTTCTGGCAGGAATCCCACCACGTCTGTTTAGCCAAAATCCCTCACTGATATCTGGCCACATCCCCTCTTCCCCTGCCCCTGGTGAGGTCTGACAACCTGGCCTGCCGCCAGCAAGGACACCCCCAATACTCACTTGACCGTCCGTCCCCCGGCCCGCACACTGCTCGGGTCTGTGAGTCCCCCTTCCCCTGCTGTCCTCGGGCTGAGCCCCATCTCTCTCCCCGGCTGTGCAGCGTGGCTGCCGTGGTCCTATGCCCATCACCACGTCCTCAGTCAAGTTTGCCTTATCCGAGCGTCTGGACAGTGTTCCCTTCACACCGTGGGACAACTTTGTTTCTTATTCTGTTACGTCGTGCATGGCTGGCCCAGGGGGTCCATGATTTTGGGGTGCATAGTTAGCACTCGTGCGTGCTCAGTCCTTCATTATGTCCCTCTGGTTCCTTCCTTCCCTCTCCTCTCAGCGGGTGGTCTCCCCTTACTGCCCCGCGGACTCGGGGGTCCCACAGCGGGACGGCCCCCTCACAGCCGGAGCTGGCACCCGGACCTCTTCCTTCACCTGGCAAACATTGCTGAGCCCCTGCTACGTGCCGGGCACATGCGGCTGCGGAGTGAACAGCTCTGCACCTGCCAGGTGTCCAGCATTGACGACCTTGGTAGTGGACGCTCAGATTTAGCTGCTTAAGGACACAGACCAGGGCCTGAAACAATCTTTGAAACTTACCTGCTAACGAGTGTTACTCACTGAGTGCGTCCCTGGGGCAGGCCAGGGTGTGGGGAGCTGGGGAGGAGAAAGCCCCGAGGGGGCTCCACTTCTTGCAACGGGAGGATAACCACCACAGCACAGGGCATGGGTCCTCTCCTCCCACAGAGGTCCACACCCCACCGTCAGGCCAGGACCCTGCGGCCCCGCAGAGGGGCTCGCCCGGCTCACCCCACCCTACATGAGCCCCTGGATAACTGCACCTGCTGCAGGCAGAGGAGGGCACAGACTGGCTGTGGGCACACGGTCGCTCAGGAGGGGCGGAGGTGAGCTGAGAGGTGTGAGCTCCCCGCCTCCCGGAGGTGCACTGGGGATGCTGGCCCCAGAAGGCTGAGGCCCCAGCGAGGGTGGGCAGGGAGAGATGATTCAGCCGGGGCCTTGCATCAAACACATGACTCAGGCAGAGTTCGCGGAACCCATGTTCGGGGCCGCCGGGAGGCGGGGGTGGGGGGCACAGCAGCTCAACGTGGGCAGGAGTCCTCACGTGGCCGGGGGGTGGTGCAGGGTCCCCTGGCGGGCTGAGAGGAAGGACAGGCTGTGCCAGGCACCGGGGGCTGCTCTCGTGAGAGTGTCCTGGGAAGTATCACTGCACCTGTGCTTTCCAGCTGGATGACAGGGCTCTTCTGAGGGGGCTGTCGCGGGGGCCGTGGGTGTTGGCCAGGTGGGCAGGGTGGGATCTGGGGGCACAGGACTGACTTCAGAGGCATGAGAAGAGGGGGTGTGGCCGGAGCTGGCAGGGGAGGGCAGTGAGGGGCTGTGCCAGAGGGAGAGCTGCAGGCTAGGTGGGTGCTGCGTGGGGCACTGGGTGGCATCCCGGGGGGGCAGCAGGGAGGGTCGGGCTGGGCAGGCCGCCGCTGCACGGTGACACGAGGAAGAGTGTCCACGGGCCCTGTCCCACAGGCAGGGACCAGATCCTGCTCCTTGGATGAACTGGAGGCTGAGGGCCACTCCGACAGTCACCCCGAGCCAGAGGGTCCCTCTACCATGCACTTCAGCACCCCGATGCAGAAGCTGGTCCTCCGTTTCCCCTTTCGGTGTCATTCCTCAGAAGCGAGGGGTCTCGCTCGCGGTGCAGTGTCAGGAAAGGGTCACTCGTCTGGAGGAGGCTGACGACGGTATGAGCGTCTGTGGAGCATTTGGGTCCGCGCTGCAAGGGCGGGGGGAGGGGTTCTCCTGCAGGAACCGAGAGCGCGAGAGCCCGTCTGACCCCGTCTTCCACGTACCGGGGGCCGGCGCGGCGCGGGCCATGCAGTGCTGGGGCCGCAGACACACGCATCACCCAGGGAGGCCTCCCAGGCAGGACGTGGGCTCGCGTGCGCTTGATGGACTCTGGCAGCCCCAGGCTGGCGACGGGAGGCCTCGGGGCCCTGGGTCCCTGTGGACCAGAGGGTCTGAGCTCTGCCTCTCCCTTCCAGTCAGCGCACAGAAGCGAGGCGTCCAGATGCGACCTCAGCGCCATCCTTGGTGCGGCAGGTCCTCTGGAGGGTGGTCACCCCGTCCCCTCCTGTTTCTTTCACACGTTGAAAAGAACGAAGCCACTTTGCTGAAGCCCACAGATGGCCAGTCTACGCGGCAACGTGCGGCCGCGGATCGGGAGGCCCACGGTCATGATGGCCGGTTTGCTGAATCCGCTCACGCGTGTGCTACCGGTCCTAGTGTCTGCAGTGCCCGCTGCAAGCGCTGCCTGACTTAGTGTCTCTGCCACGGGCAGGAGACGGCTTACCTGTGGCAGGCGGGGAGCGGCCTGAGGGAGTCTGGGCCTGCAGGAGGGGTCTCTGCAGAGCCGCGGGAGCCTGGCCCACGCGGGACTCTGGCGCGCTGCCTACCTCCTACTGGCCTCAGTTCCCCAAGTGTTCGCGAGGCCCGGACCGCTGCTGTGGAAGCCCCCAGACCCACATGTGTATTGTCCGCTGACCTGGAACCCACTGCCCGTGTCCTTGCTGGGGGAGCCGTCTTCTGTCATAAGTGATTAGAGCACAGAGGCCTCTGTCCAGTGGCCTTCCCCCTGCCCCCCCACCCCAGGGCCTCTGGAGCCCCCACGTGTGGGTGGGGAAGGAGAAAGGAGCTGGAGAAGACACCCCCAACCCGGAGCCCATCCTGGGTCTTTACACGTCATCCCTTCTCACCTTCCCCAGCGAGAATTAGCCAGACGGCCCTCCGGGCTCGGTGGCAGGACGTGCCAACACGTCACCCATCCCTGACGGGCAGCTCCTCTCCAGGGCCGGAGCACGTGCCGTTGGAGGACAGCCCCTGGACAGAGGACAGTGGTCTCTGCCACAAGTCAGAGCTGACCGGGCCACCGGGAGGTGCACAGGCCAGAGCGCACTAGCCCTAGGGACAGCACGGCAGCTCGGGGCAAACGCCACTGTTGAGCCAACCACGTCCTACTGCGTCCCAGCGCAGCCCGGGCGGTCCAGTCCCACAGCCTCCTGCCGCCTCTGTTGCCTCCAGGTGACATTAGTGTCGAAGGCTCCCTGTAAGGATTCATGTATGGATGACGAGGGGACCTGCCGCATCGACGGTCCCACTCACGGGGAAAGGGACGGCACTGGGGCCGGCTGTGCCAAGCGTCCTCTGTCCCCTCTGGCAGTCAGGGGCTCACGGGGTCCCTTCTGGAGCGTCCACACCAAGTGGAGTGAGTCTGTGTGTGTGGCAGGTCCCTTGTGTCCCGTCCGCTCCCGGACATGGGGCGTTAGCAGGGATTCGCGCCAGGAGGGAGGGCGGTGCCTGTCCCCGCAGCTTGGGACTGTGTGGAGTAAGAGCTCCCCGGCTCCCGCTGGAACCAGGGCGAGGCCAGCAGACATGGCTGGCGCTCCCGACACCCTCGGGGTCAGACCCTGGCAGTTCTGCCTGCGCTGAGTGGAGCACGGCACGACACAGGCAGACCTTCCTCCCTGAATGTGCGCTGGTCCCCCATGGGGTGCCTTTCTCCTCCCGCCATGTCCAGGTGCCACCAACTCCGTGCTGATCCACGCGGCTGGGCGGGGGAGGATGCTGATGGGGTCAGTGTGGAAGCACGCACGTCCCACCGATCTTCGTCCTCCTTAGGAAGGCGGCGGGGGTGTGGACGTATCTGTTATTGACCCGCAGACGTGCCCCGGCGCTTGTGAGCTGGAAAAGGTCTCACTGTTGGCGGTTTTGCCATCCGGAGACTGTGAAGTGTGTTGGTGGGCGATGGACAGCCAGCACGTCCCCCCGGGGGCCTGAGGAGGGGCCAGGGGCGGACACCTGAGGCCAGGCCAGGCTCCAGCGGCTCTGCAGCTCGCGGCGTGGCTTTGCCCGCAGCGTGGACCTTGGGGAGAGCCACTCCCTGGGCTGCTCTTCTGACACTGCGTGCTGGGCCTGAACCCAGATGCCCACAGCGTCCGGGGCTGCGTGGGGTCCTTTTAAGGCCAGGCTTGTTGAGAGTTGAGCCCCAGGCTGGAGCATCAGCTGTGTGAGTCCTGAGGGACCCACGGGAGTGCGGCCGTCACTCCACCAAGACAGACGACACTCCCACCCCCCAGATTTGACCCGGGCCTTACTGGTCCGTCCCCGCCCCGGAGCTGCAGATCCCTTTTCTCTCCCTGTGGTAGTGCCTCTTCCAGGACGTCTGTCACGGGCAGTACAGCCCGCGTTCTTTCCGTCTGCCTCGGACGTGGCACGCGGGGTGTGTCGGTGGTGATCCTTGTTTCCGGGAGTGGGTTCCTGCGGTGCGGACGTGCACAGTGTGGACTTCCCTTCCTGGGCGTTGGCTTGCGTCCCGGGACAGGGACTTCACCCCCTGAACCAGCGTATCCCCTCGTTCACATCCTGGCCAGCAGCACCGGCCTCCCGCGGCTGCCGTGGTAGTCAGGAGGCGTGCGAAGCCACCTGAGCACGGGTGAGCTAGCCGTGGGCACGAGCTCCCGCGGAGAGGCAGGCGTCACGGAGAAGGTGGCAGGCGGTGTGCAGGCCTGGCCCACGCTGCCCCTTCCTGCGCGAGCTTGGGCCATCTAACCTCTCTGTGCTCACCTTCCTCCTCTGCAGGCTGCAGGAAGGAGGCTGAGGGCGTGGAGCCTGGGGGCTGGTAGGAGGGGTAGGGGGGACCCTGGAAGGCTCTGGCTCACGGAGGCTAACCCGTGCCCCTTACAGCTGGGCTGACACCAGGGGCTGCAGACGTCCCCAGACACCAGTGGTGATGGTGGCCAAGCAACTGGACCTCGGTGTCCCCACCCAGAGGGTGAGCACTGCTCGGGACTGGCGGCCCAGGCAGCCCAGCAGAACCGTCACTGGCTGGGGCTTCATCCTTGGGATGCGGCCCTCTCTTCTCGGGCAGCTCAGCCCCGCTCCCATCCCCAGACGGTGGATTCCCTCTGAGCCACCAAACCAACCCCCAGACAGACCAAAGCTGCAAGGCGCAGCGCTGGGGACATCCCGGTACGCCAACCTCTTCCCTCCGGCTCCGGTGGATCAGAACCGGGCAGGCCTTCCCTCCCGTGGGCCCCACGACACCCATGGTAATAGTGTTCCCTGGCCTGAGTGCCTTGCAGTCTTGCTCCCCTTTGTCTCATCTGATTTGTTCCTAAATCTGTAAGGTGAGGTTTCCCCACGGAGGGAATAAGGTTTTAACCTTTAAGGAGCGCAGCCAGCGCCCGAATGTCTGCCTGCCGAGGAAGGGGGACTGAGTGCTCACAGAGAGCTCCCCGTGGCCGACACAGAACCCTTTTCACGGAAGCTCCTGGACCCCCTCCTGACGGAGGACGACATGGGGCCGAAGATCCCGCCGGCCTCCAGGGGTCCGGGGGCCAGCTGCAGGTCTGTAGAGGGTGACGGCAGGAGTGTCCCGCGTGGCCCAGAAAATACCCCGTGCTCTGTGGCTTGGGTTTCCAAGCTTGGCTCAACTTTCCTATGACCTGAATCGCACTCCCTGGTTGGAACGCTCACATACCGGATGCCACCGCGAGTGTAAACAAGCAGGTGCAGAATGATCATCCTCTCCCGTTCTGCAGGGAGAGAAACACTGTTACTGTTTCCTGGAGTTTTCTCGAGGTTTTTTCCTATGGAGAAAAGTTTTTACGTCAAATGGTATGGACAGTTTTGGATACTACTTTTACGGCCCACATTTCCCTCATAAGCATTTCCCACGAGACATTGAACACTTAAAAAAAAGCGACATTTTGAATGATGTGGTGCTACTACATCAAATTCTATCCCAACGGTAACGGACCGTGAGCATCCCCGGTTCGGACACCCGTCTTTGCCTCCAGGGAAGGAATCTGTCTTTGCAGTTTGGTGGCACAAGCAAAGCCTGGTCCTCGGTGCCCCCAGGAGCCCAACATCCTCCTGCTCCGCCCCCTTGAGAACCTTCACTGGGGGAACATCCACTCCAGGAGAGAGGAAAGACAGCAGGGGAGCCTGCAGGACTGAGATTGCCGTTGACTGGGTTTTCTCTCCCCTCTGGTTGACCTCAGGACCTGAGAGTGGGCAGGGGGCGGTCAGGAGAGCAGGCCCGGAAGAAATGGCAAAGAGGAAGCGGCTTTCTGTCTGCGACAGAAGGTCCACGTGCCCCGGTAAAGGGTTACGCCAGACAGCTTTGTGCTCAGACCTCAGTCTGCGTCTCACATTCTCACCCTTGATCAAAGGATATGAATGTTTTAAAATCTCTTGATGAGTACAAAGACATTGTATTTCAGAAGGTTGTAAAAAACACAGATCTTCCAGAAGTTTCCAAAAGGCATTGGGTAAAATTTGTTTCCGTGTACTTGTTCGGTGGCGGTCATTGCAGGCAGTCGGGGAAGCAAGGGCAGGGGGACCCAGGGAAGCAAGAGCAGGGGGACCCTTCCCCAAGGGCAATGGGGGGCACTGTCCTGGGGGGAAGGGCTTTCAACATAACTCACCTGCCCGGAGAGATGGGCACAGGGGACCTAAAACAAAGAAGACCCTTGCTGAACCTGGGGCTTTCAGAAGTGCAGAGAGTGTCCTGAGTTTTTAGGATGAGTGGGAGCTTGACAGGGGCAGTGGGAACCACAGGGCCAGACACCAGAAGGCAAGATGCAGATTTTCCTGAGGGCATCTCTGGTTTCAGGGGCAAAGCTGGCTCTTCTTTGGATCAGGCTGGAGCCTGGGAGCCTGGGGGATCCGAGAGAGACGAGGCTGCTGGACTGTGCTGGGCGTGGTCACAGAGCTGGGGCACGTGGGGACTGTGCACTGGCCAGAATGCCGTGGAGCTCACCGGCGGCTCCCCACGACCCGACAGTCTGCAAGGCTACGGCCGCCTCTGTCCGCTGCCCGTCCACAAGGGGTTCGCTTTGTAGGTGCGGAAGCTGCAGGCCAGAGGGTTTGAGGTCCGACAGGAGCAGGGCTGAAACCTCCTCCTCTGCCTCTTCTTTCTGGCACCGAGTCACTGTCTCCTGCCCACGCTCGTGGGGTAGAGTGGGCCAACTGTGTCAGGCCGCCCAGAATCTCTGCCCGTTGTCTCCAGAACAGTGACAATAACCCAGGAATTGCTTTCCACTTATTAAAGATGAAGGCATCGAGAGCTTTATTGATGTTTGCGTGGTGGAAATTGAATGTGCCAATAGGTAATTACAGCAATATTAGCAATAGTGTGAATTATAAGTCTAAAATAATTGAAATTGGCTTTTTCATGCACAAGTGGGAAGTGCTGAGAATCCTTGTCGCAGAGGCTGCGTGTGGAGGGGAGCCTGTGGCCTTTCGAGCTCTCTGCCGCCTGTGCCCAGGGACAGGGGAGCATGGTAGAGGCAAGCTGGGAAACCAGTGTCTGAGCCTCAGAGCCCCGCCCGCCACCTCCGTATTCTCAGTCCTCACCTTGTGGCCTGTCCTAACTGCCGTCGCTCCCAGTTAAAACGGTCATCAACCTCTTTGGAAAGTCTGACAAAATAGTTTTGCAGAGTCCGTCCTGTGGCTGGCAGGCTAGGTGGGGTCATCGATGTCCCTAGTCTGGGGTTGGCGTCCTAGGAGGGGAAGGGCGGTGTGTCACTTAGTTGGTCAGTTCGAGGACGTGGGAGTGTGCTGCTGAGGCCACCCCGGGGTGACCGGGAGTGAGCTAGCGGGTACGGGAGGAAGGGGGTCCGCAAGGAGGAAACCCGCCCCCACCCAGCGTCTCCCCGAGGCATGCGTGGCCTCGATGCTTTTGGCCAATGTCTCGCTTAATTCATCTGAGCTCTGAAGGGTGTGGACTGGCGCGCGCCAGGCCGGTGACGTGGGGCCGGGGCGAGGCTTGCAGGCCGCTGCCCACGGTGCAGCTCGGGGCTCCAGGGAGGGAGCCGTCGGCCCGGGCTCTTCCTGTGCCTCCCCCACTGCTGGCGCGCCCAGGCCTCCCTGTCCCGGCAGAGGCTCCTCTGTCCGTCTGTCCCAGAGCCTCCTCCACCCGCCTTGGGGCTCACTTAACTTCTCTTCCTGCAAAACTTCCCCTTTGCAGATACCCGTCCCATCCCCGCACCTATTTTAAATGTTCCCTAAAATTCCTTATTTTCTAAAGGTTTCTTTCGCCTTTGTCTATAGGCTGGTTTCACTTTCCATTTATTAGGATGTCCCGATACGTGTGAGGGGCCGGGAATACGAAGTCAGGAAGCCCAGCTTGTGGCCTTTGGGCCATCCCCTGGGGGACAGACCCACGCGGCCCCGGGGTCCAGGGAACAGGGGCTGTGGTGGGGTTGAGCCCCAGGAGGCACAGAAGTCACGTCCATCCCCCGTTCGCCGTGTCACTGGAGCGGAATGTGCATATGTGTGAGGGGAGAGAAGTGGGAGAGCAGAGCCTTGCACGCGGACCACCCGGCAGTCCACAGGGAGCCACTGAGACGTGGCTGAGAACGTGGCTCGTCCTGGCTTCAACTACAGGCCGAGACTTGGAGCAGAGCGCCCTCCCGGACTGTGCCAGCTGCACGTGGGTGGAAGGAGCAGTTTCGGGATCCACGCCACGTGCCTTACGAGTCTTGAGCTGTTTCCTCTCCTGCCATGCAACAGACCGGGCTGTTGGGACCAAGTACCAGCACGGGTGGGGTGGGGGGCGGATTTTCTCACCATTCTGGAGGCCAGAGCCCAAGATCAGGTGTCTGCAGGGCTGCGCTCCCTCGCTATGGGGACAGCCCTTCTCTGCCTCTTCCCGCCTCTGGCGGCCCCAGGCCGTCATCCCAGGCTGGTGGCTGTGTCACAGCAACCCTGCCCGGGCCCTCCCACGGCCGTCCTCCCCGCACGTCTCTGTCTTCACACGGCATTCTCCTTCCCGTGGGGATCCCAGTCATGGTGGATCAGCACTGCTCAGTGCCCTCACCTGAAACTGGTCCTCTGCAAAGACCGTATTTCCTAAACAGGGGACGTCCCCAGGTGCTGGGGGTTGGGACTTGGACACAGCCTCTGGGGAGGGGGCACAGTTCAGCTCATACAGAGCAGCTAGTCTCCTGGTTCAAGGAGGATGGGAGACACTGCTCGGAGCCACGCAGCTGACCACAGACCCACCACCTGAGTGGGCTGCCAGCCACGCCCACGGAAGCTGCCACGGTGGGGGCCAGCTCTTCTCGCAGCATCGCTGTGGCCCCGGAGAGCTGATGCACATGCTTCAGGGGGTCCCCACTCGGGTCACTGCTGCCTCCTTACCCTGTGTTCTCATGAAGCCTCGCGGATCCGCCCTAACCTCCACCCTACAGCTCTTCCCCGGCGCCCCACATGCTGCCCGTCCCCCACCCTCTATAGACCCACCCCATCCCCCTCACTGAAGTCCTGCGAGGAGAGCCCCAGTCCGTGGCCACGGCCCGGCCTGGGCGCCCAGACTGTCTGGGACTCATCCTTGTTCTCACATGGCTGTGCGAGTCTCTAGACTTGTCGGCGGCCAGCATGGCCACAGAGGGGCCGTGAGGCAGTGGTGGGAGGGGGCGGCCATGCAGTGAGCCACAGCGAGGCCCGGACTAGGACATGGGACCTCTGTTTGAAGCCCGGATTTGCTGCTGGTGGTTGTCAGGGCCCAGGATGAGGGCCACCCATCCTCCCGGCTCTGCTCTGTCCCTCTCCGTGCTCCTTTCTCTGTCACCTCCTCGGCCGTCCACCCTTATCGCTCCCCACCCAGGATGACCGTGTCTGCCTCCACTGACTGGACCCCCCACTCCGTCTTCCTGGGCTGAAGGACAGGAGGGAACTCAGCTCCTGCGGCCTGGGAGGCAGGTCCGGCAGCGGGCGCAGAGCTTGTGGGGGAGTCTCTGAAGGAGGGCAGCAGAACAGTGACATGTACAGGTCCGTATTCCAAAGTAATCGCTGGTAATCTGGCAGGTCAGCAAAAGCCGAGGACAGTCAGGAGGCGGTTTCCCATTGATCTGAGAGCCTAATGCATCCCCAGGAGAGATGGCCGTCATAGAGGGGCCTGGAGTTTGGGGAGCCCTTCAGGGACCTGATGGCCAAGCCCCCGCAATGCCCACAGCAGGCCTGTTAGGGTCATTACAGATTTAAAATGAAAAAAAAAAAAAAAAAATGCCATTAAGAAAGGTGTCCCAAGCTTTCGCGGTGGGTCATCTTCACTCCTGCTGCAACCGGGGCCTGCTCTCGGGGTGGGAGTGTAGCGGGGATGACTGACCCTGACAGTCTTCCTTCCTGGGTAATGAGGGCAATTTACCTCTCCGAAATAAAGTCTTGTGACTAGCAAAGGCTTGTCTCTTTAAAATGCAGGTCCCCTGCGGGCATCACAGAGTGCTGTTAGCAGACATTTAGGCTGCAGCAGACATTTAGGCTGCCGGGTGACAGGAGGCCCTGAGGGCAGGCAGGGGTGGGGGAGGGGAGTGGGGACGC
Source organism: Pteronura brasiliensis (assembly GCA_004024605.1). Taxonomy (NCBI): domain Eukaryota; kingdom Metazoa; phylum Chordata; class Mammalia; order Carnivora; family Mustelidae; genus Pteronura; species Pteronura brasiliensis. The sequence continues at coordinate 103,210 of PJEN01001000.1, forward strand.
AGGACCCCATCCATTTCTACGCAGACTTGATAATTCTGTGCAAAAAGACCCCGTCTCCAAATCCCCGTCAGAACGATGGAGAGAAGTCTGGCTGTGTTGCAGAAATAATGCACTCCTTTAGCCAGGAGCCCCTGGGCCCCCAGCCCCTGCTGGTGGCTGCGCTGTGCTGACCCGGGCGCTGACCCGGGCGCTGACCCGGGCGCTGACCTGGGTGTGCTGCGAAGGTAGGCCCGCCACAGGTGAAGTGACGTCAACACAGGAAGGTGTGACACAGGCAGCCAAGGCCACTGGGCCTTCTTCACACTCTGGGGGAGGAGGAGGGGTCCAGAATGTCCAGGGGGAGGAGGTGGGCCTGTGTTTATTTCTGAGGGATGAACAGAATTGACTAGAAAGAGGGTAGGGGCCGGACATCAGGCACAGCCTGGGAAATGTGCAGAGCCCTGAGCGTAGAGGAACATTCAGAAAATCTGCAGGACACTGTTCTGTGGCAGGACTGAGCTTTGCAAGGGGTCTTGTCCCCCAGCAAAGCTTGGGGAAGGGTCATGCCCCAGACCCAGGTGAGCACCTGTTCTGAGAAGGAGTCGCCCACTAGCTGGTTCCCCTTCTACACTAGACAGAGACTTCCTGCAGAGCTGGGGGACCACAGTAGGGGTGTGGGGGCGTTGTGGGAGAGCGCAGGGGTGCTGGGCGAGCTGCGGGACCCCAGTAGGGCTGTTACAGGAGCCCAAGTCTCAGTCGCTCCTGAGTCACCCTGGAGTGCTGTGCGGTGGGACCTTGGCAGTTGTCAGGCCGCTGGCTCATGGTCAGGTGCAAGTGTGCCCACCTGTGAAGGGAGAGACAGGCCGAGGGGCTCTTGCTCTCCAGGTCTGAGAGGTGAGGCCCTGCTCCCACATTTATTCAGGGTGATCTTCCATCGATGAGATGTCTGGCTCAGAAATTTTATCCGGAGTACGAGGATGAGAAGTTGAGCCGACAGTCACTAATGAAGGAGCACACCGTCTGTCTGTCTGTCCTTAGGAAGCCAGGACGGCGTGGGAAGGTGTGGGGATAGCAGGGCCACTGGGGGCTCCCTGCAGGCCAGGGGTCCCTCCACTGCTGCCTCCACAGTTGGCCCCGGGGGCTTCCAGCCTCCGGTAGGAGGGACCCTGTGGTTAAGCATTGGCCCGAGTTCTGACGTCAGTGACTGAGCTGGGTTCTTGGGACTCCCCGGGACTAGGGAGCACTTCTCCCTCCGCTGCGGGCAGGGGCGAGAGAAGGGCTTCCCGGGAGGGCACAGACACTGTGTGCTCTGGCTGGATCCCCGGGATGCTCTGGGGTGTGTGAGCCTCGCATGGGTGCGCATGGATGGCGTAGGGTGCCACAGGGACCTGGGACCGTCCTAATGCATGTTTGTTGCTCCAGAACAATGACTAAGAACACATTGTTCTTCTGACCACCGGCAAACACCCCAGTTTTGGAATAAATTAAATCAACTTCTTTAGGGCAAGAGGAGAGAAAGCAGGCTGGGAAGGTTCTAGAGGCACGAGCTTGAAGGGCCTGGGGGTTTCTCCTGACTGCTGGCTGGGCAGTGGAGTAGAATGTGGAGTAGGGAACTAAGTTTAAAAAGAAGGAAGAAGAGGGAGAAGCAGAGACAGAGATGGAGAGTGATGGTGGACTCCTCGTTACGCATTTGCTCAAACCCATGCAGTGCACGCCACCAGAGGGGGGCCCTCAGGTGACCTGCAGACTCTGTCCCCTCTGCTGGGGGTCTCAGGGGAGCAGGTGCGTGGGTCGGGCAGGGGTGTGTGGGGGTCTGGGTACCTTCCTGAATCCCAGGGTTCTTTAAATGTAGAACTGCTCTAAAAATAAAAGCAAAAGCAAGCAAATAAAGAAAGTAAAAAAGCCAGCCGGCAAGCAACACTTAAGGAAGAGCCTCGGGGAGGGCGTGGGGAGGAGGGTGCGGTGGGGGGAGGGCGTGGGGGGGAGGGCGTGGAGGGCCCTGTGGAGGCCGGGTGGGCTCGCACCTGCGTATGTGGGCAGGCTCAGTGGCGTGTCCTGGGGAGGGTCTGGGCCCAGAGCAGTCGGGCCGGCTGCAGGTGCGGACTCTCACAGCAGCTGGTGTGGAAGCCCCAGGGCTGGCCTGCTCTGAGCATGTCCAGCCTGGGGTCCTTCAGGGGCAGCTTTGTGGGGGATGTCTGGTGCTCCGAACCTGGCCAGGCCTGTGAGCACTCTGCCTGGGGCTGTGCCCTGGGTGGTCCCCGGGCCCCTCCTGGCTCCCTATCTCCTCCAAGTACCCTTGTGATTCCCCAGCCGGGGGCCCCCTCCTCCCTCCCATGCTGCTCTCTGGCCCCCACCCTCCCTGGCTGCACCCCAGCTCCGGCCAGAGGCAGCCCTGGTGCTGCAAGTCCATGTAGACGCAGCTTTCCTCTGAGCGGACTGACCCTTTTCCGAAGCGGACAGCTGTTGGCAGCAGGGGAGGTGGGCAGCGGAGGGCTGTTGGTGCTTCCAGAGCAAAAGAAGAAAGCACGAGATCCAGCCTCCTCCAGCCAAAGTGCACCTGGTGTGGGGGAGTGAGTACGTGTGCACGTGTGTGCACGTGACCCTGGGGAACGGTGGGGTGTGCTTAGGCATGTGGAAGGGGGAGTGTGCACACGGCTCAGCCATGCTCCTGTGACCTGGTGTGGAGTGGGTTTGGTGTGGTGGGAGGCCCTGTCTGACCTGCCCCGTCTACACAGCAAGGCTCCTGGCTGGCTGTGCTCAGAGGCAGAGGTGCCCCTGGGTCCACTCCTGGGCGAGCTCCCAGGGATATCGGGCTGATCCACTCTCCTGGCCACGGGAACCACAGGTTCTGTTGTCTGCAGAGAGCTGGGGGGCCCTGGGACCGTCCTGGGAGTCGGACCCTTCTTTGGGGCTCACTCAGCTCTTTGTGGGGCCCTGTGCTCAGAGCCTGGCCTGGGGGAGGGTCTCTGGGCTCACCCTCGGGAGGGTCCCCGACTTTCTGGGGGTGTCAAAAGCTTCTAGGTTTTCCCTGTTGAACAGAGGTCAGGGGATGGTCACTGGGGAGGCTTTGCCCACCGAGAAGGCTCTCTGGGAGCCACTGCTCTCCTGGGCCGTGAAGAGTCAGCGGCAAGGGGAATTCCCAAAGAGGCCCGGGGCGGGGGGGGGCACAGTGCCACCGGCTAGGCAGTTGTCAGCAGGTTTGCAGTGACAAATAACGGCACTGAGTGTGTCCAGGGAGGCCCCTGTCGTGCTCCGAGCCACCCCGCGATCCGCCCTGGGATCTATTGTGGAAGGTGGCAGCGTGGTAGGCCACGTCCAGAAGCAGCAAATCTCGGGGTTAAGGTGGTCAAAGGAAAGGCGTCTGGTCCCTTATTGTTTCTTATCTGCTCCAGCACCATCCATGCATCTACGGGGGCCCCATGTTTCCTTTGGCTGAGTCATTGCCATCTACCCCGAGCCGGGTGCTCTGCGGCTCAGCTAAGCCCCGAGTCCTTGGGCTTCCTTGGAAGGGGCAGGGGGAGGGGCTCTAGCTTGTGTGCGCCCCTGTTTCTGCCAGGGCTCCGGAGGGAAGCATGCCAGAGTCTTCTCCGGCGGAGCCGCGACACCTCGTCTGGGGAGCTCCTGCCTCCTGGGGTGGCAGGGACGAGTGCGCCCCTGGGGTCAAAGCAGGACTCGGGAGCCTGGTTACTGCGGCCCTCGGCGCCTCCATGTCTTCCTCTGCAGAATGAGCTCGTGCTGTTGCTGGGAGGGTCCGCTCACGTGCAGTGCCAAGTGCCTGGGGTGTGCTGGGCACGGAGAAGGGCTTGGTAGCGGCAGGACTCAGACAGGCATCCTCTGCCTGCGCTGAGCCCAGCACGTCCTCCTGGGAAGGCCAGGAAAGAAAAGCCTGGGGCAGGTGTGCGGGAGATGACCTCGGGGGCTTTATGGCAGATGAGGGCATCTTGGCCCTGCTCGGGACGGCAGCATCCAAATGCAGAGGAGAACAGCAGTACCGGTGTGGACACCAGGCCTCAGCCTGGGGCCACACCGGGCCCCTCGGGTCGCGCTAATGCAGCACAGTCTTGAGCGAACATGCATGTCGCTGAGATATGCGGGGAGGGGAGCAGAGGGCGGGGAGCAGAGGGGAGGGAGTGAGGGAGGAGGAGGCTTCCGATCTACTCTGCCGTCCTGCCCCGCATCTGGATCCCAGAACCGCTAAGCCCTCCCGGTGCGTGCCCTGGCTTTCTCGGGAAGACGTGTTCTGAATGAAAACGCCTGGCCTTGGAAACACCTTTCTGGGAGACAAGCTTGAATGTTTAAAATTAGGAAGTGAAATTTATGGCATGAGCTTAGGACATTGAAGATGTTTGTTTGGAGAAGGCTTTGCTGTTAAGGTCTTACTCTAGCTCACTTTCTGGTGCTTGTTTCTGTCGGGGGCTCTGCGTCACCGCGGGGACTCGCCTTGGATGTTTCCTCTTGTGTCTGTCCTTGGGCTTCTTTCTGTCCCCCAGAGCTTTCCCCAGGGGGCACCGGGCTGAGCTGCAGGGATGAGCGAGGCATGTGCACGGCGTGGTCAGGGTTACATGCCTGTGGGGGGACGAGAAGCCAGGGAGTCGTCCTCGAGTGAGCCCCGCGGTGTTACCTGCTTTGGTTTCAGGCACGACATGTGAGGCATGAATCCTTCTCCCCCCAGAGACCTTCTCTACTGGGGTAGGCAGGAGGATGCTTCCCAGATGCCCTCATGTCTGCCAAAGTCCCTGCGGCAGCTTGATGCTTCGGGGCGGTGAGGGGAGGGGACGGGCCCCCAGGGGATCTCGCGCGCGGACACAGCCATGCTGGAAGTCAGAGCCTGGCGCTGACCGCGGTGTGTGCTGAGCACCGCGTCTGGCGGGCACCCTGGAGGCCTCTGTTCCATCTCTAGCTGGTCACGTTGGCGAGCTTGGGTCTGTTCTAGAATCGGCTTTGAGCTGTAAGAGCAGGTGGAGAGCGTGGGTCTGTCCCTCACTGTGCACCCAAGGAAGCTGAGGCCCGAGCCCGCCCGCCCGTCAGACTGGGCGCCCTGAGACTCAGCTCCCGCCGGGGCAGGGCAGGGCGCCCGCGAGAAGCGTCCTGGTTCTGCTCCTCGTTCCTTACGCCGCTGGCTGGGGAAGCTCAGGCGCGTACTCTCCAGGTCTGTTCATTCCATTTAAAACGATGGAAAGGACACTTCTCCTTTCTACCCTTGACGGTTTTTGCTGAGAATCAAGTGATCTGGTACCAGACGTGACTGTCTTGGTTATAAAGGCACCTCACCGGGCGGAAGGAGGCTGCCTCCCACCTTCCAGCTGGTGGGGATCTGGGCCTGACACACCCCCGTGAGCACACACAAACACGCGCCCGTGCAGCACACGTACACACAAGTGCATGGACGCACAATGCATTTGCACGCACCCCGCACAAGGGCATATTTGCACATTTACACGCGACACGTGTTTGCACACCCACAAAACAACGCATCCGCACACCCACAGACACGTGTGCGCACACTCGCGCCAACACCCTGCACACTCGCACGTGCGTTTGCACACTCGTTAAAAGCACACACCCACGAGCATGCACCTGCATTCACACACGCACACCCCGGAAAGCACACACTTGCACATACATTTGCACACATCACCCTCAGAAAGCACACACTCGCTCATACTTGCACACACACCCACAAGCACACACATGCATGTTTGCACACACACCCATGGGACACTCAGCAATGTTCAGAGTGGGTGCAGGTTTCCCTTGCACATGCAAAGCCCCTAAATCGTGGTGGGCATAGGAATAGCCTTGTCACTGTCCTGCTTTGTGACGTTGGGCAAACCCTTCTACCCCTCTAGGACCTGATGTCCAAACTGTCCATACGGAAAGGGGATGGGCTGAGGTGCGCATCAGACAGAGTTCCAGCAGCAAACAGGAGGTGACACAAGCTGGCCCCTGAGGGGAGTGACGAGCTGTGTTCCAGGACAGCTGGTGGAGGGCGGAGCCTTGGGCGGCTCTGGGCCTGGGGGTCTCTCACCCAAGCCCGCGGGTGCCATGTGGAAGAGTTGGAAACCTGGGAGAGTGGGCAGACCCCTGTCCTGACACTTGCCAGGACCGATGTCCTTTGCTCCAAGGACAGGCCCAGTATCTCCTGGTGGGAAGGAAGCTACTGAAGGGCCTGGTGACCTCCAGCTGTCCTCCGTGGCCCTCCTGGCTCGTCCCATGGTCTGGACCCAGGTCAGGCCAGAGGGCGCTGGTGGACCTAGGGGCATAGCAGAGGGGTGCAGAGCTGAGATACCCAGGTTCAGCCCTGTGTGTGTGTGGAGGGCAGGTCTGCTATGAACAGGACCAGTCTGTGCCAGGACCAGTGGTGGTGCTGAGCGCCTTTCCTGTGTCTCGCAGGGACAGAGAATGTCAGACTGCCAGCCCCCCACTGGGGAGCTCGCACACACAGCTGCACACAGGAACAGACTGGCCCCTGGGCCCTGGGCCTGGCTCTGCCACTAGCCCATCAAGGGCACTAACTGGCCAGGGGACTCACCCCCAGGGCCTCTGCTCTCGGGACCTGCTTCCCTCGAGGTCGAGGGTCTTCTCTATGGACACAGAGTAGAAGCCTGGAGCGGCCCAGGCTGGTGTGAGGTGACCTGTACCGCCACCTGCTGACCGTGACTCCCCCGCCCATCACGGTCCCTGGTGGTGGCCCCCGGCCTGCTGGGCCCACCCTGTCCGTCCCCTGTGGGAATCGGCGAGAAGTAACTCAGGCACAACAGTGCTCTGCGGCTTTATCTTGGCTCAGCAGGCCTGTCTGGGCCGCCTCCCGTCCCCATGGCTCTGTGCTGAAGCCGCCAGCTTGGACGGTGTCCCAGGGCCCAGTGCCCCTGGAAGAGGTTTCCCAGCAGCTTCTGTGGGTGGGCTTCTGAGACCCAGGCAGAGGGGAGCCCGCGAGCCCTTTGCGGGTGGCTGATGGAGAGCCGGACACGCAGGCAGGATTGTGACAGCGAGAAGCAGGGGTGGGCCTGCCGACCTCCCACCCTCCCGGGGGCAGAGATTGCCCCCTAGACTCCGAGCTCCCACCTGTGCCTGCAGTCGTGTCGCTCCGGGTCCCGCAGTGGGGGGTGGGGCACTGTCCTCTGCCCTTCACACCCTTGGCCGTCACCCGGAGCCAGTCGCAGCCCCGGCGTGTGGAGCTTCCCAGGCAGGCACATCGGCGTCCGATCAGGATGGGCTCCAGATCCCGATTCGTACTCTGCGGGCACAGAGAAGTGGCCGCACAGAGCCCCCGAGACCCGAGGCTCACTGGGAACACGCCCTGCCAAGCGCTACAGCCCTGTTTGGAGAAGGCTCTGGGCAAGGAGGTGCAGGGAAGCCTCAGAGCTGATTCCTCTGAAGGGCGTGTGGGCGTCCCCAGACCGGGCGGGCCCGAACTGGCTTCTGCTCCTGTGGGCTCTTCCCGCGGAATCTTGCTGCCACCACCTAGAAAGGAAGGGACAATGAATTTTATAAGGGGGCGGATTTGTTTGAAACTGACTCAGAATAAGGACAAGGGATCAAAGCTTTGAAAAGATGCAGGTGTCCTCGTCCTTAGCTCTGCCGAGGTCGCCTCCTTTCCTGGTCCCGGGGCCGCGGGCTCCCCCCGAGCACAGCCTGTGGCTCCGTGGAACGCAAATCACCTGTGCACGTCAAGAGCAGTGTGTGTGCTCATGTGCGTGTGGTTGCGTGTGTGCACGGGTACACGTGCGTGTTGTGTGTGTGTTGTGTGTGCACAGACGTGCACACGCGCATGGGTACACATGTGGGTTTGTACGCACCTGTGTGCCGCGGGGGTACACATGGAAGAGACGCAGACAGACACAGAAAGGACAGGGAGAGAGAATTTAATCGTGCTGAGGAGCGTCTGCCCTGCACTGTCAGCAGACTGAGTCGACCGACGGCCGCGGACGGACAGACAGGGTGTGCTGTTGCACTGACCGGCTCTGTCCCTGTCATGCATCTCACAGGGGCCTTTGGCCTGCTGCCCTGTGGTTCATAGGTGGACGGGTCGGTCCTGCACCTCTCCCCACGCCTGGTGTCTGCTCAGCCTCCCGGGGACACCTGGCCATGCTGCCCTAAGCTGTTATGGGGGACTTCGGCACAGGGGAGGGGCCGGTCCCCACGTGGCTGAGCCCTGCGCTGGCCTCTGCCCGGGCTGTGGCTGTTGTCTCCTCACGCCCTGTATAGTCCTTGCGAGTGGAAGGACTCGGGAAACCACCCACTGAGGGGCCCCTCCGCCATCCTGGGACACTCCCCTGGGCCCGGAGCTAGATCTGCCATCTGTCCCGAAGCCCGCACCTGCCACTTCTTCTCCATCGTGTCCTGCCCCTTTGCCCCTGACCCCAGGGCCTCACCACCTGCTCTCTCACTGCTCCCTTGCTGGGGAACGGGGCCACCACCACACCCTTGAGTCTCTCCTCGGCGGGGCCCAGAACGGGGCTCTGTGCGTGGAATGGGAGCTTGTCCCCCACTGAGAGCTTCCAGCCAGGAGCGGGGCTTCCGGGACCCCTGGATCACAGTCTGTGGGCAAAGCCCTGCGGTCTGCCTGGCTGAGCTCCTGGAAGAGGCTTTGACACGTGTGCGGCCGATGTGTACCGCACACCCCTGCCGTGTGCGTCTGACAGTACACAGCCATCCCGTCACCGTGTGCTGGGCTCACCCCACACGTGTGGGCAAATTGGAGGCTCCCATCCCAGGGGCAGAACGCTCGGCCACCCTCCTTCTCTGCCTCTTCCTGCCTCTGGTGGCCCCAGGCGGTCGTTCCGGGCTGGTGGCTGCATCACGGTGTCTCTGCCCGGGTCCTCACACGGCCGTCTTCCCCACATGTCTGTGTCTTCCCGTGGCATTCTCCTTTCTGTGGGGACCCCAGTCGCGGTGGATCAGGACCGCCTGGTGACCTCACCTGAACATGAGTGGCTGCAAAGACCCTATTTCCCAAATAGGGGACATTCCCAGGTGCTGGGGGTTGGGACTTCAGCATGACTTTTGGGGACACAGTTCGACTCACGACATGGCCTGTGCTCCTAACTCGTTTCCTACCCAGAACATTCATTCCTAGGACGGAGCTGCTGGCAGGAAGGGCTCTGGGGCTTAGATACGTTGAAGAGCCTTTGATGACTTTGAACTCAAGCAGAGGCCAGAGGGTAAGGCCTGTGGCTGCTTTGGGAACAGTTTGGGCTGGGCTGGTGCCGTCTGGTGTCCCGCATGGCTCGCCCGCCTCTCCCAACGCACGTCAGTGGGAACATCCACAGACGACCACCCTGTGTCCTGTGAGGAGCCCCTGCCCCGAACTCACGTGCGTCTTCAAATGGTGTTGCTCGAGCAAACTGGAAAGGCCTTCCGGGAGCTCCGGCCCCTTCCGTCTATGTGAGGTGGTAGGACTGAGGGCGACTGGTGAGGTGTGTTTCTGCACAAGCTTCCACTCCCTGAGTCGCTGTTTGTAAGAACCGTGTGGGTCTGTGCACTCGTGGGCTGGAGGCAGGCCTCCCACGGCGTCTCCTGCCCACAGACATCAAACCGGATTTCTCAATGGACAGTGCTGGTTCTAAACCCACTCGGATAACTTCACAGGGATCAGGAGACACAGAGACTCCCCTCTTCCCACGGGGGGGTCCCAGCCCACGCATCCCGGGAGTGTGTTTGGGGCTGGAAAGAGGAGTCACGGGGTCCGGGAAGCTCCTGGAACTCTCTGCCCCTACACACACGTGCCACGGGTGGACACGCTCCTCCTGGGAACGTGCTTGCCATAGCTCAGCACCAACCCATGCGAGTGTGCCCACACGGAAGTGACCTCCTCCACACACGTGTGCACGCACACCCCCACACCTGTGGCAACACACACACACGCGGGATTTTTATACCAATTTGCATGTTTTGTTCTTGTTTGTGGAGTGTCTGTGCGGGTGCCCCATTTATTCTAAATGCCCCCGGCAGGCCACGGGGTTCTTGGGCTGAAACGAAGAGGCTGAAGATGGAAGTGGAGGCCGGGAACCGGCCTGGAAGCCGGAAGCCAGTGTGCTTGGGCCGGGCTCGCCGCGGAGCGCCGGGGCTGTGCTGCCCTCAGGCAAGCAGCTGTCGTCCCGCAGCGGCAGGAAGTCACGTGGAGGAGACAGGCCGCTGGGGCACGCAGCGGGGCACCCGCACATCGATCTCACCACTGAGCTCTGCCCTGGTGCTCCGTGGGCTGGGAGAGCAGCTGCAGACGGAACATCGCACAATGTCCTGGGTCGCGGCAGGCGCCCATCCCCCGATGCCCCCTGTGGTAGCGGGACGTTCTGCAAGGGCTTTGTTTTCTACGTTGGGACTTAGACGGGTAGCCAGAGGGTTAGCAGGGAAGGACCACCCTCGCCTCCTGGAATGGGAAGCAGGTGCATGTCACTATCAGGTGATCTGAGGGGTGAGGCAGCCGCCGCGGACGTCCATCCTAAAGCCCCAATTTCTCCTGGAAGAGGACTGGCAGAAAAAGAGAGGTTTGAAGTCTGTTCTTTCTGGAATGTCCAGGTCCCTTCTCTGCGTTATACACGGCCACGCCAGTGCCAGCCACCGATCGGTCCGGGGCCGCAGCTCGGGGGGTGCCCACTGAGCCAGGGAGGGCAGCCCCCAGCTGCGGAGCAGTCCCTGCCCGTGCAGCGGTAAGCACGGAGGGCAGTGATTCTCGGGCTCGAGCCGACTCTGCCGTTGGCGCTCACAGAACCGGAATGAACCAGAATGAACCGGAACGCACCAGCAGGCCTCTAGAGACGCTCTGAGGTCGCGGGCCAAACTGTTCCTCCGGATTCCTGCCGCATCCCGGTTCTGATAGGGTCCCCGCCCCTCCTGCCGGGCGCATACTCCCCTCCCGCACCATCTGCCTGCTCCCGGGCTGGCGCCCTGTCAACCTTCCCAGCTACAGCTGGGAGCCTTGGAGAGCTGGAGCTGGGCTTAGCAGAAAAATGAATTTGAATTCTTCCCTCTGGGGCCCCCTCTTGCTTTCCCCCGCCTCCCCCCCCGCTCCAGGACCAATTTATCTGCCAGTCCAGCCTCCAAGAGGAGTTGGGGCCAAGTTGGCGACCTGCCCAAGCTTGTCAGCTTCTTTGACCAGATGACAGGAGAGCAGCTCTCCGCCAGGGAGGGCCGCAAGTCCCCGTGTGTGAGGGCTGGCAGGCACCGTGCCGAGGGAAGGCGGGCAGGGCAACCGGAAGGTTCTCCCAGACCACCGAGGATCTGTGGCGGGGTGGGAGGCCCCTGTCCCTGGGGGGACACAAGACTCTGGGTGTGTGTGCGTGTATGCGTGTAAGCACGTGTGTGAACACACCGAGATCATGCGTGCACACAAACCACGTGACGGCGTCCGTGTAACACGTGTTCGTGTGTGCACACATGCACAGCACACACGTCTATGGGCGATCGTGTGCACACGTGTGTGTACATGCGTGTTTGCGTGTGCATTCCTGAGGTGGGAGAGGAAGAGCTCGAGGTAGCATTTAAACCCTCTCCCGCCATTTGGAGTCCCAGCAGGGTCTCGTGCTGCCCGCAGCTGCCTTGGCCTTGACACGAAGTCTGCTCTCGGCTACTCCACCAGCCATGCCCCCGGGGCTGCCTCACCCCGGGCTCAGACTCCCCGCGTGTCTGTGCCCAGCTGGAGCTGAGGGGCCTGCCTGCCCAGGTCTGGGCAGTGAGACTTTCTGCAGCGTCCCTAGCTCTCAGCGAGCGGCAATGTCTAGACCCACTCGCTCAGTCGGCTTGCTGGGTTGTGTGTCCAGCTCTCCGGGCTGTGAGGGGGCCGGAGAGGAGGGGAAGAAGAGGCACCTTACAGGGTTTCCTGTAAGAGGCTGACACAGCCAGACTGGAGGGAGCCTCAGACTCCCCCCAGGTGCCAAACCACTGGACACGCTGTCTTAACTGACCCCTGTGCTTCCGGACACCAGGGTCCTCTCTGTCCTTGTGGGAAAGACTCTTTTGGCTTCCAGCTTCTACTGGCTGCTCGGTCACCCCTCCCTTCCTGACCTCCTTTCTTTCTCTGATCCCCAGTTTTCATGCTGGGCCTTCTCACACCGTGGGCACCATCCCCAGGGGGTCTCGGCGTCACCCTGGCTGCAGGCACTCCCTCGCCGAGGGCCCATGTAGGGTCTGCCCCGACTGCTGCGGAGCTCCGGATCGGCATCCCAGCGGCCCCTGGGCCTCTCTGCTCGAAGGACTCACAGATGCCTCAAAGCCGGCCAGCAACCACCCACCCACCCAGCTTGTCCTGGCTGTGTCCCAAACCAGCCCGCCCGCATGCCGTCCTGGGAAGCAGGACTCTGCAGAGCTGGAATCCAGAAGTCCCTCCTGCCTGCTTGCTGGCCCAGACCCGCACCCCACTCTCCTGCAGGGGTCCCTCCTTCTCCATCCTTGGGCTTTCATCGTCTTGAGTCTTGAGCACGTCTGAACCCCTGAACTATCTCTGCCTCGAGACTGCGCCCCGCTCCACACTGCTCCGCCCTTCCCTCCAACACAGGCTTTTTCGTTCGAGCCACAGTCTGTCTCCCTGGAACTTCCATCTCATTCTGTGATGCCGGTGTTCCCTAGTCTCTGCCCTGGGACTGTAGGGAATGACCAGTCCCACACTGGTCCCTGCCTCGGGATTGGAGGAAATGACTGGTCTCTCCCAAGTCCCAGACTCAGAATCGGAGGAAATAACCTCTGGGGACGGGAGGAAAGGCAGCTGTGTCCTGGGTCCCCCCATGTGGCTCAGGGTCCCTGTGACAGGCTGAGCCACCGTACAGCCACTTCTTTTCCGGTGGCCGGCTCTGTCTGCTGGGCCTGAGCTCTGCCTCCCTGCCACTCGCCCTACATGAGGGGGCTCCAGGTGAAGCTCCCTGAGAAGCTCCAGGGCATGAGCTCCCCGTCAAAGCGGGGGGACAGCAGGCCGGGGTTCTCACCCTGCTCTCTGGCTGAGGGCAGGTCTTGCCTCTCTTGGAACTCGAGTTTCTTCCCCACTATGACGGCACGGGGCCTTCGCTCTTCCGGCAGAAACTGACCTGGGCTTATGCCTCTCACGCCGTAAAGTACATACAAATCCCCAGGCATCACGTGCGTCTGTCCGAATACAGATTTGGGTGGGAACTGGCAGCTGCGTCCCTAACAAGCACCCTGGGGGGGCAGGGAGCTGGGCAGTCTCCAGCCGGCCCCTCCGTTCTCTTTGAGGGACATCTCGGCCCTGCCGGGACCCCTCTGCCCTCCTCTGTGCTGGGTCATCTCCCCTTCCTCCCCACTCCTCCCTCCTCCCTCTCCTTCTCCCCTCCCTTCTTTCCCCCTCCTCTCTCTCTCCCTCCTCCCTCCCTCCCTCTTATATCCTGTCTTCCCCCCTCTGTCCCTTCCTGCTCTTCCCCTTCTCCCTCCTCCACCTTCCCCTCCTCCCTCCCTCCCTGTCCTTGTCAACGGCTCCCTTTAAGCCTCAGGCCCAGCCCCTGGATCCCGTGGGAGCCTACGGTGTGGTGGTGGGTACAAACGGTTCCACGGGGGAAGCAGACACAGTCCCACAGTCACACAGGTCTGGGGCGGGGGAGGCTCTGCAGGTCATGGAGGCCATGCCTGTGTCCCCGAGCAGGGACTGGAGCTCAGGGCTAAGGACTGCTGTGGGTGTCGTGGCCTAGACGGAGAGAGAAGAGAGGGCCATTGAGGGTGTGCAGGAAATGCACTCGGGCCCAGGCCCCTCGCTGTGGGCGAGGGCAGGTGGGACGGCCCCTCCCCGCAGCAGGAGGGGGCAGTCCTGGGGTCAGGGACCACTGTGGCACCTCCAGAGCGAGACGAGATGGGGGAGGGAGGAGAGGTCGGAGAAAGGGCCAGAAGGAGCAGCGGGCACTGACCAGCCTTTTGGATGTCTGCTCACTCCCCTCAGTGAGCCCCTGAGAACTGACCTTGGCGTTTGTATTTGGACGTTATTTCCTGTCTTCTTGGATTTTCTGACTGTTGAACTTCGCAGGCTCCCTGAGGTCTCGATTTCCAGCCCCAGGATCCCTGCCTCAGAGCGCTGGCCCGGCCGCCCCTCCTCCCTGGGCCTCTCCGCATCCGCCCTGGAGGCCGGCTGCACTGAGGCCTCCTTCCTCGCATGCTTCGGCGGGCAGGGCGGATGGCGCTGGAGACCCTGTCTGCACAGCTCAGCCCCCTGTGACCCCCTTGTACTGCTACGCTGGGCTCACCGCTCCACAGCACCGGCCCCGAAAGCCAAGAAAACGCCTCCCTTCCGCTGCAAGCAGAACCATCCAGTCTTCCTTCCAGCCTGTCTGAAAGGTTTTCTCCAAGTTACGGGGCTGTACGTTCCTCTGAAACCATGTGGGAGCTCGGGGGATGACAGGGGCCGGCGGGATGGGCTCCCGTACCCTGTGGGCTCTGCTCTCAGGGCTCCCTGCGTGGGACCGGCCAACTCCCAGCTCCTTCTCCCCACTCACGCCGACGTGGCTCTAAGAGAGAATTCAGGCGCTCCTCAGATGTGTGTCTAAATGTAGCAGACAGCTTTAGAGATTTCAGCTAAAGTTTTAAAAATGACCTCTCAATTTGGCAGGCGATAATGGGTTCCATCGAACGGTGGCGGTTTTAAGGAACGGGATCGAGTTCAGCAAACCGGGATGTGCACGCCCTTGGGCCCAGAGTGAACACTGGGGCCAGCGAGGAGCGGTGGCCCCTGGGGCGGGACGTGGGAGGGGGTGTCTGTGAGGCTTCCCGGCCGCAGCGCGGAATGGCCTCTCCCTGCAGCTGAGCGCCGAGGACGCTTTGACAGGCGTCCCACGCTGGGGCTGGCACACATCTGTCTCCTGTCCGTCCCTGCCAGCCGCACACTGTGGAGACCAGCTGCCCAGAGCTCCTGCTCTCAGATGTGAGCAGTGAACCTGCCACGTGCTCGCAGATCTGAGAAAGAGGAGCTCGGGCCGCTTTCCTGTCTGGTGGAGGGAGCCTGCGTGCCGGGATGATGGGGATGCGTGTTCAAAAAAATTCAGCACTCACAGGCCAAGGTTTTCTAGGGCGTACTGCTGACTTACGGTCTGTCTTTTTATGGAAACAGGACAAGCATAGAGCAGCTCAACGGATGAGCAGTGGAGGAGAGCGAAGGTGCCGGGTCCGGAGAACAGAAACGGGGCACGGCTGCGGCTCACGGCGGTGGCCGGCACGGGCTCCGCTCCGCTTGTCCGCCCGGAAGACGTCTGTATGCAGCAGGCACTGTTGCCACTGCTCTACCCATTTCGTGGGGGAAACGGAGGCAGCACGAAGGGACGAAGTCCTGCCCAGAGGCCACCCGTCAACTGGGCCCAGAAACCCATGGGCGGAGCGCGGATTCGGATCCCACACGGCCGGCTGTGGCGAGAACCTGCTTGGCTTGTGTGTGGAGGGAGGGCGCGGTGTCTTTTTCTGGTGTGCCCAGAACCCGGGCAGGGTCTCTGACTAGGCACTGTCCTCTCCCTAGAAGGCGGAGGAGAGAGACCTTGCGATCCGTGTCTGCCCTCCTGAGAGCCAGTGAGCAGTCAGGAGGGTCCGGGACCCCGTGTCCGGATCAGGTCCTCTGGTCAGTCCTGAGGGGGCACGTCGGACACCGTGAACGGTGGAATCGTGTCCCCAGCAACAACGTTCCTACCCGAAGTCCTAAACCCCAGCAGCTCGCGATGAGGACGGAAGCTCTTTAAAGAGACAACAGAGGTAAAATGAGGCCTTCAGGATGGGCCCTAATCCGGTCCCGGTGTTCCTGTAAGAAGCGGAGCCAGGACACGCGCACACGGCGGGACGACCTGTGGGGATGCGGGGAGAAGGCGGCATCTACCCCAGAGACACCGGCCCTGCGAACACCTTGGTCTTGGACGTCCAGACTCCAGAATAAGAGGAAATCAGTGTGTCCTGAAGCGGCCCGTGCGTGGTGCTTTGCTATGGCCGCACCCCTGCAGGCGTCAGCTGCCCACCTCTGGGCTCCCAAAGAGCTTGGTGTGAGAGGGAAGGGGCGGCTCCCTGACGCTCTTCCAGGAGAGGGGTCTGGGGCCTCCTGCTTTGCACCCCGGTGGCTGAGGCCACTTGAGAGAGGGAGGACATGCTCGAGCCAGTGCTCCTCTCGTGGGCTGGGGTGCTTGTGGGGATCCCCTGCCTGGGTCCCACTGCACATGGGGGTGTCCGGGGCCACGGGGAAGAGCTGTGTGTGAACCTGTGGTCAGGCCCACTGAGTCATCCTTCCGGCCATCCCTGATCAGCTGCAGGGACTTCCAGCTGCTGGGCATCCCAGTGGCTCCCAGAGCTCCCAGCCTTTTCAAAAGACAGCGGCTAGCAGGGGCCGAGGCCGGCACCCCCGGCTGGGCTCGGCCCAGACTCCAGCCACACAGTGCCCTGACCAGCCTCACGGCCACTGGCAATTTGTAACAGGAGCCCAGCCAACCCAGAGGGGCCTCGGTCAGCAGATTTTACTGTGTTTGCCAGATGTTGCCTGGTGCCCCGTAGGGAGCTGAGTGTGTACCCCACAGCATGGACTGGGTTGCCCAGTCCCCAACAGTTGCTCCCTCTGAGGCCTCTGGCCAGCGTGTTCCCTGCCTGTCCAGGGCTGCCATCTGGGTGGTGACGGTCCTTTCCCTCTGGCTTCCTTGTACTCTGTCCCCAAACTTGGGCCGGGAGTGGGAGTCTATCAAGCCCTGGGGGCCTCTGACTCTGCTCTCCACCCACCGAGCGGGTTGTGACCCATCTGTGGGTCCCGCCCCCTCCCAGAGGTCTTCTGGGCCTGGGGAATTGGGGCCTATGGCTGCGGCACAACCGGTCCCGCCGTGTTCTTTGTCCGGTCCCCACACTGCAGGCAGAATAGGGGGCAGAAGCCTCCGCCTGCGTCACCTCCCCCAGCAGTGAAGGAGGGAGTCGGGGAGATGGAAACGGTCTGAGTGCCTGGTGAAGATGGAGGGTCCTTTGGGGGGAAGAGGGTGCCATGCCCGGATTTCCACTTGAGGGGGAGGGTGGGGAGAAGACAGCCAAGGGGTGTTGTCTGCATCGCGAGGCTGCGGCTGGACCGGGGTGGGATGGGGAAGCGGACGTCTGCTGGGGAGGCGGGGTCCGTGATTGGCTCCCGGGATGGCTGCTGGGTGTGAGGGACGTGGAACAGGTGACCCCACACCTCACACTCTCGCAGGGGAATGAGGATCACGTTCATGTGTTGACTTGGAACATGAGGTTGGTTTGGGGGATGTGTGCCGGGGCCCAGCGCCATGTTCTCAACTGGATCCCACAGGGCCCGCGGTGGCTGATGGGAGACGTGGGGAGAGCTGGACAGATGCCCTGCGGTCCTGCTCGGGCTCGGTCCCTGTCTTCCCAGCACTGTCGCCCTGTGTAGGGGGAGGGGACGGCGGCAACAACAAAGCGGGGGCTGACATCAGAAGTTCTTTCTCTCGCCGTCTGGAGGACAGAAGTCAAAATCCAGCTGCCCACAGCTCCACGCTCCCTCTGCGGTCTCCAGGGGAGGGTCCTTCCTGCTCTCCTGGCTTCCGGCGGCCCTAGAAGTCCTTGGCTTGTGGCCATATCCCTCCCATCTCTGTCCCCTCTTCACGCGGCTTCTCCTCTGTGCGCTGAGTCTCTTGGCTTCTCTTTTCCAAGGACGCCGCGATTGGATTCAGAGCCTGCCCCAGGAATTTGAGACGATCTCTCCACGTTAGGATCCTTCATCACACCGGCAAAGACCTTTTCTCCTTTCCTGGCCAGGTGCCCAGGCTCTGGGATGAGGGCCTGCCATCCCCGGGAAGCTCCGTACAGCCCATCCCATCCCATCAATGGAGGCCTTGGAGGCCTGGAGGCCTGGACTTCAAAACAAGTCTTCACTTGGGGTGAGAGAACATTCTGGAGACTGTGCTCCTGGACTGATGGAATTGGACCAGGAATTCTAGCTGTCTGACCACGGGCCTGTTTCTTGCTTATCGGAGCCTTAGTGTACCTATCCATGAAGTGGGGATGATACGGTCCCTTATTCTCGGCCTATCGTCTGGGTGTTATGAGCTCAGACGTGTGAGGGATTTGACCGAGGGCCTGCGGAGCCCCGAGCCCACAGATCTCGGCCCCTTCTCTCCTCCCCGGAGGCTCAGGTGCTCCTAGCCCCTCACGTCGGTCCTTACAAGTCACCTGACCTGTGCAGCCCTGTCTCAGGCCGCCCTTAGACTCAGGCTGGGCTCTTTCCTGGGCGACACTCTCACAGAGAGACGGGACGGGCTGTGGTGGCGAGGAGAGCCCGGCTCTCCACGGGCCCCGCTGGGCTGAGGAGGGGCGTGGGGCCAGGCCGGGTCTGAGAAGCTGAGGGAGAGGACGGCCGGCTCCTGTGCCGAGGCCCCTCCGCCTGGAGCTGGCAGAGAGCGTCCTGGGGGAGGGAGAGCTGCGAGCGGCGTGTGCGAGCCTGGCTTTCTGCTCTCCTCTTGCCATGGCAACGAGGGAGAGGGGCCAGGATGCGGCAATCTCCTCAGAGCGTGGGCGCTGCTGTCTGCAGGCAGCGCGGCTAGAAGGAAAAACCCGAGGACGCCGCCCCAGTTCCAGCCCCACGCTTGACACGTGCCCATCCCCGCACACCCGTCTGCCTGTCCCTTGTCCTCATGTCCTCTGGTGCCCGGGGCTGCCTGCAGAAGAGGCCCAGGAAACAGAGGGGCTCAGGAGCTCGCGCACAGGCGCACAGCGAGCCGTAGGGCATTTGGGGCTGACACAGAAGGCTTCTGGGGAGGAGGACCGGGCCTCAGGCGACCCCACAGCATTCCTGCAGCGCCCGGTTTGAACGCTGGTTGGCTTCCGGGGGCCCCCCTGAAACTCAGGGCAGAGCCAGGCTGGAAAGCATGAGGAGCAGCGCACACCCTAGGACACGCAGGCCTTCCGAGGCCATCAGCACACCCGAGCACCCGCCGGGGCCCACCAGGGTCCCTCTCACGAGGAGCCACGGACGCGTGTCGGCCGTCTGTCCAGCGGGCGTTTAGGTAGTGCCAGGGTCGTGAATCACGGCCGCAGGGAGGGGTTGGGGTAGAGAGGAGAGATGCGGCGGACAGAAGCTGCTGGCCCTGGTCCCACGGCTGGCCAGCCCCTCGAACTGGCCGCTCCTGGCTGGTGAACCCAGTGGGGAGCCTGGCCACCCCCCCAGGGGTACCCCTGATGGAGCAGCTCTCGAGCCCACGAGGTGTCCTCGGCCGATTCCCAGACAGGCTTTCATGCACCTACCACCCAGGTTTCTAAGGCCACGCATTTGGGCTCCACAGAAAGGTGGCATTCCCTCTTTCCTCTGATGGCAGCTCGGACCCTGCGGGCACCTCTGTGCCCCGCTGTGACCCCCCTGCCCGAGGGCGTCTGAGCCCGGGAGACAGCGTGTGCGGCCCGCCCCTCCGACCTGGCTGGTCCCAGTGTCTGCGTGATTTCCCGGGTGTCCTACTCGTGCCTTGGGCTCAAGGTAACGCAGAAGCGTGTCACGGAGAGTCACGCGAGTGTGTCCACGTAGGATGGGGTCTCCAGGGATGAAGGACCGGCTTCTTGAGGGAAGAGAAAAGCCCAGAACGTGAGATGTCACATCGAGAGGCGAGACCTCATGATTTGGAGACGCAGAGGCTCGGGGTCGGGATGGTCACCCTGTGTCCCCCGCCCCTGGCAGCCCTGGACTCACCCTGTGGTGTTTCTCACAGGACACCCTGCTTCTGCTCGAGGCTGGCAGCGGGTAGGTCGTGAGGCTGCACCTTCCCTGGCGGACAGCTTTGTTTTTAGAAAGTTACGTTCAATACGCAGCGGAAACCTTGTACCCACCAGCCGGCGTCCTGGGTGAGCCTCCCTGGTGGGGGGCGGCCCATCTGGCTCCATCGACGGGGCTCACTGCATGCCCGGCCCGTATGACACGCTCTGTTCCTCCTAATTACGGGGGTTCATTTTACTTGAGAGTTTTGGGCTGTTTCATAAAAATGCCTCTGAGTTTGTAATAATCTGAAGCCAGAAGCCTGGGTCGGTTTTTCTTAAAACTCCATCTGCTT
This sequence comes from Pteronura brasiliensis, assembly GCA_004024605.1. Classification (NCBI taxonomy): domain Eukaryota; kingdom Metazoa; phylum Chordata; class Mammalia; order Carnivora; family Mustelidae; genus Pteronura; species Pteronura brasiliensis. The sequence continues at coordinate 123,159 of PJEN01001000.1, forward strand.
TATTGTTGGTGGAAATTCCGCCAAGATTTTCCCAGGAATTGCTCCTCAGTCTTGGTTGCTGGTGGGTGAGTGTCTGTCGGTCTGTTTCCACGAGCGTCAGTCACTGGGGCCCCGAGAGGTGGGGGGACGCCCCTTGGACGACGCCCCTCGGGCGACATCCCCCACTCACGAGGACGATGTTCTCCCTCCCGGGTGTGCACCGAGGTGCGGGCTTGCTGGGTCCCACGGGACCTCCATGCTTCCCCGTCTGAAGAGTCACAGGCAGCTTTCCAAGGCAACCTTATGTCCCCACCAGCAGCCTGCGGTGTCCAGAGTCCTTGCCAGCACTTGTCGGTCCCCGATTTCTGCTTATTGACCTGGGGAGGGCGGCGTGGCCTCGCTGGCCGGTGACACTGAGCTCCCTTCTGCTCACCTGACACGTGCGAGTCTTCCTTGGAAGGAAGTCTCCCCAGGTCCTTTGTCCATTTACCGAGTGGCGGGTTGTTTCATTGGCGGGTTGCGTCCTGACAGTTCTGAGGCCTCTTCCGGGAGCGGGTGTCGCACGGCTCTCAGCAGAAGTGGGCTCGCTCCCCTCGTGTGACCGAGCTGCTGGTCCCTGCTGTCAGCCCGGGAAGGATCGCGATGCATCTCAACGATAGTTTTCCTCCCTCTCTTCCACTTGTTGCCACTGTCGTGTTTTTATTTGCTTGTTTCTCTTGGTGTTTACTTTTATATCTTTAAATATACTTTTGCCTCTGTTGCTTGATGCATCTACTCCGAGGGATGGCTTCTGACTCTCCATCCGTCACAAGACAAGACGCGTGAGGTCGGCATGAGGACCCTGAGCGGTAAGCCGGAGGACGGGACCTGATCTGTCTCTTCACGCTTTTCTCCCATCTCATATACACACACACACACCACATATTTTCTTGAGTTATTTATGCAAAAGTGGCCCGAATACATAGTTTGGATCTCTTGTTTTCGCACTGAAAAAAAAAATTGTGAAAATCGCTTCAAGTGGTCTCAGACAGGAGGTTATTTTTAAAGGGTCGGTGGTGACGAGGACGTCCTGTATGTGCCCAGCTTCCCCTTGGTGGGGTGTTCTCTGTCCTTCCGTCCTTGGTCGAAACAACTGTAATGAGAAGCTTTGCCCGTTACTAACTCACTTGGTAAACGTCACGGTGGGATACGTCCTTACACGGTGGCCCTCTTGCTTCTGTTGGCATTTCGAGGGAGTTCCCCCTGAATGGCACCTTTCTTCCCCATTTAGATTCTAAACACACTGAGCAAACAAGTAAGAAAGTAGTGATAGAAACAGACGCCACCTTCCTCTCTGGCAGCAGCCGAATCGGAGGACGTGGCCTCAGATGTATCTGCCAAAGGGGCTTCCAGGAAGACCACGGGTGAGGCCGGCTTGCCCACCTCTGCAAGGGGCCTCACCCACGTGGGGCAGCCTGGGAGCGGGAAGTGGGCTGGTGGCCCCAGACGCCTGGCTCCCACTAGGAAAGGAGTAGAGTTGAGCCTGACTGCCTGATTATCGTTCGCAGATACCCCACCAGTCTCTCCAGTGTGAGTCCGGAACGGGGCACAGGGTGCTCGGGGCACAGCTCTCCAGGTGGAGACCAGGAGCACCCAGTGCAGTATCCTCTCCTGCTTCCCTGGCGAGCTCCCCGGGAGGGAGAGGGGCGTGTTTATGTGGCTGGGTGTCTGTCCCAAGGAGGGCTGTGGCCATGTCCAGTTCGGGTAGTGAGAGATGACAGGTGGAAACTCCTTGTTTCCTGTCATGCATCTTCTGGAGTTCGGCGGTCTTGGAGCTGTGTCCTCCCTGAGGCTCCCCCCGACACCGGGACCCCTAACCCTCCTGCTGTTTTCACCTCGCCCGACCTTGGACACTGATGCCCCTGAGCCCTGTTCCCAGGATCGTCCATGGCAGCTCATCCCCCCGACCTTGGTGGGGGGGGTCACAGCCCAACCCCCCTTCCGCTACTTGGCACACACGTGGGCTCTAACACATGTTCTTTTTTTTTTTTTTTTTCAAAGATTTTATTTATTTGTCAGAGAGAGAGAGAGAGAGAGAGAGCACAGGCAGGCAGAGAGGCAGGCAGAGGCAGAGGGAGAAGCAGGCTCCCCGCCGAGCAAGGAGCCGGATGTGGGACTCGATCCCAGGACGCTGGGATCATGACCTGAGCCGAAGGCAGCCGCTTAACCAACTGAGGTACCCAGGCGTCCCTCTAACACGTGTTCTAAAGGCCACGCGACCAGGACGGAATTTGTGTCTCCCACCCAACTGCCCATCCTCCACCTTGGCACGTGGTGCCCTCATCTCTCCGGTGTCCGAAGCCAAATGCTGCATTTTCCGAGACGCCTCCCTGCCTCCCCCTCCACGTCTCAGGGGGACCTGCTGACTTCCTTCCAGAATGCCTCCCAAACCCGCCTCCCCTCTCAACCGCCATCCCCCCCCAGCCACTGTCCCCCCTCCTCGTCCCATGACACTCCTTCTGGCTGTCCGAATGCCGCCGGTGCCTGCCCCGAATCCCAGGTCAGAGGGGGCCGGGCTGGGAGCTTGCAAGTGTCCTTCCTGGTGTGGTTCCGAGCCTGAAGAGTCACCCGCCCTGATCCTATCAGCAAACACTCTTCCCAAGGTGGTGGTTCACCATAGGGACCCGGAGCCTGCACCCCGTTCTCAGACGACAGCCAGGGGGGCCTTCTCAGTGCAGGACGGCGCCATCATTCCTGTTCTCGTCTCCCATCCATGTGACACTTACGAAGCCACACGGCCCGGTCTCACACCGGAAAGTGATTTATTCATCCAGCGAGATGCGTAGGGATCGCCTGACGCGGGGCCATCCTCCAGGCCCCTGGAGCACAGGGGCGCGTTCCTGCCTCGTGTCCTGTCCCTGCTTCTGGACCCTCCTCCCTGACTCCCACAGGGCAGGCTTCTCCTGCTGCCCACCTCGGCCTAAATGGCCCCTTCGCAGAGAGGGCATCCTTGACACTGACCTAAAGGAAACACTGAGCTGCTGTCCTCTGGGACAGGCCTGGCCTGCTCCTGCCGACCCCACACGTCCGCTGCTTCGGCCGTGGGAGCCCCACTCAGCCCCAGCACCCGCGTGTGGGCCATGCTCTGGGCGATGGAAGTACTTGCTTGCATGTTCTGTATCCAGTTCCCCAGGTAGGGCGTAAGCTCCGTGGTGGAGGGACCCCTCTGCGCTCACGGACACGGTCCCTCAGAGAGAGTGGTCCCGGGGGACAGCAGGTGCCGGCTTCCAGAATTTCTCTGCTCACGTCCTGCTGTCCCCGCACCTCCTGTCCACTGCCTTCTGGGGAGCAGGTGTCCCATCTCGCTGGCGTCTCTGTCCCCATGCCGAGGGCTCCTTCTCCCCTTCTCCTTCTCCTCCTCCCCTGGGAGCACTGTCCCGAAATTCCCTCTCTCTCCCCCCCTTCTCTTGCGGATTTATGCTCTTACAGTCATGCTTTGCGGCTTCAGGGGGGTTTTGAGGAAGAGACGAGGTCCATGCATGTGGGCTCCTCCCTGTCACGCTGGAATCCTAATGACTTGGTTTCATGGAGTGGGGGAGAGAGGCTCAGAGGTAGGCAGTAAAGGCCCTGGTTTTGGGCCAGAGTGGCCCTGGGTCTCAGGTCCCTAGCGTCCTGGCTGGTCACTGTCACCACCCCGACCTTGTGGGCAGGTGAAGGGGCCCAGCAGCAGCCCCCGCCTGTGTAGTCCAGTCCTGGCTGTCCTGCCCGCCCACTACTCAGAGCCCCGAGCTCGGAGGATGTGGACAGGCCATTGACACCATTCAGTCCTTGACTGTGTCTGTCAGGAGACACGGAGCTGGGGGAGGGGCATCTCAGGCTCTGAGAACGCCTCCGGGGCACCCGATGCCAGTGTTCCCTCGGGGCAGATGGAAGGTCCAGTGCTGGGCCCCAGGTCAGGCCCCACCGGCCACACCCTCGGGAAGGAGCGCCACCTCCCCTCCACCCCTGATGCTCTGTCACTGAGCAGGCCCAGGGGAAGGAGGAAGGGACAGCACAGCCCAAGTGTTTGCTTTCTGAGGGGATGGGGTTGTTAGGGTCCGTGATCAAAGCAACGAGACTGATATAAAGCGAAAATCAAACAAAGCTTTATTTTGCGCCCAGCATCAAGAATCAAACTGACCGGCCAGGGCTGTCTCTTACGAAAAGGTGACGACGATGACCCCGACACGGTCACTGCCAAGAAGGCCGCTCCGGACGAGGCTGCTCGCAGATGAGGCCGCTGCCTGGTCGGAGCCGCTCCCAAGAAGAGCCACTGCCAAGAAGGCCGCTGCTGCTGAGGCCGCTCCCCGGACAGGGCCGCTCCCAAGAAGAGGCCCCTCTGGAGGAAGCCGCTTCCAGGACGAGGCGGCTCCCACCGACGAAGAGGCCATGAGGACAGCGACGATGACAGGGAGGACAACGCCGATGACACAGACTCTGCTCCCCGTGACGCCCCTTGGACAAGGCTGCTCCGGCGAGGCCGCTCTGGAGGAAGCTTCTTCCCTGACGAAGCTGCTCCCGCAGGGCCGCTCACCGAGGAGGCCTCTTCCCAGACGGAGCCGCTCCCCGGAATGACCGCTCCGGCGAGGCAGCGGCTCAGGGTTTGTGGCGAGGTTGCTGCCGTCTAGGCCGTTCCCCGCGGCGCCGCTGCCCCCGGTCGCGGTGTGTGGGCGGGGCCGCTGGTGTCTCGGCGTCGCAGGCGTCTGCACTGCTGGCGGCGCTTATAGCTCTTACAAGAGCTGTTACAGCTCTTCTTCTGCTGCTGCTTCTTCTTCCTTCTTCTCCCCTCGACAGCCTCGCAGACCAACCTTCATGGGGGCGACTGAGCCCCGCCCAGTTCAACACAGGCGGCCAGTTGAATCCCAACTCGCCCCAGCGGATATACGCGCCCCACTGATTGGACGTCTTCACCGGCCTGCCCCGCCCCTACATCCGGGGTCCACAAGCCCGTTCCTCTGGGAGGGGCAGGCCCTTACAGGGTGGATCGCGGGGTTGGTCCCCGGGGCCCTGTGCACACCTGTCACGTGTTAGAATCACCCCCCCCCCAGCAGCCGTGCTAACGCTCCGTGCAGGGTCCCGCATGCACGCTGTCACCTCCCTCCGTCGTGGAGAAGGTGTCCGTCCACAAGGCCCCTGGGCCCCGCTCACTGGCTTTGACCCGGGTACAGACTGGCCCTCAGTTCTCCTGTGGTTGTGGAGGACAAGGGCACGTTCACAGCTCTCTGCTCCGGGAGACAAGACCATCAGAATCTTCTTCGGTGTCACGTTTGATGCACAGCTGCAGGGAGGGGGCGGGGATGCAGCAGGAGCAGGGAGACATGGCCGGGGACTCTCAGCCTCGTCCAGGGCTCCTGCAGACTGTTGAGAGCCCCAGAAACGGTGTTTGCCTTGGTCAAACATGTGGCAAGTGTTGTCGGGGACAACAGCTGTTGTGGTCCCGGTCAGGGCCACTGGCACAGAAGTGTCTTTGAGACTCGAGTCCCTGGATGAGGGGTGGGGCTGTCTGGCAGGGGCACCGCCATGAGCCAGACCCATGCCCCAGGAGACGTGGGCGACACACTCGGATGTGACCCGGTCTAGTGTGACGGTGGGTTATTATTAGGGCCCCTTTACTCCCACATGAGGCAGAGGTGGTGAGACTCGGAAGGCTTGTTATTATTTTGGGGTCTGGGGGTCATGGGTAATTTGTATTTTCTTCTTTATGCTTTTTTGTGCATTTCCTGGATTCTCTGCCACGAGCAGATGCGGCTTCTATGAAAGTAGCACTTTCCCGAGGTGTTTAGCTTCCTGCCGTTGGCTTCTCCCGCGGTCCTCAGGGCGTAGACTTGCGCTAGTAATTTCTGGGGGAGTTTCAGGGGAGCGGGGATCACGCGGGCCGGGCAGGTGGCCTCCTTTTTAAGGAGTAAGTGTGGGTCCGCCCCCGCAGGCTCTGTCCTGTCTCACTCAGTGAGATGCTTCTCTGGGTAAATCACAGGGACTTGTCTAAAAATACTCCGAACCAGTAAAATGACCGGTGTTTACATTTGGTTAAAAATAGCTTTTAAAATTTATTATTATTATTATTATTATTATTGCAAAAGAACTTAAAACAATCCCAGAAAAGTCTTAAGAGCTCTGTGAAGGGAAAACTCCTGCCCGAGTGGTTAATTACACACTTCGGCAAAGCTCTTGCTGCATATTTATTATTTTGTTTTCTAAATTAGATGTGAAATTCTTGAAGGAGAACAATGGCAACTAACAGAGGCATCGAGGGGAGTCAGCACAAACCGAGACGGACAACTTTAATAAAAGCGGGTCTTGCAAAGGGACCGGCTCTGCGTCCCTGAGATGCCCCTCCAAGCCCCGTTCGAACCCAAGGGAGTGTCCGCCCTCGTTTGGCCGCTGTCCTGCCTTGGAAGCAGTTTCCTGTGTGTCTGCTGTCAAGGTGACCCTTCGGTGGCATAAAGGAGCTGTATCCCAGCAGTCCCCCACCTGCAGTGACCGCTCTGACCCCGGAATGAAGCGGGAGCCCCTGCCCCCTTCCTGGCGTCTCTGCTCACCACAGCACCCTTGCCATTCCCCGGGGCCCCAGGCTTTCTCTTAACTCCTGGCCTTGCTCCCAGGGCTCCTTCCTGGAACTTTCCAGCTCATCACATGGCTGTTTCATTATTCTCTGTGCACCCAGAGCGAACGTCCCCTCCCTGACGCTGGCCCTGACCGCAGCTTCTCATTTGTCTCCACTGTCTGCCCACCTCCTTCCCTTACTGGGTTATTAGAAACTTCTCGCTCGCAAATTACACAACCACAACACAGAGGAGCTTAAAGGAAAATGGGAACTCGCTGCTCCCATAAGTGGGGACTGGGGGGAGGACCGGTGTCAGGCGTAGCCACACGGAGAGACGCGCCAGCAGGGCCCGCGTGGCTGGCCTGCTCTCTTCTGGCTACAGGAGCTCTCTCCTGGTGCCGAGGACCGTGGCTGTCCATAGCTGCAGGTTCACGCTGCCCGTGACTAGCAGCTGGTAGAGAGAGCGGTTTTCCCCGGCATCCTAGGGAGAGGTCCCAGCTGGGAATCCTTCCGGCCTGCCATGGCTGCGCTCTGCTGGAACGGAGCTCCTCGGATGACAGGATGTTGGGCTCCGTCTGGCCAGCACCAGGGCCCGGGGCAAGCGTGCCCGGACCAAGGGAAGGAGGGCTGGGCGTCCAAAGGGGAGCGAGGAGGTGGAGGGAGGATAGCAGCAGGCAGAGACGACGCACGCTCGCATACCGGGCTTCTCCTCCGTGAGACAAGGTCGTCTGACCTTCCCCTTGTTTGCTTCATTCATCACTACCTGTCTTCCCACTGCAGCAGAAGCTCAAGGGGGCAGGGCTCTCGACTTGACTTTCAGAAGCACCGTGGTGTCCGTTTGGCCACAGACGCTTGTTGAGTGGATAATGGTGTGCAGAAGTGGGATTCAAACCGGGTTCTTGACCCCATGCTTCCACCCTTCCTCCCACCACGTCCAACTCTCCGTCTGCGCTCCGCTGCCCTGACACGGCCCGGCGTGTCCGGCCCCCGAACAGGGGCTTGCCGCAGGTCTGGGGTCAAGAGCTGTTGGAGGCCGTCCTCCGTCTCGGCCACAGGCTGTGGTGTCATGCACGGAAGCTGTGGGTCCGCGCTGGCAGGAGCACGAGCACAGACTCCATCCTGAAGCTTCCGGTGTCACCACTGTCTGCAGTGACACCTTGAAGCGCCGCAGAGCCCCCGATTCATGTCCTCAGTCTCCACGTGCCCGCCGGCCGGATACTCTGGTTGATTTGCTTGTGCTGTGGGGCTGTGGAATGTTCCGTGGCTCCTCTGCGTCATGAAAATGCGCCTGCCCACCTCTGACTGGGTTCCAAGGAGCCTTCTGTCTCCCCGGTTCAGCTGAGCAACCTGGCAGAGGTTTCTGGTCATTCCCCCAAATTCATGGTGTGTTTTTCTGGGTGCAATGGGGCCACGTTCCTCAGCCTCTCTCGCAAGGAGGTGAGACGGTGGGAGCTCGTGTTAGCTCGTGGAGCGTGAGCATCCGCGTGGGCCACTCTGGACCCCCCACATGTACCCCATCCTCCCGCTGCCATGGAAACGGGGCCCTGGTTACCTTGGGGGCCACCTGTTGAAGGCAACAGAGTCACCTCACCTGGAGACTGCAGAGGCCGCTGGCCGGTTGCCCCCCAGGTTCTGCTACGCGGTGAGACCAGAGCAGCCACTGTGCTCTGAACGGTGCCTCTGGCGGCTGCTTGCTCATTAAGGGGTTCCCAGCATCACTCCACGCGCCAAGTGATCTCTGTGGGAGACCCCCGTGAGGCCTCAATACTCTGATTGCTGTAAAGAGAGATGATCACAGGTATCAGTGGGCATTGCGGATATTACTAGAAATACGGCGACCCACACGCGTCGCATCTGATGGCTCACACGACAGCCCTCTGTTGCGATGCCTGTGTAAACACAGAAGGTTTTATGTTTCAACCCACTTCCAGATGCTGAAATCTGAGAAGACTCCATTATCAAACAACACTACTTCAAAAAGCAGCACCTTATTCTTTGAAGCCCAGGCTCAGCATTTCTCCACACAATTAATTGGAATAATGGCATGAAAAATGATGAAAACTAAAATTTTTTAATAAAAGGTGGGAAGTGTTAATGTGATAATTAAACAAACTGATTAGGAATGGTGAAGGCCTCAGGTTTTAATTCCTCGCCCCAAAGACTGAGAGAGAGAGAGAGCAGGTGGGGACCCCGAGGGCCTCGTGTCTTTGGTGTTTAGGTCACTTGTGGGGACAGCCGGGAGCCCCGCCCTCCTCTGTTCTTGAGTTTAGCCAATGCGGGATTCTGTCCGTCAGGGTGGCAGGGGCCTCGTGTCTCTTTGGCCAGGAGGTCCTGAGAGGTGGTGGAGCCATCATGACAATCTCAGGGCTGCATTCCCACCTCCTGAGCCCTCTCTGTGAATGGAGACAGAAGGCACGATAAATTGAGGGCGGTTTCTCCAGAGAAACGAAACTGATGAGACACATATGGGACTGGCTCACGCAGTTCTGGAGGCTGCAAGTCCCGTGTGCGGGCTGGGCCAGCCGACTGAGGGCCCAGAGAGGTCCTGAATCCTAGAGGACGTCTAGAGGCCTCTGCTGGAGAATTCTCTCTCACTTGGGGGAGGGTTTGTCTTTCTCTTCCATGCAGCTCCTCAACTGATTGGATGAGGCCCACCCACCTTGAGGGGTAGGGAGGAAGCAATCCGATTTATTCTATCAACTTGAATATTAATTTCATCCAAAGACCCCCTTATAGAAACATCCAGAATAAGCATCTGTCCAAGCATCTGGACACTCTTAGCCCAGTCAAGTTGACACATTAGATTTACCATCTCAAGGGATCAGCAAACGTTTTCAATAAAGGGCTGGGTATTAAATATTCTGGGTTTGTGGGCACGTGATCTCTGTCTCAGTCACTCAGGTCTTCTGTTGTGAACCCTCCCCCCCCACCGCACAAGTGAACAGAGAAGCAGGGCTGTGTTCCAGTAACTTCTATGATGAAGCTAATGTCAGGTACATTAGCATAGTCTCTCTAAGCGCCATCCATATTTACACTGATTTAACCCTTTCCAAAAATCCTATGAGAAAATTCAGGTGTAGCCAGTTAGGTAACCTGCCCAAGAGTACCCGCTAGTTAGTGGTAAAATTAGTGCTCCAGACGTGCTGATTCCGGAATCCTGCCCCACCACAATGCCCTGGCTGCTCTGTGCTGCTCTGAGCAGCTCTGTTGTCCATGCCGGCGATGCCACAGGAGCTCCATCCGGGGCAAGCGCCTGGCTCCCCTCACCCTTCCCTGGCGCTCTGGCCTCGGACCCCTGGGCTTCTGGCAGATCGGAGTGACAGCTGTATTTTTAGGGGGCATTTCTCTGCTTTGGAGCCCTAAGGCAGAAGGTATGGTGACTCTGGTTTTACACAGGTTTCTCCACGTTTGGTGTGGGGGAGGGGTGCTCATGCTCTTGGGGTGTTGCCAGGACACGCCAGCCACGCACCTGGGAGCTCCAGTTTTGTTAAGTGCTTTCGAGCTGACCAGCCTCTCTGTGAAGGCGTTGGCCCCATGTTTTTTCAAGACGGGAAGGAAGCAGGCTTGAGTGCAAATACTTTCAGGTCATGTTCTCGGTACACGGAGCAGGTGGATTTAGCCTAAAGTGCAGTGTCTAGAGGACAGGTGTGCTCTGCCGGCTGTCTGCCCACGGTGTGCATCCGATGGCAGCTACTCAGAGCTAGAGTGAGTTTTACTTTCATGTCACTGAAGGCTATCTGCTGTTTCACTTCTACCAACAGCCATTCGCGTCTCAAAGCAATAACCTTGAATGTTGTTATGATTATTTTTGAGCAATATCACTCAGAAACCAGTGTTTCCTAGTGGGAAGCATCATAACACATGCCACCCCCGGGGCAGAAGTCATCCCCTCCATTTGGGGTCTGCTAGTTGGCAGTGGAAATGCTACACACAAACGGAATGTTCTGGAGATTTGGTAGTGCAGAGTCCAGCCTTAGAAGTAACGTATTGAACAAGACTTTGCAAATGCAAAAAACGTCTGACATCTGGATTCTTAAAAGTGTAGAAGACCAAGATGCCAACCTCCTAACATGATTATTAGTTCGACCAGGTATGGATGGATCATGCTTAAGAAGTATGACAGATGCTGGTGTCCATGTGCCCTCAGTTTCCGTCCCAGGAGGATGGAGAATGTGGCAGGAGGGGACGGTCTGTGCGTGGACCAGCCGTGGGACGAGCCGGCAGGTGTGGCAGGGACGCTGAGTGCCGGCTGTCGGCAGGCAGGTGACGGCGTTACGTTCCCACCCACGAACAGACATCCGTACGGCGTTTCATGATAGTTTGGTGTCTGAGGCAGTCTCTGTGCCCTGGTGAACCCCATGCCCGTGTGTTTAGAGACGGGAACTGAGAGCGGAGATGAACTACTTGTATCCATTCACAGCCGTTACAGGTTCAGTCCAGGATTAGAGCCTGTGTTGGTGACTTTTCCACCTTTTCACCACGACTTTTAAACTCTGTCTGATCTTGTCACTGTCCACGTGAAATTGTCCTCGATGTCGACATAAGGGTTGGCACCAGAGGACGGAATGAGTCAGGAAGGTAAACAGGACAACACGCACGTTGTCCGTCACCTGCCTGCCGACAGGGTGAGTACTGAGGCCCTGGCCATCCCCTGCACCATGCCGTCAGCTCCCGCAGGCCTGGCTGTGCCCGGTGCAGCAGGCCAGCTGGAGGTGTGGTGGCCACACTGGCCTCCCTCCTTGGAGACACTGGCTCTCGCACGATGGGGCACAGTCTTGCCACAGCTCTGCTTTGAGGCTCAGACAGGTGCAGGCACCGCACTTAGGGAGCAGGAAAGGACTCTGGTCTCAGGGCTTGCGGGGACCCAGGGACTTGGAAAGCCTGCACCCATGCCTTCCGCTGGGCAGACACTCTCCTCTGGCCCAGATGACGTGGCATTCTGGGACAGCGGGAATGGTTCGTGATCATGACTTTAAGGAGCGGGTGAGCCAAATCCTGTTGCCTTGACGTTCGCTCCCCACTGCCCTTGAGGGTCTCACGGCTCACTGACTCCGGTCTTCTCCCCAGCCCCCCGCTCCGTGGCTCTGCGGCTGACACATCAGGGAGGAGAGACGCAGTGGGTGCCACCCGAGAGCCTGGGCCGGGTGATCCCCGAAGTCTGTAGACCTGGGCCGTGTTCGCCCAGATGCGCATCAGTTTTGACCACACCTTCTGGCACACGAGCCGCGCCTGCGCCGGGCCTCATCCGCTCGGGGCCTGCGAGCGCGAGGAGCCACGTGCCCGTGGGAAGCCGCACCTGTGCGAGGCTCTCGGCCCAGAAAACATCTGTGTTCACTGTGGCCGTCAGGTCCTCCCAATAAAGAGGCAATGCAGGCATTCCCAACCCTGTGACAGGATGTGGGGGATGGTTGTCTGAGGGGGTGACCCTCACCGCACACGTACGGGTACACAGAGCGGGTATCTCATTCGGGTGCCTATCAAAGCCGCCGTGACGACACAGCTGGAAACCGTTGCCTCCCCTCTGACTGACGGTGTAGCACGTGTCCCCCGGCAGCGACCCCGTGTTCCAGGAGCCTGGCCGGCCCTGAGGCCGCAGAAGCAGCCTCATGCTGACGGTACTCGGGGTGTGGTGGAAGGGGAGCTCTGCGAGTGCTCGCGTGTCTCCTCTGGGCTGGGCTGCGAGAGAGGTGAGGCCTCGGACCCCACGAGGCCCCAGATGGGCAGCTGAGGGGGCCGGGGAGAGTATCACAGGTGGGAGGTGGGGAGGTGTGCTTGGACAAGCCCTGTGACCTGCGTAACCACAGCCTGGGGAGCAAGCAGGGGTAGGGCCGAGCTAGGGAGGACACCACGGGTGCTGTGTTCCATGAAGCTGCCACAAGCTCTGGACCACTGGTCCTGGGGAGATATGAGGTTGGCTCAGTAACCAGCAGGCTGTGCGCATACACACACACACACACACACACACATGCACAGAATGAGATTTATTCTAAGGAATTAACTCACGACATTATGGAAGTACAACCTCAATCTTCAGGGTGTGCCCTCAGGCTGGAGACCCAGGAACACCCATGCTGCAGGTCAAGTCTAAGAGCCTCCTGCTGGAGAATCCCCTCCTGCTCGGGGGTCAGGCCTTCCACTGATCAGATGAGGCCCACCCACTCCAGGGAGGGCAATCTGCTTTACTCAGGCCATGGGTCAAAATGTTCATCTCATTCAGTAACATCATCCCAGAACCATCCACACTACTGGTGAACCCACGCTGGGGCAGCATGGGTCAGCCAAGCCAGTACACGGTGTTGACCAACACGGATTCCAGCAAACTCCCATTGCACCATTTGCATTGACCGGAAAACAACGTTGTCTCACGTGTGTCTGTTTATCACAGGCTGTTGACCGATTGGCCATGAGCTCACGGCAACAGCATGTAGCTCAGGTCTGCACGAGACCGTGTCACAGATGCACACAGCCTCTTGCCCTTGGGAGCACCAGCACGAATCGGGGCCATTTCAAATACTGGAATCATCTACGGAGGAGCCATGGCACTAAGGGGGCCACAGAAGGACACTTGCTTGCAGGACGAGAGCTGGAATAGGAAGACAAGGATGGTGCCGCTCCCTCTCAGCTGGGACCAGGCACGTCGGCCACTCACATTTGTTGCCCCCCCGGCTCACCCAGAGAATGACCACGGAGCCACCCTGGGACTGACAGGGCGGTGGCCGTCAGATTTCACCGAGCAGGCCAATTTGTCTGTCTGAGTCCCGAGTAAGGAGGATCGATCTCACGCAAGGTGTGTGCCTGGTCGTGACTCAGTCTGGTGCAGCCGGGGGCCCAGGTGGTGACTTGCAGAGTGCGGAGCAGGGGAGGCTCGGACGTCAAAGACCTTCTCTGAAAGCCTGAACGGGGGCCTGGGCTTCTTTTATAGGTGACTGGGAGTGACGGAAGGGTTTTTAAGGAGTGAGTGGCGATGAGGTTTGCGTGTTAGTGATTGGGCAGCTGTGTGCGTGGACTGGAAGAGGAGACAGAGCTCTGGAGAGCTGAGCGAAGGCTGTTGCCGGGTCCCACGCACGGGGCTGATGTTCCACACCAGACGGCTGGAGGGAGCGGAGCTTGTAAGAGGCTCAGGCCAAAAAGGAGGACGAGGGCAAAGGCGATGTTTCTGGGGGTGCTCCAGGTCCAGCCCTCCTGCGTGGTTCCCAAGGGTCCCCCCTTCACACCCAAGGCAGCACCATGCCTCCCTCCGCTGAGACTTCTCTGGGAGACCCCCGCACGGTTGCAGGTCTCCCTGTGGAGCATGGCGGCACCCCTCCGCGGTCCCCCACCGCCCCCCGAGTGGCTGCAGACCTGCCTCAGTCCCCTCACCGATGTGATGACCACACTCATCGGGCCTCTTCCTTCAGCCCCCAGGGACTATGTTTTTCAGATGTGTCACTCTTGCCTTTAACAAATGACACTCCTCCGCACCAAGGGTGACAACGTTCAGTCCTGCCACTGCCCAGAGCCTCCTCGTGAGGGCAGGGAGCGCAGGGGTCCTGGGGGTTAAGCAGCGCTTCTGAAGACTCAGCAGAAAGGGGAGATCGGAGGGAGACATTCCGGCGGCTGCTGTCTGGTCCTTCGTTCACCTCTGCGCGTCGAGCTGCATCTCAAAATGAGTCACAGCCCACCCACGGCGACGACTGGCTCTCCTTCACCCTCCGCCGGGGCCAGGGGAGCGTGCCTGTCCCTGCATATCTCTCAGTCATTGTCAGACAGCACCGGACGAGACACTACCTACTCTAGGCTCACCTCCGAGTCGGTGCCTCTTTAAGATTCTGAGCCCAGTGGAGCTCCAGCCGAGATGCATACTGTAAGTAATGAATTATCCATGATTAATTACAATTAACTGGGTCTCTTTCTTCCCTAGGCACTTGATCTAAATATTTACAAGGAATTCTGATCAGATGCTCACTGTCCAAATTAATATTGTTTCATCTGAAAATACAAGAGTGTTTTCATCCAAAATCAGCCGTTGTTTTGACTCCAATCAGCATAGTATGTGGCAAAACACAACAGAGGAAAATCATGGGCAATGACATGTAATACGGTTGGTCACTGACAGAGGGGCCGGGTCCACACTGAGCCATGAGCTGATCCGAGAGTCCAGAGCCGCCCGCCCCTGGTCCCACGCCCACCCGAGCCTCACGTAGGGCCTCGTCCAGGGTCCCTGGAATGTGGGCCTGGATCCACAGACCTTCACCAGATGCACTCACCACGATGGGAAGGGAGGTAGGCAAAGTGCCTCAGGACTCCCAGGCCCAGTGCCCCCAGAAGATGGGACACGTCTGCTTCCACCGGAGGGTGGCCGCCCCTGGGCCTGGAAGCCTGTGATGTAAACAAAGGAGCCTCAGAGTCGTATTGGAGAGTGTTTGGGATTAGGCATCCGGGTGGCAGGGAAGACACGTTCCGATGGTGACCATGTACGTTGGCGTGATAACCCTCAGCCCAGCTGCTCACGAGTAAGGAAGGAGCAGGGAGGGACACGCAGAGCCCCACGCTGAGCACATCTCGGTTCTGACGACTGAGTAAGTGGCTGGTGGACAAAGACGCCCAGGTCAGGGCAGGTCTGCAGAGAAGGGACCTGGTTCCAGGCAGAGTGGAGAGTGGCACTGGATATTTTCTTCACGACTGTGTATCCAGGAGCAACAGCCTATGAATAGGGTCACATTTAAGCAACAGGCCAGAGAACTCACTTTCTCAAAGGACCACTGGTTGGCTTCTCTCTGATTCCTCCTCCCCTCGGTATCCAACATCCTTGTGAATCTCCTAGGGCAGACCGTCTCCTGGGGACCCTGGTCAGAGCACCATCCGTCCATCGATAGATTAATACATTCTCTTTTCTCCCCTACCTAGAATTAGCTCAGAAAATGGCTTACTTAGTCATGTCTTTCTGCCTGTCCTGGTATGTCTCCCGTCCTGGAGCAGAGAGCTGGGCCTCCCTGGCATTTACTCTGCCTGTCATTTTCCCATTTTCTTACATACCTGTATCATCAGTTCTGCTATTTGTCTAATATCTTTCTGAAAATTAAGTTTTAGAAACCTATCCCAGTCTAAAGCAATACAATCTGTGGGAATTTGACCTGCTAATTAGTGGGGGATTTTTTTTGGGAAATAAATCTTCAAGTAAATTCATAATCATCATAATAAAAACAAGTGCATGTGTACCTTTCCACTTACAGCTGGGCCTGTTGTGCTCTGGACCAGACTCTGGCTGATGACAAAGGCGTGGGATTTGCACCTGGTCTGACCTGAGCTCACGCTTAGCTCTGGCTCAGTTACTGGCTGCGTAAGCCCTGGGAAGGTCGCTTGCCCTCCCAGGTGACCAGCATCCGCGTGTGTAAACGGGATGAGGCAGGAGCCTCTGTGAAGCAAGACCTCTGGTCTCCGCACCGGAGTCTGTGGATTCCGGCCACGTGGCGAACAGCCTCATCCTCTCTTGTTTATAGATCCCTAATGTGGTCAAATTGTGGGCTGGCTTCGTCCTCAGGTGCCGAAAGACTCCTCTCCAGCTCTCGGGGTGAGTCACGCTGTAAGTCGGCCACAGCCCGTTCTCTTCCCTCTGCCAGAGGGGGCTGTAGACTTCGGACTGAAGGAGATCTGGCCAAGGGGCGGAGCACTGGTGGCCTTCCGTGCAGGGCTTCCACTGAGGGTTAAAGAAGTTTCCGAGGTGCCAGCTCCCTGTGCTGCTTTCTGGATGTTGCCCTCTACGGCGGCGACTGGAGCCACTGCCGACTTTCTGCCCCTCCAGCAGGGCCGCCCTAGGGGGACTGGCCACACGCCACAGGTGGAAGAAGACACTGTGTCCTTCAGAACACGGCCACGGCACTCACGCAACCCTAGAACTGCAAGTGACCAGAGTGTCTGTTACGTGAAATAATCACCAAGCTTTATAGTTTTATATTTTAGGTATTGCCTTTTTTTTTTTTTTTTTTTTTTTTTTTTTTTTTTTTTTTTTTTTTTTTTTTTTTTTTTTTTTTTTTTTTTTTTTTTTTTTTTTTTTTGCTTTGGTAAGTCTTGTTTATTGTTGCCGAGAGAATCCCAATATAATTCCCTTCCCAGCCCATGCTGGGTGTTCTAAGCATCTTTGAAACCATACCTTTGAGGCGACCCCTCCTATAAATGAAGGAAAGCACCCAAGTCCCTCCAGAATGGCCTAGAAATGCTGCAACTTCTGTTCCCCTTTGCCTCGCAAGAGTAGCCCAGCCCATAGTGACAAGCAGCGCACTGGCCTGGCACACAGCAGAAGGGAGATAGAACATGCTCCTTCTTGACTGTATCCCCGCTCCTGCCATCTTGGTTTCCTCCACGGGGAATGATGACGACCCCAAGCAAGGGTTACGGCTGCCGTCTCCCTGCCAGGTCCGTGGGCAGCAAACCGGCAGGCACGCTGGCCAACTGTGGGCTTTTCCATTCAGTGTAGATGCCAGGCTCTTCCTTCCAGGGCTTATTGACGTCGAGCTGCGATAGAGTCTAAGAACCTGTTAGCCACCTGCCCTGGGGTTTTGACACAGGTTTTTTACTGGTCAAAATTTGGGAAACATATCAAGTCAGCTCGATAAATTCTTCAAAAGTTAACGTATTTTGATTTTCAGCCAGTTGTGATTTGGCCTGTCAGGGACCTCAGCCACATCTAGAGGTGTGCTTGGTTGTCCCAGTCTGTGGGATGCTACGGTCATTGGGCGGGAGCATCCTGGGATGCAGCTAAGCACCCCACAATCACAGGACAGCCCCCCCAAAAGTCACCTGCCGCACCGAGTCAGTAGTGCTGGGTAAGACCCCTGAGTGGGGGATGCCTGGAGGGTTCAGTGGGTTAAGCGTCTGCCTTCAGCTCAGGTCACGATCCCGGGGTCCTGGGATCAAGTCTTGCATCGGGTTCTCTGCTCAGCAGAGGTCTGCTTCTCCCTTCCCCGCTACCGCTCCTCCTCCTTGTGCTCACACGCGTGCTCTCTCTCTCCCCCACTCGGATAAATAAGTAAATAAAATATTAAAAAAAGAGACACCTGGGTGGTCCGAGCTGGAGGAGCAGCGAGGTGCCCATCATGTACTACCGTGACCTTAAAGCGAGAAAGAGAGGAAGGAAAGGAGGGAGAAAGGTCCAAGTGAAAATGAGAAGCCATTCTTAGTCCTTAAAATGTCTCCCTGGAAACTCCCCGTCACCTTCCCTAGAAGCAGGAGTGTTGGACAGGGGTCTGGATCAAGGACTTCATGAGAAGAGCCTTTGCCGTGGTGGGATGCCCCTTTATGAAGCGTCAGCCAGGAGGAGGGTACTTTGAACAAATACATTATCCAAGTTCACTGAAAGGAACTATTTTAAGCATAATTTAAAAAACATCATCTGGGGGCGCCTGGGTGGCTCAGTGGGTTAAGCCTCTGCCTTCGGCTCAGGTCATGGTCCCAGGGTCCTGGGATCGAACCCCACATCAGGCCCTCTGCTCAGCAGGGAGCCTGCTTCCTCCTCTCTCTCTCTGCCTGCTTCTCTGTAATCTCTGTGTGTCAAATATATAAATAAAATCTTAAAAAAAAAATCATCTGGCATAATTTTATAATTTCTGTCTCTTCAAAGTTAGAGCGTGGACCACGATGTAAAGTCTGTCGTCTCGTGGCTAGCATCGATGTATCACATGTTATGCCCTGATGTCCTTGGGAAATAAACTTGCTCTAAATTAAATGACTTACTCTCTCCCTTGCCCCGAAAAGTGGGAATCCTGACGTTTGTGTATTTTTTTCCCTGTTCTGGAAGCTTCCGTTGTAAATCGCCAGATCTGCTGTGGGTCCTCCTCTGGTTTCGATTCTCGGCCCTGGGCCACAGATGGGGCGTTCAAGCTCAGTCGAGTAAGCGAATAGTATCTTTGCAGTTGTTCCAGATGATTCCAAGCCCGTCACTTGCATCGTGTTTGGACGGTGGCACTTTCGGGAGAATCTTCAGGGCAGCCAGGCATCCCTGTGTGGGTCGGTGACCGGCAGCTGGGCACGCCCAGGAACGGGTGCCTCACCTCTGCCCTCTGCGCTGGTTCACCTGTGCCCTCCGTGAGGGTCCTCTGCCCGTCGGCCTCTGCGGTGCACTCGGCGCTCCTTGGGGAAGCAGCTGAGATGGAGAGGCTCACCAGCACGGAGCCCGTTGTCGTTTGGGGTCTGGGGTAGGTTCCGACGTGTCTGCTCCAGGCTGTGGGTGGGCCTGCCACCTTCTTGCGGGGCAGAGTCAAGCCAGCCAAACTGCACCCGCACACTCAGATCTGTGCTTGGAGGCGGCTGCCGCGCGTCTCACGGGTCCCGCCAGCCAGAGCAAAGCCACGGTCGTGCCCAGAATCGGTGGGGCCGGGAGATGTCACCTTAGAGGGGTGAAGGAGAGTGCATGTTTGTTAAATAACGACATAATTTCAACTCTGGACCTTCCTAGTTCTGTGTTTCGGGTGGAGAATGTCGGAGACTGCAGTCATGTCCATGGCCACTCACGGAAACCCTGGACCCGGTGTGTCTCCGAGCACGGAGGAAACACTCATGGAGATGAAAGATGAGCATTTCCCTGGTAACCGCGCCTCCAGCCAACCACATGCTTACAGTTGGTTCTAATTTGGGTTAAGGAACACCAGGTTTTTCATGGATATGGAGAAGGGAGGAATGAGTAATTTCTGGATAATGAGCGCGCCAGGCCCTCACTGTGCCTGTTGGGGTTCACAATCTCTGAGCCCTCCCTGGGCTAGTAGGCAGCATCGTGGCAGAGGGGAAGGCGAAGCAGGTGCCTTTCCAGCCTGAGCTCTGCGTCCTCGGCCTGGGGAGTGAGGTGCCCACGGCCTGCTGCCTCTGCCTGACTTCTGTCCACGGCAAGTAGTGGGTGGCGATCGGAGGGCAGAGGGCCCCCAGCTGAGGTGAGCGTGTCAACGATCACCAAAGTGACAATGCATCCCGTTTCCAGTAAGTGCTCTCCAGGGCTTCACAGGAATCTAGACGATCCTGCCCATCTGCATCGCACCAGCCTGCCACTCTGACAAAGGCCTTCTTCCCTTCATCCTTGGAAGGCTCCTGTTGGAATGGGCTCTGGGTCGTCGTCAGGCCTGCAAACATGGCTCCCCCAGGCCCTTGCGCCTGTGCTGACCGGCTTGCCCAAGGGAAGGAGACGGGTCCTTCCGGCTCCTGTCGGCGCAGCGCCGGCTCCTGGGTTCGGCCGTGGGAGTTTTGGCTCCTGCATAGGCTCGGGGGGTGCCCAGCCAACGTTTGTATTCCGCTTCTCTGCAGCCCGCCACCCGTGTGCAGCATGTCCCTAGTTCAAACCCGCACGTCGGCCAGCGGGTGCGTAGTGGGCCTGGGAGCCCCGACCCCCGGCTTGGAGCGCTGGTAGCAGTGCCCAAGCTGGAATTCGGCTGTGGAGAGGGATGAGTCCGGATCTGGCTGTGCCTTTGAACCAGCTCTGCGACCTTGGGGAAGTCACATGACTGGCTCAGGCCTCCTGCTCTTATCTACAAAACAAGGGTAAAAATCCTCTCCTCCTGTCTAGCTGTGTCGCCGTGGGGACCCAGCGAGGTAGTGGGTGGGGACTTGAGGGGCTGCAATGCCCAGAACCGTCCCAGTGAGCAGCAACAACTCCCACCGCGGGTCTCCAGCACAAGGCGGAGGATGGATTCCCGCCTTCCCTCCTACCCCAGCAAAACACAGCTCCTTGTGTAAGGCCCGCGATCCCAGATGGAGCGTGTCAGGGGTTTTAGAAGTCTGCCTTATTCAGGAAACCCTGGTAAGGACAACAGGGGCCCAGCGGCCAGTAGACCAGACTGTGCCCCCCCAGGAGGAGGTGGTGAAATTCCCCCTACTGCCGACTCGCCTGCCGGTCCTTTTTCGTGGAAAGCAAGCCTCAGCCCACATCACGTCTGAATGATCACGGAGCCGAGTGTTCTCGGTCTGTAGGAATGAGCTTCTCCTCCTTGGCTGTTTCACTGAGTCAGGGAGCAAGAGCTCAGTCCACTTCTGAGGTTGAGGGGAGCGTCTAAACACCCACCCCCGGGCCCAATTAGAACTAACTGCGAGTGTAATGCCTTTGAGATGGAGACCAGGCTGGAAACGGGGCTCCTGCTTTTCTGAAAATCCTATGCTGCGTGGGGTTCTGATTTCTGCTCATCAGATGAGCCCGGCTCCCGGGCTGTGTGCCTCCCACAGAGGCTCTGCGGGGAGCCTGTCTCCCTCCCATGGGCTGTTCCCGCCTAGAACCCTGGAAGGAGCCACCGGGCTCCTCCTGCCTCCCCTCACCCTCCCACCGGCACACACAGTGCTTCTAACTGAGGCTTCGGGGGGTCACTGAGCTCGTCCACTGCAGTGATTTCTCTTTGCTTGTTGGGCGTCGACGGTGGGTTGGGCACGGGCCAGAGTGCAGAGTAGGTAGCGCAGACTGGGGTGAGACCGCCATGGTCTCGGGCTGCGGAAGGGCAGGACTGTGGGGCACCAGTCAACGGTGTCAGCAGAGGACCTGGGCCCGAGGGGGTCTCTCTGCAGGATAGCGGGGGGGTTGTAGTCATGAGGCGATCGATGTTAGGGCTGGCCCGGGAAGGTGGGATGGACCTCGTTTCCGCAGAGAGGTCAGGGACAAGCAGACGCAAAGCACGGAGGTGAGAGGAGCGTGTTCTGTGCTGCGACGGGCACGGCGCAGGTGGCCGAGGGCGGGAGAGACCAAGTGTCTTGCAGTGTCACGGACGGGGTCCTGCAGAGGAGCTGGGCATTGTCCTGAGACGGGATCATGATGGAGGGGCCACGAGGAATGCCGTGGCTCTGCTGTCCCACTCTGGAGCGCCCGGGTGCAGACATGCCCTCCTGGTGTTTCCTAGCCGACATTCCGGAAGGCAGCCCAGCGATCAGGAGGCGGTGGTGCCCTCACCCCAAGGCCCTGCAGTGCTGTGAGAACAGGACTGTCCACCGTCTCTTGTCACCTGTGCCTTTGGGGACGGAGCGGCATTGGGGGCAAACTGGGAATGTGGGAGAGCTATCCGGCTAGAGGTGAAGAGCTGTGGGATGGCTGCTCCGCGTGAGGGGAGCCCCCAGGGTTGGGGCCAGAGGCCTCCTCCCGCCGCGCTCGCTGCCGCCCGCGGAACCGGCACCCGGTCACCGCTGATGCGAAGATCTTATGCGATCTTCCCCTTTTTTCATTTACTTCTGATCTAAAAAAAAATGAAGTGGAAAACTGGTTCATGGTGTAGTTGACAGAAAGTACGTTATCTGCCGTGTTCAGATAGGCCGTCCCACGGCTGTTTGAGTTATAGAAGATTCTATCGCCTAAATAAGGTCATTGCTGTTGGACAGATTATGCCGGCGGCCCAGGCCAGCAGAGCGAGGCAAGCTGACACCCTGGGCGAGATCGGGGCTCGCGGAGGCTGATACGTCATCCCCGCAGGAAACAAAATTCCTCACTGGAACTCCCGCAGATGGGATGCGGGAGACAGCTGGGGGCTGGTGGCTGGTGGCCGCTGGGGCCTCGGTGGGAGCTCCTGCCCCTGACCGCGTGGGGGCTTCCGTCAGCCCACAGTGAGCCCTTCTGCCGGGTGGCTCGGAGGCCAGGCCCACAGCCGCCACCGAGAGTCCGCGAAGGCAGGCACCTTGCTTCCTGGGTCACTTCTCCGTCTCTTTGAGGTGCTGGGATCGTGTCCCTGGCCATTGAGCTGTGTGCTCAGCCTCCCACGGGGGGCTTCAGGGGCTGTGGGGGCTCCTTCAGCCCTGCCAGCCGGTACTGAGGTGCCCGGGATGAGATCAGAGGTGTCCCCTTCAGCCTGGGTAGGCTTTTGACTGATGTTATTTTCAAGGTTGTCTTAGATAAGTCAGGCACAGACCCTGCTAGGGCATGGGGCCCTGGTCCCTTTCACGGAGGGCACTCTCGGTCAGAGGCCCCTCTGGGAGAACACTGCTATCCTGCGTGGGACAGTGTTTGTGTGCTTCCGAGGGCCCATGGCAGGGGCCATACAAATTTCTTTTTAAGGGAAACTCAGCTTTTTCCCTTAAAATATTTATTTTTTTAAAGGGAGCCTTCCCCGAGCCCCCCGCCCTGAGTTTTAGCTGTCCCTGCCGTGTGCCGCCTCCCTGCCCCCGGCAGAAGCGTGTGGCTCTCCCACCTGCCCGGGGCCCGGGGAGCCTGCAGCTCGGCCCCGTTTGCCGTTCCGGCCCCTGCTCCATCAGAGCATGAGCTGGGGAGACGCAGGAGCCGGACCGTGTTGCACCAGGAGGAGCTCAGCGGAGGGCCAGGCAGATCTTCCCGAATCACGGGCCAGCTCTATCTTGTGCTAAATTCTGACCCTTCTTAGGTTCCTGGGCGTCATCTCGGCTTCCCTTCTGGGAAGTGGAGATCGCGGTGCTGCCAGGCTGGGTTGTCATGGAGATCTAGCAGCGCTCGGCTGTAAGTCACAGAGCACCCGGCGATCACGGAGTCCCCAATCCCCGCTGTTCCTCCTCCTCCCCCTGACCAGGACGTGTGTGAGGAAGACCTCTGTCCTCGCGCCAGAGCCGTTCGGGGCTCGCAGTGATCACGTGACTGGCAGATCTCCCCACCGCGAAGACGTCCCCAGGAGGCCTCGTCACGGGGCGGTGCCTTGCGAGCGGTGTCCCCACGATGGGTGTCAGGTTACCGAAGCCCTAGCACAAGCGGTGTCTGAGACAAGGAACGTTTTGAAGGTCTGAGGGCGGTCTGGGGAGGAGAAGCATCTCCTTGCTATCGTTGGAAATCTCGATGAAACACACACAATTGCAGTAACGAAAATAGCTCGCATGCAGCGGGTTCTTGTCTGCGTCAGCCACATGCCGTGTGCTAAGTGCTTACATGCGTGTTTTATTCAGACTTCCTGATACTCCTCGTCCTCTCTCATGTGAGGAAACCGGCCCCGGGGAAGTTCCGGAGCTCGCCTCGAGGCCTGGATGGTCGACCCTGGCCCGCACCGACATCCTCGACCCCACGCCCCACACTTTCACTGCAGACTCGGGACTCATGTGGAAACTACTTGCATTCTCGAGGCCTGACTTTGTCTTGCGATTCTTCCACTCGGCCTTCAGTAGGAAGCAGGAG
The DNA here is from genome assembly GCA_004024605.1 of Pteronura brasiliensis. NCBI lineage: Eukaryota > Metazoa > Chordata > Mammalia > Carnivora > Mustelidae > Pteronura > Pteronura brasiliensis. The sequence continues at coordinate 146,759 of PJEN01001000.1, forward strand.
CTGCGGTTTGGGTTTCCTGCGTCCAGGCGGAGCTCCCAGGCGCAGCCGGTTCCTCCTGTCCCAGTTCTTGCTTCTCTCTCACCTGCTCTTGGCTCTGCCGGAGTCCAGCCTTTCTCTCTCTGTTCCTGACACAGTGCGGCTTCTCATGGGTTCTTCTCAACCTCGCCGAGGCCACAGGTGGTGGGTTTTGTGTAAAACACAAGGAGGGTCCTCCCCACTTACAGACCCCAGCCCCCCGTCTCCGGCCCCTGCCTCCTGCAGCGCTGAGCAGGACCGAGCAGGAGCTGACAGCAACTCTCAGCCACGGGCATCCCCTCAAGCACCGAGCACGCCTGGCCCTGTCACCTGGGAGGGCCGGGACAGAGCCCAAGCCCGGGCTGTGTTTGCTCCTGGACGACAGCGGACCGCCGTCTTCTGGTGAGGAGCTGTGCACCCCTCCCCTGGGGACAGCCTCCTCTTCCTCTGCCCCCCCGCCCATGGCTGTCTCGGCACCCTCAGAGTGGGAGCTGAAAACATCTTGCTGCCCTCCAGTCAAAATCCATCTGCAAGCCCTTGACTCCCTCACCAAATCTGGAAAATTGTCAACTTCCCTCCCTGTCCTCAGCCTTGCCAGGTGCAACCCTTGGGCATCTGACCCCAGCCCACCTGGGGTGGAGGGGACTCCTGGCCCTCCGCTTTCCGGTCCCAGGTGTAGTCCACTCCCCTGGCTGCCGGGCCAGGAGCGTTGTTCACAGCACAGGCTGGACGACACTGCTTTTCCGCCTCACACGCTTTGCTGTGCTACTGGAAGACCCCCAGGCCTATCCCCGAGTCCCTCAGATGTCCCGCGGGGGGGACCCGGGGCTGGTGTCTCCGCAGACCCTTTCCTCCCAGACTGGGGCCCAGGCACTGCCCATTGGGCTCCACGAAGCTGCACCAGAAGCTGATGCTCTGCCCCGAGGGCTCTGTCCTCCCTGTCCTCGTGCCCGGTGTTCCCTCTGGTGCCGGCAGGGCCCGCACTGCGTCTATCCCGCTGCCCCCCGCCGCAGACTCCTGGAGCCTGGTGCACAGTGTGCCAGGAGCAAAGGTCAGCCTTGGGGCGGGACCTTGCCATGTGCTGAGTCTTCCAGTGCCGCCGCTGTGGGAACCCTCAGCAAGGTCTGGCCATGTTGGGGCCCACGGCACGAGCCTGCTTTCATCCTTTCTGCATTTGCTCTCGCTTTCCCACAGCGCTCATGGGCACCAAGAGCGGGTAAGGAGGAGGACCCGGGGGCTGCAGGTCCCTGTGGGGGTTTGTGCAGGCAGGTGGAGGGGCTGGAGCTCCTTGTGTCCCTAAGAACCCCGAGGGCTCCCTGGGGTCGTGTGTGTGCTGGGAACTCCCCCAGAGCTGCTTCCAGGAAGAGCTCTCCAGGGCAGAAATTGGATTTGGTGGTTCTCTGCTGTCTGGAACAGAACCGTGGACGGCTGTGTCTGTAAAAACAAAAATCCCCGTGTGGATCCCAGAGGGCTGCCCTCCTGACCATGTGGGCTGGCCGAGCGCTGTCTGCCAGGGTTCGGCAGGTTTCTGAGAAATGCTAATAAAATTGAATGAGTTCATCTTGGCTTCCGAGTTACCTCGAGGCCCCCAAACTGAGTTACTGAGTCTGGTGTTCCGATGGCCCCAGAGCTTCAGAAACACAGTGACGTGGGTGCCTGAGGTCTCAGGGACGGGCGAACGAGCCCTGACACACTTTTGTTGGCATTTGCGGTTTGCTCCTCAGACGCCGCGGTAATGAAGACAGCAGCTCATTAGCCTCGTTATGGGAAGCTTCATCCCCTACACGCATTTCCCTGCGAGCGCCATCTACCCCCCTCGCTCCCTCCTGTCCGTCCCCATCCTCTGAGGCCCGCCTCAGGCAGGTGCCCTGCTGGAAGGTGTGCGAGCCCAGAGGCGGGAGGGGGTACAATGGTCTGCTGAGATGTGCCCTGTACGGGGGGAGGGCAAGAGAGGCTGAGAAGCTCTGGCGACACACGGTCCATGACGGCGGGGATGCTGGACATCTGGAGCATGTCCGGGAAGCGATGAGCTGTCCAGCTGGGAGGGGTTGCCGCATGTGTGAAGAGGACAGAGCTCAGGAGCCATAGCCGGATGGCAGTCACCTCTTCCGCCGCTTGGGAACTGTCTGCTTTGGGTTCGTTTGGATGGGTGACAGAGATGGCGGTGATGCTGACACTTTCCAGGGGCTTCCTCTTCTAAGTACTTGGATGTGTCAACCCACTTAATGCTTCCTTTATAGAGAGGGGACAGACACAGGTGGTGCCTTGCTCCGGGTCATGCGGAGAAGGGGCACTTGGCATCTGATATCCGCATCTGTCTCCAGGGCTTGCCCGTGTGTGCGTGAGGCTTGGATGCCTGGACGAGGGCTCCTGAACCCTTCTGCAAAGGTGTGTGCCTGGTCCACTGGCCCACCCACTTGTGGTCATTCCTTCATTCCCTCAAGACGTGGGTTGCTCACTGCCCACTTAGGACTGGTGGGGAGGAGGAGTGCAGCGGGTGTGCGGAGCGTGGGGAGGTCTTGCTGTCTCCTGGGCGTGGCTTCTGGATGAAGAGGGAAGGGGCCAAGAGCTGCGGGCAGCACAGCGACAAAACCAGCAGAGCTTTGGAGCAGAGCAGCTGGGGTGACGAGGGGCAGGCTGGCCAAATGGTTTGAAGACGTGTACTGAGGCCTTCCCAGCCATCGTTGAGTCCCCGTGGAAGATGAGGCCGTTGCCCCATCTGGAACTGCTCTAGGCCTCTACCTTTGGTGTCCCGACCCCTTCCCTGTGCTTGGCCTCTACAGCCAGCACCCACTGCCACCTCGGCTCAGGGACCTGTCCTGGGGCCCCTGGAGCCTGCTGTCCCTGCCTGATCAGATGTGGAGCTGAAGGTCCTTGACGGTCTCCACCCCGCGTCCTGCAGACTTCCCGGTCACTGGCGTGACCTGTGGGAACCTCACAGTGTCTCCCGGGTAGCATCTTCCTGGCCAACCCAGCTCAAGCCACCCTCTGTGGGACCTCCTCCAGGGACCCCCAGGCTCTGCCAGCTGCTTCGTGGCCCCGCTCAGATCAGGAGGGACCCGACAGTCAGATGAAGGAATCAACATGCGAATCAGATGTTTCCTGGTTGTCCAAGGGGCTCTCTGCAGGGTGGGGGAATGTCACCCTGCCTGGCCACCAGCGGCCTTCTGAACGCAGCAGAGAGGAGGGTGTGTGGCCCAGCGAGGCTGTTGTCCTCACCACCGTCCTACCGGCCGGCCTCCAACACCAGCGGCAAGGAGGGGAGCTGCGGGCCGACGGTCTGGGGGATCCTTCATCCCATGTTCCTCTTCGGATCATCCCAAATAGCAAATAGGGAGTCTTGGCCTGTAAAACTTGAATCTGGGCTGCATTAAATAGAGATGCTTTTTTAAAAGTTCCGTTTCTCTCAAACATGTTTGGTCACAGGAAGTGTTCATCACTTAATGCAGACTAACAGCCATCGTAGGTGACCGCCCACGTGCAGCGTCCCATGCAAGCCTGTTGACAGACAGACCCTCACAGTGGAGGAGGAGCTTGGGTTTGATGACTGCCGTCAGGGGGAGCCTTGTGGGACCCACGCCAGGGCCGCTGTGGGGCCATTCGGAGCCTTCTCTGGACAAGAGAATTACGACAAATTTATTTTCCATCAAGCAAGTGGACTGCGTAATTGTTACAGATTATCATATTTTCTTGGACAGGACAAGGCGTAGCCGGAAATTAAGCAGATTCTATGAACCACCAAACTAGTGAATCCTGCCAAGTCTGAGCCGTGAGCGCTAACGTCTGGACTCGCAGCACAGTGCGTTGGTGAACGGACGGCTTCAGGGTACTGACTGTAACCGTGGCGGGATGTGGGGCAGCGGAGGGACCGGGCCTTGGTGGCGATGTGATGTCCCTCCGGAGCTCCGTGCACCAGCTGGCTGCTGCGGAGACGGAAGGGAGGGGTGCTGGGGGTCAGAACCCTGCTGATGGCCTGGGGCTTCTGAGAGTGCGGCTGCCGTGGCCGAGTCTCCCGCTGGCTCCATGAGGGTGCGAGGAGGAAGGCGACTTTGAGCCCCACGGACCACTGTGTACCTGATCTGGCCGGCATCAATGTGCGGGTGCGCTGTGCCCGTTCCCGAGCACCCCTCCGGGAAGACAGAGCAGCGAGTGGCACAGGCGTCCGCCGCGGAGGCCCCCAACCCCGCGGGGAGGCAGGCGTGCGAGGAATGGCTCCTGACCGCAGGCGGCTCCGTGGAGGCTCCGTGAAGGGAGGCACTGAGCCGGTGGGGCTGAGTGAGCACAGGCCACAGAGACGGGGGACCCAACCGCGGGCCCCACTCTCGCATTCCTGTCCCTGCTGTCTCCTCCCACATTATAAAGTGGCCACACTCCTGCACGTCACACATCCCCATCAAAGGACCCTGGTAGACGTTGGAGGACAAGGCGTGGGCGTCCACGAATGAATAAAGAAATGAATTTGGAAAACATGGCTTTACCTCTCAGCAAGATTTCTGACCTACCGCAGCGTCGGATTCACGTGGCAGCAAAGGGCACCGTTAGTGCGGCGAGCTCTGTCCCTCGGGGCTCGCAGTCCCACGGGGGTCCCTCAGGGTGGCTGCTGCAGAGGGAGGCTAGGCTCCTTGCCCACCTGGTCAGGAGGTGCCCAGTGGGTCTTGAACCCAGGTCTGGAGGCCTCTCCGTGGAGCCGGGCTCAGCCAACGGCAGGGACAAAGGCGAGGCCACCACAGTCAGCACACCCCCCACTGCAGGAGGCCCGGGGAGCGGTGTCCACAGGCAGACTCCAATTTCCAGGATGCTTCTTGGAGTGTGCCCGTGTCTGGTTGGCTTCTGGGTGAGCACTCGGCCAGATGGCACCCAGGCCAGCTCGGGGGCCATCGGAGCCCCTCGCCCGGGCTCACCGTCTCCTCTCACACACCTCACCTCCAGAGCTCTCACACCCGTTCTTTGATCTTACAGTTCCCGTCTCCCGTCTTTCCTGTGCCTCTTCTCTTGCGATGCTTCCCGGAACAAAACCTGGGCGGCCCGCGCAGGCCCCGCGGCCGTTTCCAGAGCCGGGTGTTTCCACGGACGCTCTCAGAGAGCTGCCTGAAGTAAAGCAGCACTCGTGTGTCCTGGGCGTCCTCGGGCCCAGAGTTTCCTTTGCTATCACGCGGACCTATTTTAAGAAGGATAAAAAGCTTCCGTAAAATAAGAAAACAATAATTACAGAGGAAAAAGAAGAGGATTTTGCAAAAACCTGGGATCCTAAGCACGATGCCCGGGTGTCGGCTCTCCGGTTCGGGAAGAAGGCACGCGTCTGTCCTTCCGGTTGCTGGTGTTGACCTGACCCCTCGGGAGGCTCTCGTGGTTCTCAGACACACGAGGCCTGAGTGTGGGTCCCCAGCAGCCCGCGGCCCCATGGCAGGACCAGCCGAGCCCTCGGGCACAGGCGGGAAGAGGACCTGAGGAGCTTCGTGGGGACACAGGAGTGTGTCTGCGGGATTCAGAGAAGGACTTTGAAGTTCAAGCTTAACCTTGAACGTGAACAAGATCTGCGGGGGGAGCAGGAGAGGGTCTGGGGAGCGGATGTCCAGTGAGAAGGTGGAGGAGAGGGGACGGGCTGCACTGAAAGAGCCCAGGGTTTCAGGATGGCTGGACCAGGGAGGAAGGGGGTCTGGGCCTGGGGAGGTAGATGCAGGGCCGGGGGTAGGGAGGTGGGGTGGGCCTCGGAAGGGAGATGCAGAGCCGGGGGTGGGTGGGCCTGGGAAGGTAGATCCAAAGACACAGGTGGGGTCCGACGAGCAGGGACCCCTGGGCCACAGTGGACGGTGCTGCTTGCACTTGGAAATAAACCCCATGAAAGAGCAAGTTTGCCCCTCATGCCTCCCTTCTGACCCCTCTGCCCTGCAGAGGCCCCTAGAGAGCCTGCCGGTGCCCCTGATCAGGGGTGCTGAGTGGCACTCGCTGCCACCTGGTGTCGAGATTCTGCCTGGACTCAGGCTCCTGCTGTCGCCTCCCGGCTGAGCACCGCTGGGCGGGTTACTTCCTCTCCTTTCCGTCTTTTCCCAGGCTCCTGGGCGGTACAACGCAGACCGTCGGCAAGTGTCCACACGAACACGCGAAATGCTTCATGGTCAGCTCACCCCGGGTGTGTCTGGCATGCGCTGCTGTTCACTGCTGTTGCATAAACAGAACGTGGTCCCTGTCCTCCAGGGGCTGCGGCCGGGGGGCACCTGCGGTTGGAAGGACAAATGCTGTGTGGTCTGACAAGAGCTGGCCTGAGACCGAAGGGCCCGGAGGCTGGATGGGCCAGCTCAGAGCGCTTGGCAGGCCTGTCCTTGGTCTACCCCCTGGCAGCCGGTGTGGGGGCGGCGATCTGGGAGGAGTCCTACGACCGTGCTTTCCAGAACTCTTCCCCATCACCGTGCTGCACACGTGCCCCAGGGCCATGGATGGCCATTTTGGCTTTGGGTGTTTCCTTCTGGTCGGGAGTAGTGAGGGTGGAAGGGAGAGCAGAGTGACCCTCTCTGACAGGGTCTTGTTTTGCTCTCGTTGTGGAGACATCGAAGAACAAAGAAGGAGAAACGAGCGAACAGTGGCTTTGGCAGGAGAAGCGGGTCTCAGCTCCCCACTGGCCGTGGAGAGGGCAGTCGGCCTCAGGACACAGAGCGAGCTCCCCAGAGTGGTGGCTTTGTTCTTGCCTCCCGCTCTGCGCTCGTGGGGGCTCCTGGCCCAAACCAGGCTCTGTCCGGGTCCTCCCCTGCGAGCCGCCGGCCCAAGGCAGGGTTTCCTGGGGATGAAGTGGAAGAGCAGGGCCGGCGCCTGGGGACCCGCCCCTCCTGGGGGACCTTTCTGGCGGCCCCCACTCCTCCCCAGTGCGGAGGGGCCCCTCAGCAGCCTTACTCACGTGGCCATGGCATTTGAATCAGGTCTACGGAGGAAGTGGCCTGGTTGTCTTCAGACCCATTTTACAGACTGAGAAATGAGATTCGAAGAGATGTAGTCTGTCCCGTTCTGACAGAGAGAACAGCAGAGCCAGGACTGCTGATACTGGTCTCGAGTCCCATCCCACCGTTCGCATGATGCCTCACTTAGAATAATTCTGCCAAGAACCGCGTGCGCTGGGCACTTCGTTCTGTGCAGACCTGGCTGCTGGGGTGGGGCAGACGCGCACCAGCAAGAGCTCAGTCAGAAGCTCCCGCGATGTAGACACATGAGACACTTCCGTCAGCCTGTACTTGAGGCTGCCCTCTGCTTGTAGGAGAAAGAGACGCATCACGTGAGCACGAATTTATCTCGAGTCCTAAAGCAGTTTAGTCTGGTGTCAGCTTCTGGGGTCGGGGGACCCCGTTCTTTGCTTCAGGGGCTGTCCGGGAGCAGAGATGCCTGGAACACGGGTCCATGCCCAGATGCTCCGTCCGCAGGGGCAGAGCAACCGTGGTCAAGAACAGTGGTGAGCCACGGAGACATGGTTTTTAAGCAAGAACCGGCAAAATGACCATTCTGTCGTACATCGAGGTCCTGGACCGTCGCCCCGCCTGGACACACTCAGCCTTCAAGATGAGCTGAGGGGATCCTGAAAGTGTTTCCTTTCCTGCGATATCAGAAAATACGACAGACCCTGGGATAACATAGACCTACATGTAAATCCTTGAATTTTGGTTATTTAAAAATAGTAACCTTTTTTATTTTAAAATATTTTATTTATTTATTTGACAGAGACAGCGAGAGGGGGAACCCATGCAGGGGGAGTGGAGCGGGAGAAGCAGGCTTCCCGCTGAGCAGGAGCCCGATGCGGAACTTGATCCCAGGACCCCGGGTTCATGACCTGAGTCCAAGTCAGACGCTTAACGACTGAGCCACCCGGGTACCCCAAGAGTGACCTTCTTAATGCATATTCATTTATGTGTGTTTTTAGGGATATTGTGCTCGATACACAGAAGGGGGAGGGACTAGTCAAACACGGGCCTGTCTTCAGAGCAGTTGAAACCTGGGAGACAAAAGATGGTTTTAAACAATAACGGCCGTGGCCAGGTGTGGTCCCCGGCGCTGCTGTGACGCCCGGCTCCGCGGGGGCTCCAGGAAGCCCTTGGGGTGGGAGAGGCTCGGGGAGGGCGTGTGCCAGCCGGAGCTAGAGCTCAGCAGTGCGGGCAGAGGGAGCGAGGGCAGAGGCTGCGCAGTGCAGGCATGCGTGTGTGCGAGTGTGTGCGAGCGTGCGAGCGTGCGAGAGTGCACACAGGCACCTGTGTGCACACGTGTGTGTACGTGCAAATGTGTGTGCACACACGGGTCTAGCGGCGTGTGCCTGTGTGGAAACGCCTGCATGGGCGTGCCTGGGCACACTCGTGTGAGAGCTGGTGGGGAGAGGGTCCCTTGGAGCTCCCAGGGCCTGGCTCAGGTCCGACACCGGGAGACACGGTCGAATCTGCAGTCTCTACCCCACTGAAGCAGGGTGAGCCGAGCGGAGGAGTTTATTTGTGCCTGTTGAGGGAGAGCGGGCGGGGCCGGGGAGCTGGGAGGAGAAAGTGGGTCACCCAGGATGGACCAGGGATGCTCCGTATTAAACCAGGAGCACGGGCTTTGTGCTTCTTGCCACGGGAAGCTGCTGGGAGGTTCTGGGCAATGAAGCAAAAAGAACGTAATTATGTTCTGAGGCCCGCCGGCCTCCTACAGCGCGCTTCCGTGGTTTCTCTTGAGGTCAGAGTCTGTGTGTCCTGTCGCTTCTGACCAAGGACCAGGCCTTGTCCCCATCCACGTCCTGGTGCCCCCAGCATTGCTGCAGCCCACGCTCCTCTCCCAGTGGAACCCCGATCTCCAGTTCTGCCCAGTTGGAGCCCTGATTAACGAGAGCCGCTAATTAGAACCCTCTATTCCCAGTGTTTGGGACGTGGCTGGAAGCCAGGCTCAGAAGACTAAGATTCACTGTCGGAACTAATGAGGAGAATCGGGGCTGCCCCAAGGGGAGGCCCACAGGCCCACACCCGCCGTCCTCGGCCCCTTCCCGCCCACCCACTTTGTCCCGGCCTGACGTTCCCTCCCCGCCCTCCCTGGCCTCAGCTTCCTGGATCCTTGCCGTAGGGGTGAGGGCAGAGGGCTTCTCTGCACATAGTGACATGGGGAAGAGGGGCCTGCAGGGAGCACAGGGCTGTGGGAAAGACGCAGGGACGGCTGTCATGCCCCCCAGTGACCCTGGCCCTTGGGAGCTCACCTGGGACTGGGGTTCTCAACCTCAACTACGTATTAGAATCATCCGGAAAACCCCCAAGTCCCTGTTATCCAGGCTGCGCCCGGACCGAGCACGTCGGGCTCCCTGCGGAGGAACCCAGAGTCCAGAGGGTGATTACAGGGCATGGCCAAAGCTGAGAACTGCTGCCTGATGTGGGTGGGTCTGTGCCCATCCCTGGCCCTGCGGGTGGGAAGGAGGCAGACCTAGGAACCCCCCAGCGTTCGCTTGACCTGTCACCCCAAAGAGTCCTGCCCGCTTGCTGAGATTTTAGGGGCCCAGAATATCATCCTCTCACCCTTCCTGGAGACGGAGATTTGCCCCCTGCATACATCTCCTCTATTCATTCCCTCCCCCGTCCCCATTCATTCATGCCACACACATCCGCTTAGCTCAGACCCCCTGTCACCTGCTGTGGGAGTCTGAACTCCACATGACTGAGACCAGCCCCTGCAGATGGGCGGGGAGGGGACAGAAGCCCCATCCTGTGACCTCAGCACGAGGGGCTGTGTTGTGACCCTGTGCAGGGTGGGCGCGCTGTGAGGAGAGCAGGGGTGAGGGGGTGGAGGGGCAGGGATGGGAGGCAGGGCATCCTGGGAGAGGACATGGGCACCTGCCCGAGCTGTTGCTTGGAGCCAGACCTCCCAGCCTGATGGAAGCACACCCTGGAGGGACACGCCGGCTGAGGCCCGGGTGCAGAGGAGAGGAGAGTGGGACCCAGGCCGAGCAACTCCGTGTGCAAGGCGGACAGAGCCCGGGTGAGCACGGCACCCTGCAGCAGGCGTGTGACACGGAGGCCTGGCGCACGGGGCCTGTGCTGGGCTGCGGGGGTTCCGGGAGCTAGCCACTCACCCAGGAGGAGGGGCAGGGTGGCAGGAGAGGCAGGAGCCCCACCTCCCCAGGCCGGGAGTGCTGTCCTGTGCCTCTCCTAACTCATTAAGCACTACCACAGCTCCTGCTCCCGCAGCTGCTCCCAGAAAGGGAAACCGAGGCTCAGGAGAGCTTGCGACTTGACTGAAGTCACATCCATAGCTAAGCCATGAGTCGGGAAATGGCCCTCCACCTGTGGGTCCCAGAAGCAGCACCCCAGATGCTATGCAGAGAGAAACCCCCTACCCAGAAGGACCTTTGACCCTGGGTCCCCTTTCCTGGGAAGGCGTTTATGCACGGACTGGGTCTGGAGCAGGAGGGAGCCTGTCCCGAGAGAGGCCGGGCCCCAGGCAGGAACAGGCGATGTGTCCTGAAGGCAGGGCTGAGGAGAGCCCGAACGGGCGTCCGAGCTCGGGAGGATCTGGGCGTCCCTGGGAACGTGGGGGGATCCTCAGGACGCTGCTGGTGAGCCGCCCGTCACCTATGGGGGTTTCTTGTCCGTCACTGGAGCTGGGGGCAGAACGGCCATGCGGGGAGGCCAGAGCTCGGGCTGTAGGGAGCACAGAGGCATCAAAGGGCCCTTGAGTTGCCAGGGAAATTCCGTGGGAAATGGTGCTCTGAGAACTTTCTCCAGCAGCCTCACAGCGTGGACCAGTTGGTCCCGCGAGGCAGGAACATCCTGGGAACTGGCCTTGTAGGGCAAGGACGTTTGCCAGGGGCCGAGAGCATCTGGAGCCCACACTCCTGGGCTGTCTCCCTGGGTACCTGCTTGCAAACGGGACTTATGTGCCCCCACCCCAAAATACTCAAGATGCTTGTCCAAAGCACCACGGTAGAACCCCTACTTTGCTGGGACCAGGAAGGGCAGGGCCTTTGGGCAGTTGGAGATGAGTTGGACATAACAGAGAGGAAGCATTCCCTTTCCCTCTAGAAAATGTGGGTTTGGCAGGAGCCCCTCAGTGGAAGTTCTGTGGGACGTCCAGCTGCATCCACGCCTCCCAGAGGGCTGCCCCGAGCTCCCAGAGACCTACCCTCACATCACAGCTGCTGGTTGGGGAAGGGGCCGGCCATGTGGACTAAGCGCCACGTCTCCCTCATCCTCCTCTTTGCGGCTCCCCTTCCTCATTTCTCAGACCCAGAAATGTGGGATTTGTGGGAGAATGTGGAGGGCACCGGAGAGATGGTCTGTGTCGTGGACCCCGTGGCCTTATTTCTTCTCCTCCAAGTGCCTCCATGCCATGCTGTCACCGAGAGCCCGTACTTTGTCTCCTTCTTCATGAAACCGGTTCCCGTCTTTCATCTTCTGTGGCAATTCTGCTCCACCCCAGACTTGTATAGGCCACCTGCCTCCGCCCAGTTTGAAGATCGCCAGAGTGAAGTGACCAGGAAATCCACAGGCGCACCTAGCAGAGAGTGGGGCATCCCTACAGTTTGTTAGATTAATGCAGTCACTGGCAGACAGGGGGCCCGAGTCCCCAGGAGACCGCACACTTCACGGAGCACCTGAAGCTTGTCCGGGGTGGCTCTGATCAGGCTGGTGGCGGGGCTGGTGGTGGGACCGGCAGGTGGCACTTCTGGCTGCCTGGGCAGGAAGGTGTGGCCAGGTGACCGAGTTTTGGCCACTGTGGGTGAGTGGTGCTACTTTGGGTCTGACCCGTATAAAAATCCCCCGTGATACCTTTAAGGATCTTTTTTTTCCCTGTTTCTGCACTGTGTGTGCATGTGAGCACCACGGTGTGAAGTCGTGGACTGAAGGCGGACAGAGCCTGAGATGAGGGCTCCTTGCAGGGAGGCTGTGATCTCCAGGAGGCTTGGCGGCAGAGACGGTGGGCCGGGTTTGACACTGGGGTCTTCTGTTTGTTCCAGCAGCTGGCCTGCCTCAAATGGGAGAGAAGCTGATAATGAGTTTCCTGAACCAGTTCTCTTCTTTCAAGGTTACATTCTTTACCAAGGCCTTTCAGGCCCTCCAGCAGATAAACTATTGTCCTCACCTCAGCAGAACTCCGTGTGCACCCACCTGCAGACCCAAACCTCCAGACCCTCAGTCTGTACCCTCAGACACCTGGACCCTCAGCCTGCACCTCACCTCCAGACCCTCTGTCTGCACCTGCAGACACCGGGGATTGGAAGGGCAGGGCATGTGTTTTGGGCATCTAGTCTTGGATGGTGACCCCCTCCAATCTGAGGACCAGACATCATGGCCTAACAGCCCAGGAGTCCTGTCGCCCCTCCCTCCACAAGGTCTGCAGCTTGTGCTGGCACGTTGGGGCACCTCGCTTGGTGCTGGCCCCACTCTGCTCTCCCCTTACTGTGCCTGACATGCCCTCACTATCTGGCTCCCATCGACGGAGGAGGCGAGGACAGCAGACAGCAGGGGCCACCCCCTTACAGGACATGGTGCCCTCCTCAAGTGAGCGGTCTCCTGAGCTTGCTGGCTTCCCCTGGCCGGGAAAACCCATGGGGTTTCGGGAGTTGGCAGGAGGGCACTAGCATAGCAGAGCCAAATGCTCCCGCAGCGGGCTTCCCGACGTGCTTCTCTTTGGGAATTTCCTAAACTGGGGAGGGCCTTCGTTTTGCCAGGCATTGCCCATCTGAGGAAAGGGCAGTCTTCAGCTGGACTCCTTCCCCAGAGCCCCACGGGTGAGACCCGGCTTCCTGTACAAACTAGCAAGCACCCGGCGTCAGCAGGCTTCGCGCCCAGGCCCTGCGTACGGTGCTCTGTGCACTGGGCACCACAGCAGCCTGGGGACAGCCCTGGGTGAGGAACCAGGAGGGAGGTCAGCCCTTTCCATCATGTAGGAGGGAGAGGGCTCTCCGACCGACCCCAGATCCAAAGGCAGCAGGGAGGGAGAGGAGCCCTCGGGCTGGGGGTGAGGGCAGCAGGGCAGGTCCAGGCGCGGGGAAGGGCTGCACAGGGTCTCGGAGGTGGGCAGGTGGCTGGTGTGCATGTGCGAGGGGAGGCCGTCGAGGGGGTGGGTGAGGCCGTGGGGCAGGGTGTGAGAAGAGGGGAGGTATGAGCTGAGCTGTTCTCATAGGATCACTCTGTTTTCTGTGGAGCCCTGCCAGAGGGGACGGCAGGGACAAGCAGGCGTCTGGGGCTGGGATGACCGTGATGCGGCCAGTGGACGAGCTGGCACGTGGGAGAAGCCCAGATTCAGGGTGACCCTGATCTCTGACTGGAGACATTAGTAGAGTAGGGCTGTCTCTTCCTGGGATGGGCAACCTGGGCGGGGACAGTTGGAGGCTCTGGAAGCTTCCACGCCACGGAGATGAGGCCCTCTTTCTGCGGCTGGTGCACCTCAGAACCCTTCCGGGGGGCCAGTTTCCGGGGCAAGTCGCCCACCCGGGTCATGCGTGAGGAGCGGACCCCACACAAGGACTTGTTCTGACCCCCAGGGACTCTGTCTTCCCCCAGTTGCAGGTCCAGCCACAGGGGTCTGGCTGTGGGACACTGCCTCAGGAGGGGACGTGCACGTGTCATTTGCCATTGTCTGCCAGCCTTGTCACACGGAGGTTCCCGTGAGGGACAAGCTGCTTCCCCGTGGTGTGCTCAGTGCGGGCAGGTGTGGGCAGCTGCTCTGGGCCCACCTCTCGCTCCCACCTCTCCTCTCCTCCCCTCCCCAGGGCGGACCTCCTCAGCCCTGTCAGCCGCAGGGTGTGAGACGGTCTACCTTTCCTGGTGCCTCGTTCCGAGAGACGTGCTCAGAGTCCGAGTATGAGAACTCCCCCGCCTGTGTCCTGTCCTCTTCGTTGTAGAGGAGAAACAGCCTCAAAGACCGTGTGAGCCCTTTCGTCGGAGAGATCCCTTCAACAGACAGAGCCAGCCAGGAAGTTACCCACTGCCCAGGCCGGGGGCAGCACGGGGAGCTTGTCCACGGACGGAGCTTCCTGGGCCCCCAGCTGGGGGTGGTCCTGCTCACGGGGCGGACAGGAAGGTGCCTCGAGGGGCTCAGTGCCCGCGTGTGCCCTCTTGAATGGTGAGGGCAGTCCTTGGAAGCCCTATGGGACCGCCTCCCCAGTGTGTCCTGCCTTCAGATGAGTCCGTTTTCCCAGCATGCATTTGGGGTGTCGGCTTGTCCCATGTTGATGCAGAATTCCCAGTCCTGGCATTCCAGAGCCCCCGACATCGGCCAAGTGTCTGGGCCCGCACCCCCTGGGTGATGAACCAGGGCCTGGTGTCCAGGCTCTCTGGGGATAGGGACACGGATGGGCTGACTTGTCCATCCCCCGACCCATATTGTAGCAGGAGGTGTGTGTGCAGACACATCCCCAAACCAAACAGAAAGGTCATTCCAGCTGCTTGATGAGGTCCCTGGACTGGACACGGCAGACCCTCCAGGTGCCATCCCAGCAGAGCTCCCAGAGTCTGGGGAGGGGGTCGGCCATCGGAAGCCTCAGTTTCCTGATCTGTAAAACAGGAAGATGAAGACAAATGCAATTTCTCGGGTTCTGTTAAGGGTTGCATGCGGAGGGCTGGCCCCCAGGCCGGCATGCTCCAGGCACTCGATGAACCCCGGAGTCTTGGGGGCAGGTTCCCGACTGCGTCCTGTGCGTAGATGCCTGGTGAGTCGTTCTGGAGCTATCTCGGGCCTCAGCCCCATAGGTGGGAGGCCAGCATCACATCCTCCCCCATCGGGTGCAGGGCTGGCAAGGACCAGAGGAGTGACCCGGGAAACGGCTGGTGCTCCTGGGCATCCTTCGGGATGGCCCATGTGGACACGCGTGCCGTGGGCCTTCCTGAGACAGTGGCAGGGGTCTGTGCTCTCCCCTCGGAAGCCCACCACTGCGGGACCCTGCCAGGACGGCATGAGCCACACGTACTCGGATGGGGACCCTGAGGGGGGAGGGTGTGGTGAGGGTCCCCCTCACTATTTGTCAGGGGAAGCGACTTCCTGCAGCCCCATCATACTCGTCCCTTTGGGGCTTCATCGTCCCTACATGGGTGATGGCACGGGGGGCACCTGGCCTCTGACGGCACAGGGGAGGCCAGTCACAGCTGCTTTCCTTTCCTCCAGGCTGATGATCCTGACGGGCAGGGCTGGAGGGGCCGGGTGGAAAGCTCCGGAGAGGGAGCGGTACCTTCCCGTCTGACCGAGATGTACTTGCACGAAACACAAATTCTCCACTGGGGTTTGTCTCAGGATGGGAAATGCCAGAGAGTTCTTTCCTGAAATTGAGGAATTGGTAGGAGGCAGTGGGCTTGGAGCTCTTAGGGTCCATCCCTCCCCCATAAGTGCTGGGCTGCGGCTCAGAGAGGGGAAGGCATTTGCCCCGCCACAGCCACCCGCCGCCCCAGGCCGGCCCCTGCAGGAGCTCTCGCGGCGGCCCCTGCCAGGGGGATGGCGGGCCTGATGAATGACCCGTGTTCAGCGAGAAATAGGTTAATGTATCATCTCGCCTGGCTATTGGCATTCTCGTAGTGGAGAGGAAGGCAGAGGAAGTCTCTCAGGGGCCCTTCTGGCTTCGATTGCCTGAGGGACCTTCCCACGTCCTGTAAGGGGATGGCCCGCCCCACTTGCCCAGATGCCGCTCTCAGACCCGGGAGTCAGGGCCTGTGGTCTGGGCACTTCCCTAGGACGGTCTGGGGAGCAGCCTCGAGGAGGACCACGATGAGACTCACCATGGACGGATGCAGCTGGTGCACAGGGCCCCCACCGGGGAGGCCAGGGAGGACTCTGGAGCAGCAAGATCTGCCTGCAGGAACAGGGCAGGTGTTCTGGGCCATGGGGGTGACCAGTGTCCCAGAGAAAGTCCCAGGCAGGGGTGCTCAGGGGAGCAGCCCCCATGGCCCCATGCTGCTAGACTCAGAACAAACCAGACCTCCTTATCCCACTGGCAGGCGGAGCCTGGCCACCACCCCACGGAGGCTGAAAGAGCCGTCCACCCGCCACATCGGACCCCTGCCATGGGGGCTCTCAGAAGGTCGGGGTGCGGTCTGGCCCAAGTAGGCTGACCCCCTCCCCCAGTGGTCTGAGTATCTCTTCCAGGTCTTGTCCATACTACACACACTCCAAGCGTATGACCCTCCGGACCCTGCAGGGGGACAGAGCCCTTTGGGACCCGTTCATTCCTCTTCTCTCTCCTGGCTCAGTTTCACTCCATCAAATTCCCTGGCCTCTAGCCCCTCTGACCTGGCCTTCCGGGGGGCACTGGAGTCCAGTTTGAGGCTGGTTTCCTCCAGTCGGGAATCAGAAACCCTAAGCCCAGCTCTCAAGTCAGCTGTTGACCCCTCTTGTGGTGACATTAACCTTTCTGGTGTGATGCTCCGGGATTCTATTTAGAGCACCTGCTCTGCGCCAGCCCTGCCGCGGAGCCAAGCACGGCTGGTGACGGCGTAGCGGGCTCCCTCCGAGGCGGTGACAGCCGGCGCGTGAGGAGCAGGAGGAGCAGGAGCCCCTGCTTGGCCTCAGTCCGGGAGGTGGCGCCGGCGCCGGGCACTGTCAGTCCCGGCAGGAGCACCCGTGAGCTGAGAGGTGCCCGTCGGATGCCCGGAGGGGAACACAGGATGAGGGCAGAGGGAGTCGTGCTCTCCTCAGGAAGCCTTGAGAGGGGAAGCGGTGAGGCCCATGGGGGACCGGACCTGGTGGCCCGCAGGCTGGGGCACTGTCCGGGTGTGCTGGGGATGCACCTTCAGAGGCTGGGGGAGGGTTCAGTGGTCACGGCCCCAGGGTGGTGTAAGGTCTCCACCGCCAAGGAAACCCACTTCTAACTCATCTGCGCGTCCTATTGGTGCAACTTGCAAAGCCCTGTTGCCGCATGAGTCCCGCCCCGGTTAGTGCCGCCATCACCACCAGGATAGCCCTTGCAACCGCGTCCTCATGTATCTTCCTGCTTCAGAGTCACCCACTGAGTGCGTCTCCGCCAGCACTCAGGGACCCCCGGAAACAAAGGTACATCTGTCATTCCACGGTCGGACGCCTTCCAAGGGCCTGTGTTTCATTCACAGTAAAGATAAAGTAAGTCCTAAGGCCCAGTGTAGACCTCATCTATCTCTTCCACGGGTCTGACCTCTGGCCAGGACCGCCACCGGCCGCCCTTGAACACACTGGTCACACCTCCCCGGGGACCCGCCCTCCAGCGAGGACGTCACCTGCCGCCCTTGAACCAGGTCAGCTCCTCCCTCAGGCCTCTGGGTTCGTCTTCCCGGCAGGCGCGCGGAGGTTGTGATCCGCCCTCCCTCCTCCCAGGCTAGGGGCCGACGGCGCCTTCCCTCCTCGCGCGGGCATCTCCACCGCCCTCACGGGCCTCACTTCCTGCACAGGACCCAGAGCCTGCTGCGGCCGAGCGGCTGTGCGAGGCCTCGCCTCCCAGTGTCCACATCCTGGCATGAGCCTGGACCCGTGTTTGGGTGGGGCCTGTCTGCTTCCATCCGCGGAATGTGCCAGAGATGCTGGGCTGCTGCTGGGCGACCACCCTCCGGCCTGTGAGACCGTGTGTGCCAGCAGACTCACCTCACGACCTTGCCCTCGGTCGTCTGCTTCGAGTGACCAAGTTGTGCGACGATGGGGGCACTGCCAAGGGAGGGTGAGAGCGGATGTCTCCCCAGCCGAGCTTTCCGACGAGGACACGTCCTGGCCCCCGGCGAGACGGCTGCCGGACTGCGCCCCAGCGGCAAATCCGGCTCGGCTACGCCAGACTCCGGCTGCAGGAACCACGAGCTAATAAGCCTGAGTCACCCTGAGCTGCTGTGCGGGGCCATTGGTCACTCGGCACTTCCCGGCCGTCGCACCCTCTGACTTCCTCCTGTGCTCGCCCACGGCCTGGGCTGCGGAGGCTGGAGACCCTTGTGTCCGGGCTCGGCTGTGCCCCCCGGCCTGGGGGCTCTGCACACAGACGCCGCTCTGCACACGTCCGGCAGGAGACAGGAAAAGCGACAGACGCTTTGAGTCACAAAAGACGGAACGTCCCGGCGCACTCCGCAGGCGAGGGGGTCTTCTCATGGGATGTATTTTCCTGCAATCTCACGGAGGAGCGTCTTCTTTCCTCGGTTAGAAATGGGGCGGGGTGGTTGGAAGGTGGCTGGTGGCCGCCCCAGCTGGGCCCTAACTTTACAGTTGAGGGAAAGACCCCTGCCGGGTCACGCAGCGGGGAGTGAGGTGGCGAGCACTGCGTCCAGAGCACGAAACTAGACGGCGCCGGCAGCGGCCCGCGCCCCCGGCCCGGGCCCTCGGCCCCCGCTGAGCGACGCCCATCTGTCGCGGGCTGTGCAGACGCACCATTCTGCCTCCCTAACCACGGAAGGGCCGCGGGACGAGCAAACAGCATCTAGATTCACTACTGATATAATTCAACTCTGCCACCGACCGAAGCCGTTCTCTCAGGAGGTGACAGTGTGGGCGAGCCCTGAACAGGGAGTATCTGTGAGGCCGCGGGGGGCGGCTGTCACGGCCCGCGTCCCCGGAAGCCCATTTACGCCGGAGCCGCAGAGCGCGGGCTCTGACCGCCAGCGCGCTGCAGGCCGCGGGGAACAGGTAGGCGACGTTCCTGCTCGTTTTCCAAGCGAGCATCTGCCCTCCCTGCTGACGTCGGATACTTTGCAGCGAACAGGCCTGGGGACATACGACAAGTACGACTTTCAACCACACGTTAAAAATTGTGTAGACTGAGATGGTTTGGTGTGGAACGGCGCATGTGTGATCAATACGGTCGGGTCCCAGGTCAGATCCACCATCGAGGGGTGCAGACTTTCGGGCAGCCGCCCCTGCCGGGCTACCCCCTTGCTGGGCGACGCAGTGGTCCCATTTGACATGAGCTTCGGTCCCATCAGTCAGGGAATTAGCAATCACACAAGCCGGGTCTTCGTTTCGTCCATATTTATTATCTTCGAGAAAAGCTATTTTATGGCCACTTTTTGTCTGGTAATTTGGGAAAATTACGGAGTTAATGCACCGTTCTTTTCTCTCACTTCTCAAAGATGTGGAGCATTTGCTCCTGGTGATGGTCTTGATTTAAGCCCAGATCCCATTACCTATATGGGATTAGACCCACGCAGACCCATGACCTCAGGCCTACTGCGCTCCTGAAGGCACAGAGGAAGGTGAGAGAGACACGATTACCAAGCGTGTCTCCTGTGCAGGCTCTGTGCCGGGGACAGCCTCTCCCGCACCTTTACAGCCTGGGACATGGGCCGTCAGGGAGAGAGATGGGCACGGGGATGTGCCTGGCCCCTGGTGCCACCCAGCCCTGCAGCCTGCTCTCCTCACCCACGCGGGCCTTCTGCTCTCGTTCTAGCCCTGGCGTCCCAGAACTCGGCCTGGTAGCATTTATTCCTTTGGGCCTGACCCACGTGCCTGTTGCACTCTGTCCAGCCTTGCTGCCAATCTGGCCCCCACCAGCCCGAGCCTGCACACGTCCCCACACATAAGACCCCGTGGCAGCTGCCTCTCTCCCACACCCGGCTTCATTCAGTGCAGACTCTCATGGACTCTGGGGCTTGCTCGTGGCTTCCCTCGGCAGACCTCGGTCTCTTTCTCTTCAGACGACAGGTGCCGACCACAAATGGTCATTTGATCCATGCCCCTGAGTCACTGCGCTCGTACTCTTGGTGGCGGTGGCACTCTAGATGAGCTATGACATGAAGATGGCTAATTACAGGTCTCTGTGGGACGGATACATGGACACCAGGAGGGGAAAACTCCTGTTTGCCACTGGGGTCTCTAAGTGCAGGAGCGGGTGCCGGTGATGGGGGCTGGGTGTGAAGTGAGGCCAAGCGGAGGCAGGTGTCATGGGGTGTGTTCCTGCACAGTCACGAGCCCCTGTCATAGCCTCTGGTTACAGAAATGAACACGTCCATTTCTTCCGGCGTATGGGCGTCTGGGTGCCAGCTGCTCGTAACTGAGAGTGTTCTAGGGCATCATTGCCCCATTTCACAGAAGAGATCGAGGCTCACCGGTGTGCCCAAAGCCATGCAGCCATTATGGAGCAGGTCCATGCTTCCTCCTCTGATCCCAGAACCAAGCGCTTCCCCCAGGAGTGCCCCATCCTTCCCCGTGGTCTAGTCCACACAGAGGACAAGGGATGCATGGAATTGCCGAGAGGAGCACGGGAATGGGACTCTGTTCCTGGACGGGTCGCTGTTCTGCAGGAATTACCGACTGTGGGCAGGCAGGGGAGGACCGGCTGCCTTAGCGGTTGGGGTGATCTCCGTGCGCTTTCTGTGGAAGAAGCTCTGAGGGATGACCCTGGGGAGGGGACACTTAGCCCTCCCTCCTTCCCTGCTGGGGAACCAGGCCCGTGGTGATCTGGTCCTTGGATTGTCCCGGGGGCACTCACAGACGACAAGCCAGAGACGAAATGGGGGGACAGCTTGCCTGAAGAAAGGTGAGTGGGGTCTTCTGGAACCTGGGCCTCTGATCCAAGCTTCCACCCTGGGAAGCAAAGGTACCATTCTGGGAGCTCGCGCACACAGCCAGTGCAGACTGGACCCTCAGCCCCCAGGCCGCCTGACCTGATCTCCATCCCAGGGCTTGAAGGTGGCCTCAGTTACAATGGGGGCCTGTTCTGGGCTCTGCCTCCCAGCTCTGAGGGTCTGTGGTCCAAGCTGTTCCTCCTGCCTTGGTATTTAGGGTAATGCTGCACTGCAAACCCACGTCCCTCCAGTGTCCTGCATGGATTAACAGTCACCCAGCACCACTTTTTATAACTGCTTTTTAAAAGATTTTATTTATTTATTTGACAGAGAGACAGAGAGAGCAGGAGCAGGGGGACCGCCAAAGGGAGAAGCAGGCTTCCCGCAGAGTAGGGAGCCGATGCGGGGCTCGATCCCAGGACCCCGGGATCATGACCTGAGCTGCAGGCAGACCCTAAATGACGGCCCCCCCAGGCACCCCTCTTTTTATAACCTTTTATTTTGAAATGAGCTTGATACTCACAAGGCATGGTAAAAACAAGGCAGAGCTCCCGCATGCCTGCGCCGGGTTCGCTCACGATAATCTCTGACCGCCGTCCGCTGTCAGGAGCAGGAAACTGATGCTGGCACGGGATGATTAACCTGGCAGGCATGGCCAGCAAGGACGTTCAATCACTTTTATGTGGAAATATATTCCTCCACTGTTCTCCTACGTCAGTGTCTGCCGAAGGGCGGGGACGTGCCCTGGCCTTCAACGGGGTGGTCTCGCGTGCTGAAAGGCATGTGCTTGAGACAATATCGAGCCCGACAGCAAGAGGAAAGCCTTCGCAGCGCTTTCCAGGTGGTCTGATTGGGTGAGAAGTCTGTCTCCGGCCGCCCTCTGACACCCGCCATCTCCTGCTTCAACCAGGGACAGCCCTGCTGGCTTCCAGCACGGACCCTTGGTACCAGGACGCCGGCTGGAACCCGTGATACGGCTCTGGTTTACCACATTTGCTTTTTATAGGGCAAGAGGCATCGTTCTGTGTTTATGATGATGTAAATCTTCTTCATACACGAGTTTTAAGGTGATTTAGTACAAACATACTAACTGAGTAAGAGCCCAGCGGGCCCTGAGCCGTGGAGAAAGGGAAGGGTCTGCGCTCACTGGCGCTCGGGGTCCTTCGCCCGAGTTTGGACACAGGGTCTGTTCTTCTGCTTCTTCGGTGGAGCAGATCCAGACTCTGTGCCCAGAGGTGTGAGTCAGCAAGGTGGGTGGACCCGGAATGCTCAGGTCCCCGTTTAGGGACCAAGGACCCCTTCACCACGCTGGGAACGCTCCCAGCCCCTACATCACCCTCCCGGGCAGCCCGTGTCCAGAGACTCCACCACAGGGTGTCGTGGAGACCGGGAGGCATGCCTTCCCCCAGCTCAGGACAAAGCCCCAGTGTCAGCATTCCCCTTGGGAGCGCGTGGCCTCTGGCAGGAGGGAGCAGGTGGGCGTGGGGGTGAGTCGAGGACGGAGTCCCGAGAGCAGCGAGCTCCTTAGAAGGCTCAGCCCTGCCCAGGAAAGCCTGCTGTGGGCAAAGGGCTGATGCTTCTGAAACGCAGAGTTCCCGGACTCTCTAGAGCCTCTGGGCATGAAGAGGGTCTCCTCCCTGTGGAGGGAGAGCACTTGCAGGCGATACAGGGACCCCCTCCCCAGACAACACGTGCTCAGGGTCTACACCCTGGCACCTCCTGGCCCCCTGATCAGCACTAGGCCAGGTGCCACTTGAACAACAACACAGTCCAGCTGGGGACACGTGGGCCGATGGGGGAACAGGGAGCTGCTGTGCCCAGTGAGCACAAGGTGGGGACTGAGGAGAGCCAGGCCCAGGGCCATGAAGAGATCTGCTCAAGGAGGTGGGGGAATGTGGAGTAGAGAGGAGAGTGCACTGGCCGGGACCCCCACAAGATCTCAGGGTGTGCCCTGGGAGGACCTGGGAGGGGTGCAGCTGCTGCTGGGATGGCCTGTCCCTGCAGTGGAGAGAAGCACGGAGTTGGCGGAGGACAGAGGAAGGGGAAGGAGGCGATGATGTGGAGAGCTGGACGTGCCGGAGAGGACTTTCCACAGGAGGCTGGAGCCCCAGGTCTGCAGGAGGGCCCAGAGACACACCTGTCACCACAGCAAGGAGGCTCTCACTGCCCTCAGGGCACACTCCTTGAGAACCT
Organism: Pteronura brasiliensis; assembly: GCA_004024605.1. NCBI lineage: Eukaryota > Metazoa > Chordata > Mammalia > Carnivora > Mustelidae > Pteronura > Pteronura brasiliensis. Next base: position 169,390 of record PJEN01001000.1, read on the forward strand.
CCTCCCGGAGGCAGGGATGGAGTGGGACGGGCTACCGCAGGGGCTGGATGTCAGAGGGCACCGTTGTCCTAGCCAGGGGCCAGCTGGGACAGGTAGACACCCTAGGCACTCACGGACATGATCGCAAGAACACGGTGTTGCCGGGGACAGAACTGGCGTGTGGCCAGTAAGACCTGCAGGTGCCATGCAGAGCCCACAAACTGCCCACAAACTGCCCTCCAGAGTCGTAAGATACGATGGAACAGAACTTCGTAAGTCACAGAGTCTGAGCCCGTTTGTTATGCAGCAGCAGCCACCACGAGCAGCCGACTTCGTTCAGCCGGATGGAGGGCCCCGGGGACCAGCAGGTGACCCTGCTCCCTCGGGCAGGGCTCAGGCCTCTCTGGACAGTGATGGGGCGTGGTGGCTGCAGGTGGGCCCCCACGGGGAGGCGCGAGGGCTCCACGGTCACCTTGCCCCATGCACCTGCCATGGCCCCAGGGGAAGCTTATCCACCGCCCCCCACCCCGGCTTGGCATCTCGTGCCCTGCAGGTGCTCACGGCTGTGGGGACGCTATGACAACAGCAAACCCAGCCTGCTTGCCTGAGAGGAGCTGCTCCGGGCCGCCCCGCAGGAGAGGTGGACGCCGAGTGTCGGACCCTGGTGGACCCCAGAAAGTCCAAGGGAAAGAGAATGGTGAGAGGAAGGGCAGGACCAGGTGGTGGGGGCAGAGGGCCCTCAAGGCAGGGGCACAGGAGGGCTCAGGGAGGGTCAGGGTGTGGCAACCGGAGGAGGAGAGGGAGAGAAGGCAACGTTATGGCGCAGAGAGCCAGGCTTCAAGAAAATATGGCAGAGCTGCCAGGGGAGTCAAGTCCACCCAAGGGACCCTGGGTATGGGATGTGGGGTGTCTGGTGGCTCGTGGGTGGGAGCCTCTTGCAGCAGGTGTGGGCCCGCCCGAGCTGCGGAAAGACTGGCCGGAGGTTCTCGCCAGTGTCTTGTGCACTGAGCCAGCCTCCTCCAGCCTTGGTGCCGTGCGAAGGCATGTCCCTGAGTCTGAGGACAACCGTGTCACCATTGAGGTGCCGGTGGAAGGCGTGATGCTGGTGGTCCAGGGAACAGAAAGAAAAAGCTGCATTTTCCAAAAAAAACAGAAACCAAATTCTGGGTTTATTATTATTTTTTTTAACCAAGAGATTTAATTTTAGATCCATTTTAAGTTAACAGAGAAATTGAGTCCAAAGTACAGGGAATTCCCACATACCGCCCCACCCACGCAGGTCCCCTGGGATGGGCGTCCTGCATTAGCGGGGGTGTTGCTGGGGACTCAGCGACATCCATGCATGATTAGGATCTCCACCCAAACTTTCCCCGAGGGCTTTCCCTGAAGTTGGGACAGACGTGCTATGGCGTGTCCTCCAGACCAGGGTCACTGCCAGTGACGTCCTCTGTGCCACACCCGCTCCCCTCCACCCCCAGCCGACGGTGGCCGCTGAGCTTCCGCTGTCTCTGGGGCTCTGCCTTTTCTAGAATGCTGGGTGGCTGGAGTTAGGCAGCCTGCAGCCTTTTCAGGTTGGCTCCTTGCCCTTGACAATCATGTGGAAGGGTCCTCGGTGTCCTTTCCTCGCTCTGTGTAATGTTGTAGTAGGTGTCTTACCCTGTCCTCGTTCGTTAGACGCTGTCAAGCGGTCTCTGTGTTGGGCAGCCCCGCACCAGCCCCGTTCCGGGAGCTAAGAGGGATGCGGCTCCACCCCTCATCCCGAACCCTCCCACCTGCCTTGTGGTCTCCTACCCCCCGCCTCCCGCCCCTCCCATCCTGCACCCACATCCCAGCTATTCCCATCTGCTGGCTCTGGGCGTGGTCATGGGACCTGGCTACCACGCTTCTGCCCTGACGCCCAGAGGCACCCCGCTTGCCACACCTCCTCCTTGAATGTGCAGCCCAGACCCTGAGCTATGAACGAGTACCGGGAGGACTTAGTTCTGGGCACGGCATGTCGGGAAAATCCACAGGACCTCCTGTTTCTATGGTGACGTTTTCCAGGTGAGCAGGAGGAGTCAGTGCCTGCTTTCCCTCCGATAAATTCTTGTTTCTCCGTCTCTGGGCTTCTGCCTCTCCCCGTCCTCGTGTGCACACACCAGATCAATCTGCCACCTCCCGGGGACCTCGCACGCATGCCTCGCTCGCAGACATGCCGGGGCTCGCGGCCAGTGCTAGCTTCCATCTCTGAGCCCGTTTCCTCTAAAGGAATATTAAACGGGTGACATAGTCTGTGTCTTCCGAGATCCTGTGAGGTTTACGTGAGATCATGTCTGTAAAGCTTTGGCATGGGACGCCGGACAAGCATCTGTTCCCTTCTTGTTCCTCACTGAAGGAGGCGTGCGGAGCTGCTCACAAAAGCATCTGAGTTTAGTTTGGCAACTCAGGCCGCATGAAGTGTGGCTAAGAGTTAGATGTCCACCCCGACACGCTGCCCGACTCGCACACACACACACACACACACACACATTCACAAACACACAGGCAAACAAATATGCAAACACAAACACACACAAACCCAGAAACACAGAAGTGCACAGAGCACAGAGTAACCCAGACACACACAAGCACACTCACTACTGGAGATGTGTCCCGAAACTGTTCTGCTTCCAGGAGCCGAACTGACCCAGCCCCGTGGAGCTTCGGGACCAGAAGCCCCCAGACTCACAGACTTTCAGCAGGAAAGACCCTGCGTGTTTCCCTGGCTGGCTGATTCCCAAGGGGCAGGATCAGAGGCCTGCATGTGGCATCGCTTCTGGGAGCTGAGTGGGGCTGACAGTGGCATGGACTCTCTGCCTGGCGGAGTCAGATCCCAGGTCGCAATGCAGGGTTCCCGCCTGCCGGTGATGGCCCTGCTGAAACCGCACGGAGCTTGCGGCGAGAGGGGTCACAGAGCCGGACCCTCAGGGGAGCTCCACAGGCTCTAGATGCTTGGGTCCTATGAACACCCCTCCCTGGCCCAAAAGTGCAAGCTGGGTGACACTTGCTTCCACCAAGAGCCCCTGTGCTGGGGACAGTGAGCCCCGTTCCTTCCCCATCACAGCTTTCTGGCGGCGGTGGCAGCGGTGTCACCACCTCCCAGGTAAAGAGCCCCCGGAGAGCTTAGCCGATGGAACTGGGGAGCATGGTTTTGCAGCAAGGACTGGCCCCCTGCATGCCCTCCAGAGTGGCACCTCAGGCTGCTGGGACCCAGCTATGGGCCCCCAGCCTTCCCCCGGTGGTGGCACATGGCTCTCCCCGCATCTCCCCACAGCATCCGTGCTCACGGCAGGGCACAGGGCCTCCTAAGTCACCTTCTGGCAGCCGGTCTTCATCCGCCCTGTGGGCTCCTGGCCTGACCTCGTGCTCTAGCCCCCGAACCAGGGTGGAACCCCTGCAGGGAGGCAGGGCTGTGGCTGATGGGCTCTGGCTGTCCTTGAATGACTCACCTGAAGGAAAGAGATTTGCCTACAGCCAAGTAGACCAGGCATTTACAAACCTCAGGGGGTTGCGCTGTTTCCTCACTCAGGGGTTTTTGTAGAAGTGGCTTTGTGCTGTCGTCTAGTGGCAAAGGTTGGACAGGTTTCCGAGCCACAGAGAAGTGGGGGATGCTGAAGCCGGGGGTCCCGGGTGGGTGTGGCACAGTGAGAAAGGCACAAGCCCCTTCTGTCAGCAGGGGCTGCCTGCAGGCGGGGGGGAGGGGGGCATCCACTGGCCCCAGCTGCTTCCCCAGGGGTCACCCCCTTCCTGAGATACAGTACACCTGCCCAAGATGCCGGGGAGACCCCGTGTCCCCTGCAGAAAGCCCCAGGTCCTCTCACACACCCCGCTCTGCTTAGACGCTCTGACAGAGGCCTCCTCTGATTATCTTCCGCCGATGAGGTCGAATAAATACTCATTTCCAGTGAGAAACAGAGAAAAATGCTGCGTGTTTATTGTGTATCTTGTCATGTGAAGTCCTTTCCAGGAGCCTCGGTGCCCGGGTCATCCGGTCGTAATACCTTTGGAACAGCCGAGCCTGCCCCTGTGTGGAGATGAGGAAGTCGTAGCTGTGAGAGGTGGTGTGATTTACTAAATTTCAGAGCTGGTGAATGACAGAGTCATGACTTAAAACAAGCTTTGTTTCACTGAAAAATCTTAAGCAATTCCTGATCGGCTCATTGATTCACAGATTCTTCCACAAAGCCGCGTTACGTACGGGAGTGGAGGACGGGCAGTCCACACATGTTCGCCGGCCACTAATTGTTCCGGAGCAGCCGTGGCCGTTCCTCGTGGTCATGGCGACGGGAACCGCAGGTCTGGAGAGAATCAGGTGTGCAGCCCACCTGGGCAGAGCCGTCCAGGTGATAACATGAGGACTGTCCCCCCGATGGGTCATCTTACCCACCGTCACAGACCCGTCTTGGCAAGGCCCCAGAAGTGGCATCTCCGAGGGCTTAGCTCCGTGGAGAAAGGGCTGATTCTAGGATTGAGGCAGGAAACAGACAAGCTGGGCCAGAAAGCAAAGCAGCCCCGGAAACAGCCCTGAAAACGAAACCTGACTGTTGTGTGGTTCTGTTGGAGGAGCTAAAGGGAGGAACGCCACGGTCAAAGCCAGGACCGTTGGAGCCACCAAATACCAAAGTAGTGCTGGTTTGTGACCCGAAGTGTGAGCTGTCCACCCACCGGCTCATAAGCATGTAAGGGAAGCGTCGAGTCAGCGAAGCGGGGGGAGCAGACAAACGTGTCACGCAGAAGAATTCCAGCTGCCGTGGACATCCCGAGGCAGAGGCGGGCAGCAGGACGCCGGTCCCCGTGCGCGCCGACATGGCAGGAGACGCCCCTCCGAAGAGGACAGGAAGCAAAGGGAGGATTTCAGAGTGGACACGGCTGACAAGCACACCTCGCCCGGGCGGCCAAAGTCAAGCCAGCCCCGCCGAGTCGCACAGACGCGGGGCCCCCTGGACATGATGCGAGGGGAGCGCCGTCTTCTCCGTCTAATTGTGACAAAAGCGTCCAGCAGGCCCCAGCAGAGGGCAAGTCTCAAAACAGCCACCAGGGCTCTCCGGAGCGGCCAAGGCTGGCAACGCAAAGAGATGCTGGGGGACGGCCACGGCCCATGGAGCCCGAGGAGAGCCGGCAAACGGGACGCGGAATCGAGATGGGGACTTCGAGCAAGATGCTCACGAAGAATGAAGGAAATGGGAACAAATAACGTATCAAAGAGCCGGCCGTGTCAGCGTATCATTAACGGGGCCACCAGCGGTGCCACGCGCGGACGTGACAGGCCAGCGTCGGGGGGTCGGCCAGACGGGAGCTCTGCCGCCGCGCTCACAGCTGTCCCGAAAATCAGAAAATATTTTAGAATGAAAAGTGTACTGAAATAAAAACAAAAATAAATAAACCTACACCGGGAATTTAGAATAACCTGGTTTCTGCTTAGACAGCTGCCTCCCATAGATGGAGAGAGAGAGAGAGAGAGGTGAACTCTTCACGGCCCAGCTATCAGCGCGTGACAGGAATCCACGATCAGAAGTCCTCAGTGTTTCCCTTAAGAGAATCTGTTTTTGCTTTTTTTAAAAGTCTTACAATTTGGTGGCCATCAGAGGAATGGGACCCACGACAGGTTCACATAAGGGGAGCCGAGCGAGACGCGGAGTGGAGCAGAGGAGTGTGTCGCAGGTGAGCTGGGAGCTGTGGACACCGCCCATGGGGCATGCGGGCTCCGTCCATGTGGGAGTCGTCGCTGCCCACTGGAAACTGCCAAGCGCCCCCGGGGGGCTGTAGACGCCAGGAGACAGAGCCGCTGTGGGATCCGAGGAGAAGGTTCTGGGGCTGTCTGGGCGAGGTCCGCCCGCAGGGTCCGCCTCTTGCAGTGGCTTCTGAGACGGAGGAGGAATGGGAGGAACACCACCCGCAACCCTGAGTTTGCATCGACGGGCTTTTCTCTGCGCCAGGAGCAGCCTCAGGCACAAGGTAAGGAGGAGAGTCAGGCAGTGGGAAGGTGAGAGACAATGACTAAACCACAGTTTCAGGACAGGCCCGGGAGGGAAAGCATGTTCTTTCCTCAAGAGCTGCAGCTCTCAGCCCTGGAATCCAGCTGTGGAACTTTCCAGACATCAGATAAGAGCTCCCCTCCTGTGGGAAGAGCCCCAGGCCCCGTGGCTGGTTCCACGCACCTGCTGCTCTCCAGTCCACGGGGCCACGGGAGTGTGCAGGTCCACCGTTCCGGACCCCGTACCTGCCGCCCCAGCACCGTGCCCAGGGCTCCTGTCCACTGCAGAGTCATGAGCCCGTGTAGGGAACTGCGGGGTCAGCCCCTGAGACGCCAAGTTTTCTTTAGAGACACTGGCCTGGAGGAGGACAAGACGATCCACTCACATGAGCTTCCCAACCCCCTTTGCTCCCATCACCACCAGGTAGGGTCCTGTCAAGTCTCTTGGCTAGGCCTGGCCTGCTCCCCACCCTCGCGGAAGCAATAGTCCCTCCATGGCCTGAACGGCGAGTCTGAGTGAGTGAGGGTTAAGTGGGGCCAGGGCTGAGGGCTTGCGTGGGTGTAGGAAAGCGGCGTTGCCAGTAGTGGGTACCACGGCTCTGACTGGGAAGGAGAGAGAGAGAGAGAGAAGGTGGGCAGAAGGCAGAGAGGCAGGAGCAGGTGCTGACGGCACACATGTCCCTGGTTCCCCACCCTTTCCTGGAGCTGCAGGATTCTTGTTTTGACTTTGTACTTTCCCCGTGCGCCCCGTGCGCCCCGTACCCCTGGATCTGGACAGGCCCGACTTGCGCTTTACATGACAACAAGCCCTTCCTAGCCTACATCTCAGAAGAAGAGGCCTGTGGGCTTTTTCCTTCTGTCTCTCATCTGTCTCTCTGTCCTACTCCCTTTCCAGCCATTCGAGACCAGCAGGTCCCTGCCTGACCCCCGCTGACACAGATTCACGTGTGAGCCCCGCCGAGATCGGCAGAGCCCAGCCTGCATGGGAAGCACCACCCAGTGCTCCCAGGCTGGGTGAGAAACATGGCATCTTGGGGTTTTTAAACCCCTCGATTCTGTAGCGGTTCTTCTGGCCGAGGCAGCCGTGTCATCCGCACAGAGAAGCTGGGACAGTGAGCTCGCGGGTCACAGTAGGAATTCTGCATTTCACCCTAAGGGCAAAGGGAAGCCAGTGAAGGATTTTATGCAAGGAAGTAATATGATTAAATTGGCATCCTGGAAAGATAAATTTCTGAGCAGTCAGAGAGCAGCTGAAGAGAGCATCTCATTCTTTACTTTACAAATAACATCATCGGTGCGTGTCCAGGAAGCAATGCCTGACCTTTTGTCTCTGTCAGCAGCTAAGGTGCTCATTAGTCTAATTCGATCAATTTCTCTAGGTTTTAGACCCTTGAGCCTTTAGGATGCTCTGTATCAGAGGTGAAAATTAAGGTCTGAAGTTCCACAAAATGAATTAATATTCACTAATCCGTTCAATGTACACCACCCATCCACCCACCCATCCACCCATCCATCCACCCATCCGTCCATCCATCCTTCCTTCCTTCCTTCCTTCCATCCACTCATTTACCTACTTAACCATTTACCATCCATCACCATTGTTCCTTCCTCCCATCCATCCGTCCATCTATCCATCTAGCTGTAGTGCCCCATATCTACCCACTCACTCACCCATTTCTTCTTTCACCGAGGAGTAACCTTTTATGTATCTAGCTAAGTGCAATTCTTACATTTTCCACTATTTTTTAAGTTTAAATTCAGTTAGCCAACACATAGTACATCATTAGTTTCAGACGTAGCACTCAATGATTTACCAGTTGCATACAACCCCCAGTGCCCATCGCGTCGTGTGCCCTCCCCCGCTCACCTGCATTTTTCTTGAGACCTCACTCCCTTACCTCCTCAGAGACATTTTCCAGAAACTCTCTACTCTGACTCCTTCATTGTCATGTCCCCTTTCTTGTTTCATTTCCAATAAAAGAGAACCATCATTTGTTTCTTTTCCATTTTCCATATTTTCTTTGTCTCCCAGCTAATACCCCGTTTGTGCAGTTCCCTTGAAGGAGCAGTCTACATAGGGTACCTTCCCTTTCTCCCACCCCCAACATCACAAGGAAAATGATTTTGGTCTATTTTGAATCCTAGATCAGTAGTTATACATGTTAACTATTCAGTAAATATTTGTTGAATGAATAAATAAGTGAGTAGATACGTGTACATTGCTGAGCATTTACTGTGTAACAAAATCGAATTTGCCAGGTTTTCCTTACCTGAGAATACTTGTACCAGTGCTTAAAGACGGCAGGTCCACATGGCCATGTGTGGGCAGAGAACCCAGACACCTGTGCCGCTGGGAACCATGCCTGGATGTTACTGCAGGACGAGCTCAGCGTCCTTCCACTCCTTCCTTCCTCTTGCAGAGGAGATAAAGAGGTCTAGGAGGAGTGATCTCATCTTTACTTGGCACCCACTTTGTGCCAAGGACTGTCTCAGACATTGGAAGGTCCAGGCTTGTTAAGATATGCGGGTCTTGCTCCTAAGCAGGGCACGAGGAGGTCGGTGACTTCTCCGTCCTCAGACTCACCTGCGGAATGAGAGCTCGGGGCAGGCCTCCTGCTCCGTCTGGTCCTAACCTACCCTTGGGTGCTGAGACAACATCCGGTCACCTGCTGGCCTCTTGGCTTCCTGCTCTTCTCTGAGCTTCCTCCGTGCCTCGTCCTGACCCGTCAGCATCTCTGTAGATTGGTTTTAAAATGCAAGTCATGGGGAGCTCTGAGCCCCCAGCCCAGGCCAGAACCACGCTGAATATTTAATTGCTTCTCAGGTGGCTCCTGCAGAGCCCCGTGCAGGTCAAGGTCAGTTCTGAGACTGCCGGGTTCTTTAACAACCACTGCCTTTACAGTCTTCTCCAAGGGTTCAAAAGGAGGCTCAATTTTTTGTCCCATTAATATTAATCCGTTTGCTGTGGGGGCTTGTTCTGATGACATACTTTCTTGTTAAATATTCATTGTCGGAGCAGTCAGTGCTCTGCAGACTAACTGTTCCTGGGGAGAAGCGGAGCTCATCACCGCGAGCTCGGCTGACAGCCGTCCCTGACGTGTCTCCCGGCCTCCTTGCCACAGCACGTTGGTGCTGGTCCTCCTCGAAGGTCCTTGACTTCCCCTCGGGTGTGCCAAAGGTCAGCGGCCCTGGACAGTCCTCTGCATTGAGTGACGGATGCGTAACTCCTGGGGATTGAGGACTCGTCCACTCTTCTTGTCCATGTCTTTCCGTCGGCTTTGCAAATAATGGAGCATTCGGGCGCAAGGGTTTATATAGCACAGACCTTCCATTTACAGACAAGAACGTGAGACGGAGGGTGTGGGGGCGGTTGACCAAAGTCACCTTCAGCGAGGCTGGGGCTGGAAGAAGCTGCAGCTCCCTGCAGGCTCCTTATTCATAAAATCGAACCCAGGAATCTACGTCCTGTAGGCAGTCTGCTGTCCCGTGTCAGCTGGCTCCCCACACGGGCGTCTGGGGTCTGTCTGCTCATCAGAATCATTTCAGGTAGTTCTGGACCAGCGGGGCTGGACGGAGCACGTCCAGGACGTCACGTCATGCGCTGCTGTGAGCCTCTCCCGCAACAGTAGGCGCGGGGGCTCCGGGGTTAGTGGGGCTCAGGGCTGCTTGCCAGCCTGTACACACTCCAGCACACTCGCAATCGTTCCTGGTTTTGCTTAAGTTAGAGCGAGACCGTCCTGCCTGCACCCCCGGGCCCAAACTAGTAGCAGGGTCTGCAGAGGAGGACTGGGTAGCTTCCTCGGGCACAGACTCCTCCTGGGGAGTTTCAGGGCCGGGAGTCCTGTAGCCTGGAGGTTCTGCCCACTGCTGTCCTTAGTGTTGGTCTAAAAACCCCAATTGGGTCATTTGCGTTTCAATCTACTTGTCAATTCTTTTGTCCGAGACAGATGTAAAGGGGTCCGTGGAGCCAGAGACCTGAGGCGTGCAGAGGAGCTCTGCCCGTGGACAAGCCTGCCTGGGTCTCTCCCCTCGTGGGGGCCCCTCAGGTCCGGGCACCCTGGGGCTTTGGGAGCGGAGGTTTGCTCTGTGACCCCCAGTGGACTCCCTTCAAGAATCCTCACAGCTCCTACTGTTGGCGCCGCTGGAAGAGGTCAACGGTCCCTGTGGCCAAAAGAAAAAAAAGTGTAATGTTGGAGCTGGTTCTCAATGACTGTCTCATGGCACGAGTTCCGTGTTCTCTGGGGTGATGAGTGACTGTCCTAGACGTTTCCTCATGGAGCTTCTGGACTTAGCTGTCCGTTGCAGGAAACTGCTGTCTTGGTCGGATGTCCGCTAACCAAGGATATGATCGTTTGGTACTTACCTCTACAAGTGGGCCCTGTGTGTGGGTCTGAGATGGCCGTCCGTGGGCTAGGGCTGTGGGCCTTGAGTGCCCCGCAGTGCAGGGATGCTGGTCTCTCACCTCTCCAGAGGGCCGCTCCCTGCTTTCCTTTGCTTGCAGGAGTAAGACCTTAGCTCAGCATGGCAATGCCATGAGCTAGCGGCCGAGCTGCTGGGCGTGTGGGGTGGACACAGCCCGTGGGGCGCTCTGCGGAGGCTCGGCCGCCCCAGGCCCCGTTCCCGTGGAGGCAGACGTCTGTGCGTGAGTCCTCCCAGCGTGGCCCGCCTCCTGTCTCTCTCCCTCCTCTGCGTCTCCTTCCTTTATCTCCTCCCTCTCTCTCCTTCTCCCTCTCCCCACCGTTCCCTGCTGCTCTTTCTCTCTCTCAGTCCGGGAGAACTAAGCCTCCCGCCCACAGCAACGGTGCGGGATGAACCCCACTGACGGCGGCCTGCTTCCCGTCCCCGCAGGACGAGCGCGGCCGACAGGGAGCCCAGAGCCGTGTGGACAGGGGTCCAGGCCCAGGAAGGGCTCTGTGGTCGTGACACCCCTTGGGGGGTGGCAGGTGGAGTGTCAGGAGGGTTCATCCCCGTCCTGCTGACCTCCCGGACCTCTCTGCCTGGGGTGGACGCTGGATTCTGCTTCCTTCCTTCTTGGTCAAGAAGCATCTCTCGCCCGTGGCACGTGTGCCCAGCCACGGGCGCGGCTCCCGGAAGCCACGCTGACCTCCAAGTCAGCTGCGTCCCCGCGGGAGCCCGGCCCTCCCCTGAGTCCCTGCTGTGCCCTCTAGGGACCGTCATCACAGCATTGCGAGCCAGAGCTCACTTCGGCGGAAGCTGATAGCTGTTTTCCAGGATCTCTTTCTCGAGCGCTGCTAGGTCCAAGTCCCTTTGCTAATCTGAGTGAGCACGTTCGCTGGCCCCGTAGCAGAAGACTGCAGGCAGCACCGGGACAGGTCCAGAATCTCTGGGAGCAGCATTCTGTCTGATGACCTGTGATGGTCAGTTCCTCCATCGAGGCGTCCGCCAGCTGCCCGCCCACTGCCTGCCCTGGACCGTCTTGCCAGATGCCACCGCGGCTGTGGGAGGAAAGGAGTCTGAAAGCACAGGTGACCATTGGGACCAGGGCCCCTGGGCAGGGTGTGCATGGCTGCAGGACTTGGCGGTGAATCAGGGAGCTGACCTCCGTTTCTGTGGCGCCGGCCGATGGGGCTGGAGTCCGTCGGGGAGGCTGGTCTGGGGTCAGGGGCTGGTCAGGGCGGCAAGACATTAACCTGCAACTTGGCGAGAAGCACGGCAGACACCCCGTGCCTCTGAGCGGATGCTTCCTGGGTCCCAGAGCGGTGGTTCCTAACCCAGGTCTCGGGAACGTCACCTGGGATCTAACAAAATCCCGGTGTCCAAGTAGCAGCCAAGAGCAATGACACCAGCATTTGAGGGGTGAGACCCAGAGGCCAGTGTTTCAGGCTCCGGAGTGAGCCCGTGCTGTAGCTGATGATGGGGAAGGTGCAGTGGGAGGAGGTGTGGGTCCAGGCAGGGGAGCGGGGGGAGGGTCCAGGCGGGGGTCCAGGCGGGGGGAGTGGGGGGCAGGTAAGCCGAGGTAAGAGGAGGCGGGCCTGGCCCTACCAGTGCTCTCAGGCGTGTTCTGCCGGTCGGGGAGCCGCTCCCACGCCCCGTTCTCAGGCTGTACAACGCTGCTGTCCCAGCACAGGTGCGCCTCTCAGGCGGCCCAGTGTGTCCCCGTGTCCTTCCTGGCAGAGCAGACCTCTCGGGAAGCCTGAGGAACCTGGGCAGCAGGACCTGTGGCCGTCCTCACCGTGGGGGGCGTGTTCTCATCTCCAGCAATAAGGAAGGACAGAGAGCGGCGTCACACACGCTGAAGTATGACCGCTGTCCCCTTTCTTTCCTGGACATTTATCGATCCCGTCCCGGTACCAGGCCCGGTCCTGGACGCTGGGTGTACAGTGACGGCCAGTCCTTCCAGAACGTCTTTGATCCATCTTCTGTCAGTGACCTACTCCAGAGACACGCTCCTACCCACACTGATGCCACGGCTTCTGCTTATCTGTCCCCATGCTGAGTCTCCTTCAGGCCACTGCTCTCCGGGAAGCCAGGGGATCCCTCCACGCGTCCCTCACCTCCTGCAGACCATCGCAGGGCCCTTGGGGTCAAGTCCTCAGTCTCCTGGGGGACAGATGATGATGCCTTTGTTGAGCTGGACCTCGCGGGTCTCCCCAGCATGACCCCTTCAGCTCTGTGGCTCCGGCTCATCCACACTCCATGGAAGTCACAGCTGATTGTCCCCAGTCCCATCCTTTACCTCTGGGCACGGCTCTGCTGTACCCCCTGCCTGCTTTGAGCTCCCCTCGACCTTGCACTTTGGTTCCTGCTTGTATCTCCCACTTCCGGAAGGAAAGATGCGACCAGATATGTCCCCTTCCTCCCGTGTGCCAGTGCCTGGCGTAGGGCACACTCGCTGTAAACAAGTTAGAGGCTTTAGCTGAGTTAATAACAGCAAGCATTCGTTAATGAAAACACATGACGTTTGTGTTTTTAAACAGTATGCTGTTCACTCGAGAATGCTAACTTCTCCGGGTCCCTCTGTCTGCGTCTTGAGCACGAGATGGTAATGTCCCCTCATGAGCGGTCACGAGGGGTAGACCACATCCGTGGAGAGCCTCGGCTGCTGCTGCCGGAGCACTGGTCACCCCCCGCCCTCCCCCCGGGAGTCCAGGCTTGTCCTCTCCCCGCGCTCTCTGCGGAGTGGGCCACGTCCACGGTGAGTTGTCACGACCTGAGCGCTCACCAGGCCGCCGGCCTCAGCATCCAGGATTCTTGATGGGGACAGCAGGGCCACCCGCTCCTCCTCCCTCACGGAAGCGAGGCAGGAAGAGGAGGACTCAGGGCACTGCACCTCCTCGGCGAGTGTCAGCCACCGTCACTTTAATGATCCAGCCTCTTGGATAATCTTGAAATCTGTGCTTTACGTTCATGGCGTCTCTGTTCTTTCTTCGGCATCATTAATAAAAACGGCAGATCCCGCCTGGCGTCCCCACCAGCACACCTGGGCCACTGCCGTGGGCGCGAGGAGCACACCGCCTGCTGCGAGCACCACGGCCGGTCACAACTCACGGCAGTGGACTTACTTGAAATACGATTATACTCAGCTTCAGGGAAGCTCCGGAAGGTTACAGGACCGGCACTTTCTTGGCACCTAAATAGGTTTTATTTTTTGCTCGATGCCGTTCTGGGAGCTCTTCATGGGCCAGCACTGTGGAGGGGCACGACGTCGTACCCAAATGAATTTTGCAGATAACTGGTTCACCAGTTTAAGAAGCAAACCTTAAACACACACATACGCATACAGAATTTTGAATCCTGAACTGAAATGCCTCTAAAATGGATAACACACTTCCCTGTGTACAGAATTTGAGAGATATGATGTAACCATTCATCGATGGCCGTAAATCCCAGGATTCCGCCCCATAAAATGGGGTGCTTTCGGGAGACGTGCAACTGTGTCAGGCTATGTTTCCCCACACCCAATGGCCTCGACGTCTCGTGATTTCTAAGTTATGCTTAGGGTCTTCTCTCATGACCAGCTGTTCGCAGCTTTTGGGTGATAAGTTTGCAGATGATTTATTTTCTTTTTAAATAAAAATAGGTAGTGTATGCATATTTCTTTAGTGGAAAAACATTTATCTTAAATTAAATAAGCACTAATAAAGGTACTGAGAAACAAACAGGGTTTTAGAGGGGAGAGGGGTGGGGATGGGTGAGCCTGGTGGTGGGTATTGAGGAGGGCACGGATTGCATGGAGCCCTGGGTGTGGTGCATAAGCAATGCATCTTGGAACACTGGAAAATTAAAAATTTTTTTAAAAAAAGGTACAGGTAGCATCCTGAGAAAGTCGTAGGAGTCATTGTGGTGCCGGGGAGCAGCCCTGGGAGGAGCATGGAGCACAAAAGGCTTCTGTAAAGAAGTCACATCAGACGATGACAAAGATGTCGAGACACCAAATCTAGGGGCGAATTCCTTCAAGAGAGGACGCTGTGATTAAAGCCCGGGGTCACGTTCGCTGTGGGTTTCAGAGCCGTGAGGATAAATATCCGATCCCGGCTGTGCAGTTCGTCTGTCTGACCTTGGATCAGACCCACCTTGTCAGCCACAGCCCGTGCTGGCTGGCTCTCCCGCGCCAGCAAGAGGGGCGGGGGCCGGCGGGAAGCCCCGATGGTTCAGGGTCCAAGTCATCGAGACTCACTGTGGACCCTCAAAACACGAATTAAGGCGAGCTTGACACACGTTATCCGTGAGCTCGATAAATTGTTTTACGTCCCAGGAACGCGACAGGCAGGCACGGTGTTGAAGGCAAGAAAGCCTCTAGCTCCTTTTCCGTGGTCTTTGAGATTTCAAAATTACCATTTTTCATACCTTCTAACTTTTGGTAAATTATATGCAGTTATCTCAATAGTTTGATACTTTATAATTTAGAGGATAGTTTTGTTTCTTTAAAAAAACTGTTGGGGCGCCTGGGTGGCTCAGTGGGTTAAAACCTCTGCCTTCAGCTCTGGTCATGATCTCAGGGTCCTGGGATCGAGCCCCACATCCGGCTCTCTGCTGAGCGGGGAGCCTGCTTCCTCCTCTTTCTCTGCCTGCCTCTCTGCCTGCTTGTGATCTCTGTCTGTCAAGTAAATAAATAAAATCTTAAAAAAAATAACAACAACAAATGCCTGTTTGTTGCTGCCGACAGACACTTCATAAGCGAGTCTCCTTCTGGCCTTTCTCCTCTCCATCAGCCTGTCCTTTGTCCAGGCGCTGCTCCCTCACTGCTGGGGCATGCTGGGGTCTTCTGTGCCTCTGAATTTCCCGGGGAGGTGTTTGACATCTCATAGACAGATGTCGGAATATCTCCTGGGTTCATGTTAATATTCTTGATTTTTAAAACCCAAACTTAATGGATGTATTTTTCTGCTGCTGTTTTTAAAGGAAAAATTTTCATGTAGGTGCCCCAAACTCGATGTAATACTTCAACAGAACATGTTCAGGGAAATATCTTAAGTTACCTTCAAAATACAGTTCACAGCAAGTCAGGGTCCCACACCGAAGTCCGGCACGGGGCCCGGAGCGTCCACCAGGAAGACGCGTGCTTCTCGTGACGCTCCTGCTGCCACGAGACTTTGTCGCTCTGCGGACGGAGCCCAGCAAGCCGACAGCCCTGGCCATCCCCAGGGAATGCACGAGAGCGAGCGAGAGCCGTGCAAGCATCTTGCACGCTAGCTCGTTTCCCCGTTACCTACAAATAAAGGTTCTATTGTGTTTCAGTTTTGTTTTAGGAAATCCACCAAGAGTTTTTGGCCAACAAGTAACTTTTTGTTTTCAATTTAAAATAATCAGAAAGAAACTTTTGGCTAGTGTTTTCACACAAACCATGATTTTCAGAAAATAATCCCTGATGCTCAGTGGGAGGCGTCTGTCCCTGACCCGCGTGTCGCCAGGATAAGCCAGGCTTCAGCTGCTTGGTGGCTTAAGGAGGGAAGGTTGTGTCTGACGCATCCTCCACGTCCACGGCGGTCCCTGCAGAGAGAAGACGGTCTGCCCCTCGTCCTCCGCTCGGGCGCACCGTTCTGGAGCTGGGCCGTCTCTCGGAGAGCTGTACAGCTTTCTTCCAAGCTGGGCGCTGTTCACATGCTATCACTGTCCGACAGACCACCTGCACAATTTCAGGGGCTTCGTACAGCGGTTTATTTCTTCTCGCGGTTTCTTCTGGGTGAGATCACGAGTTTGCCTTCGTCCAGAGGATGACTGGAACTGGCACAGAAGTGACAGTGGCCTCACTCCCATGCCTGCCGTCGGGTCAGTGTGCTGACCGCAGTGACTCATCCCTCCTCCGCCTGCTCTTTCCCCCTCTCTCCTCCCCGAGCCGGGCCCAGCCTGGGCTGCTTCATGGGGTGACGACCCAGGGCGGCAAAAGCTCAGGAGCACACAGCACCCCTTCCGCTGGACTCTCCTGGTGCGACCGAGGACCACATCCAGCCTGCATCACAGGATGGCCCACGTCTTGACCAGAAGCCTCCAGAATACCGTGCCTGCGTCTTGTAGGTGGTTCTGTAAGGCGTCCGTCTCCGGAACTGAGGATGCTTCTGGCTAGCAGGGGCCTAGGGTCTCCCTCGACCTTGAAACCTCTCTGAGGTCATTGCAACAGCGCTGGATTTTTGCACGGTTTTCTTCAGATCAGCACACTTACAGGTTGGAGACAGAAAGGCTGCATTCCAACCCTGGGGAATTTTCCTTGTTTTGTTTGTTTGTTTGTTTCTTAATTTGTTAAGTTGTTTAGATTTGCTATTTAATTGATACCGCATATTGCCAAATATAAAATAACACTTTTTAACTGTTAGAAATGCTCAAGGCTACACAGAACCATTTAGAAAAGGTGTATAAATGCCTTCATTTTGTGTCCTAAAACCCTTCCCTGAAGCTCAGTGGGTTTTACCGCCCCGAAACCCCACTCTAACCATCATCTGCCACTCTTGCTTCCAGCTAAGGCCTCGTGGATCAGGGCGCGGGAGGCAGCAGAGCGGAGTGCCGCCTCCTGGCCACAGGGCATCCCTGGTCCAGAGCCAGGAGGCAGCGAGCTCCCCGAGATGGACCCGGGGGGGCCCTGTGGTCAGCCTCCTCAGAGTATCATGGGTTTAAGAGACTCTGTTCTGCCTGCTGCATCGAGCAGCTATGAATTCAAATGATAGTCATAGAACCCTCTGGAAAAATACATTAATTTATAATCTCTATTGAGATTCATAATAAAAATGCAAAAATTGTCCCTGACCTGGGATAGAAATTCTAATTTGACATGTGGCAAGGCTCTCTTTTGGGGCTTCCCTTTCCTTCCCTTGAATGCTTGCATTTTTTTCTTTTAACCTTGTTTCATCAAACTCTGCATAGACGATCTAATGAAGAGGAGACTCAAACTCAGACAGTTTAGGGCTCTGGGTTCTCCCTCCCAGCTACGTGGGTGGGGTTAGGTCTCTTCCCGAGATGGCGGTAGGACCACCAACGGCCATGGAGACCAGTAGCCAGTGCCTCGAGATCCGTGAGTAAGGTTTTGTGCGTTCCCTCCTCATCGCATCCCGCCGCAAACACTGGTCTAAACCTTGACCGGGTTGCCGGGCTGGGCTGGCAGTCCACGCTTCAGGGGTTCCTCATGGTAGCGCCACGTTCGTCAGGAAGGAAGCGGGCTAGGAGGTGGACAGTCTGACCTTTGGAAAAGGGTCGGAGTGACGGAGCAGTGAAGAGCCGGATGCCGCATGCTTTCGTGATAGATGCAAGAAGGACGCTGGCTCAGGAAACTCGGGTGAAGGGAGACGTTCTGAAGCCGTGCCCGACGCCACCTTCCCTGGCAGAGCTCCCCGCACATGTTCCGGAAGGTCTCTGCTGCTCCCTTGAAATCCCATTTTCTTGGTTCCTCTTATCACAGAGGTGACAGGGTGACATTTTAAAAATCCTTCAAAATTCTAAGACGAAACCAGAAGGGAAAGATTATAAGTTAAAAATAGTCATTTCCAAAGTGCTGGGTTTTCGTCTGAAGGAACTGTGCTCTCAAAGCTGTGAGGGGAGACAGATAATGAGCAATAGATACGAGACTTAAATTAGCTGTACCGCAGCCCCCCCTCCCCGCGGGGAGACGTGCCAGGACCCCTGTGGGTGCCCAGAACTGCGGACGGCACCGAACCCTGCGTACGCTGGGTTTTTCTCATACACATGCATATGTATGACAGTTCAATTTACAAAATAGACACAGTAAGAGACTGACAACAGTGACTAATAATAAAATAAGACACGTATGACAGCAGACTGTGATGAAAGTGATGCGAACATCATCTCCCCCCAATGTCTTACTGTTCCGCACTCACCTTGCCGCTCGTGTGACAATGTGGGATGGTAAAATGCCCGTGTGGGGAGGTGAAGGGAGGCGAGTGGCACAGGTGTGGCGGCGCGTCAGCCTCCACTGACCTGCTGACAACACGGCGGGAGGAGGGGGTCAGCCACAGGCACCTGGAACCATGGGAAGTGAACCACGGATGAGGGGACTGCTTCAGCCGTAGACGTCACTTTCCGGGGGAATAGAAAGGGGAGGTGGACGGGGCAGGGTCTGGACGAGCTGGGCGGTGGGAGGACTCAGTGTTGCATCTGCCTGTCAGAGTGAGCAGCTCTGCGAGGGTGTCCTTGGAATCAAGTGACCTTGGAAATGAGGGTGGAGAGCAGCCTGGGAAGAGTGGATGTGTGTGCGTGCATGTGTGTATGTGTGTAAGTGTGCGTCCTGTGTGTGTGTTTATGGGTGTGCGTGTGGGTGTGTGCACGTGTATTACTGTGCACGCATGTGTGCGAGTGTGCCCGTGTGCTCATGGGTGTGTACATGGATGTGCACACACAGTCTGCGTGTGTGCGTGCAAGTGTATGAGTGTGTACACGCGTGTGTACATGTATTAGTGTGCATGCGTGCATGTGTACGAGTGTGTGCGTGTGCACATGGGTGTGCACATGGATGTGCGTGTGTGTATGTGAGCATGTGTGTACATGCACGAGTGGACTGTGCGTGTGTATCAGTGTGCACACATGCGTGGGTTTATGCACGCGTGCAAGTAGGCATGCATGACGCGTGTACACGTATGAACCCGGCGCATATGGGAGCATGCGTGAGTGCACACAGGCGGCTGCATGTGTATGTGTGTGCGTGCATGGGTGTGCACTGTACAAGGTGTGCATGCGTGTGTATGCACGTGTGTGTCAGTGTGAGCATGGGTGTGCATGCGTGCCTGGACAGGGACACTATTTATTTATTTATTTATTTTAAAAGATTGATTAATTTATTTGTTTGACAGGAATCACTGGTAGACAGAGAGGCAGCAGAGAGAGAGAGGAGGAAGCCGACTCCCTGCTGAGCAGAGAGCCCGATGGGGGGGGGGCGTTGATCCCAGGACCCTGGGACCATGACCTGAGCTGAAGGCAGAAGCTTAACCCACTGAGCCACCCAGGCGCCCCTAGGATATTATTTAATTCTCACTCCTCGGGGAGACTTAGGGAAACCTCACCCTCCTGCTCATCTTGGAGATGCTCAGGGAAAAGGTTCTCTCCCAGAGGCAGTCTTCCCAGCATCCTCTTCTCCCTCAGGCCCGTCTTTATGTTGAAGAGGTTATTTCATTAATTCTATAGTAGAGTTGTTACTTTCTCATTAGATTCAGAACACCTAGAGAGCAGGGAGATTGTCTTTAACCCCACGTCCCTCATGAATCCACACATCGTTCCTGGATCATCTTTAAGATTCGGTCCGCAAGGTCACGGGTGAATGAATGAAGCTGTACGCAAGGTCGGATTCTGCAGCTCCTGCTGGTGTTTGATCAGAAGCCGGGCAGCCAGCGGGAAGCGCTATGACACAGGACCTTCTGGTGCTGAGGTCAGCGGTGGCGGATTTGAGTGGACGTCCTCTGTGGTCTGTTTCTACGCTGGCCACTCCATTTTGCCACACCATGTTGCAGACGTCGCTGGGAATTCATGAGCAACTGGGGTTCCCCAGTAGAACCTAAACTAGGGGAGGGAGGAAGGGGAGTCCGGAGATGTGAAGAAGGGTACCTGTGTCACCTGTGTTTCAGGTGGCAGGACTGGAGAGGATCCTGGGACGGGGACCCCGAACACTGCAAGCAGGGAGCTTAAAGCCACTCCGACAGTCCACGCTCACGGCACGAGTGAGACTGCCTGGAAGGGAATGGCTGGAGGCAGGGAGGCTTCTCAGGGTCGTACTTCTCTGGCCGCTTCATAGTTTATCTTCCAAACCAGGACACACATGGGTGTGCTCCTGAGGAAGGGCGCTATCAATAATTATGCCAGAATAATAGTCCTAAATGTGGATTACCAGAGGAAGACAAAGGAGCTGGCCGCCCAAGCAATTGCAGGGGTGGGGGGGTGGGGGTGGGCTGGACAGGCAGGAAGAGCAAACAGGCAGGGGTTCTGTCCTCCGAATTCGATGACTGGGTGGACGGAGCCGTGTGGAAAAGAAGGAGCACAGAACCATGCTCGAGTACCTGACCGGCCACGGGTGGACGCAATCCCGTGCCAAAAATCTCAAGAGCTGAGCACCTATAAGGGGCTAAGAGCAGGGAGTGTTCTGGAGTGGGAACCGGGGCGCACACGGGGGACCAGTCCCTGGGCCAGAGGTAGCCACGTAGGGTCTCCAGCACGGAGGAGGTAGGGTTAGAACCAAGAGAAAAGGTGGGGGAGTGTGTGGAGGGGCACCGGGGCTGAGGACAGCCGGGAAGCACCTTTGCTGCATGTGCAGAGGACGGGGGAAGGGAGGGAGGAGATCCAGCTGGAAATGCTGCCCGGGTGACTCCTGCAAATCAGGGACCTCCCTCTCTCTCCAGGCCCCCAGAGATGTCAAACGCAAGAAAGACCCGATAAAAAGTCATGCAAAATTACTCAAATCCTGCATTTGGGTTTTCCAGAGATGGGGAGACAGTGTCCATCTCTAACCCAGCACACTTCCGGCCGCGTTTCCACGCCCAAACTTCCCCAGGCCTCCAGCTGCGGAAGCTCGTCCCCTGGCACTCGGTCCGCACAGCCCTAGAACGTCTCCGTCCACGCCCTGCGCCTCCCCTCGTGGTCACCCACTCTTCTGTGTGTTGACCTAGAGCGCACACGGAGAGACAGAGAGAGAGGCTCTTACTTAGGAGGGAGGTGAGGGTTTCAGTATCCGCTTCAGAAGCCCGCAAGGGGGGAGCCACCCATGCTCCCGGCCTCCTCCGCCCGTCACACGGGGAAGCCCGGGAACGCGGACTCAGGAGACCGAGTGTCTCCACACCCACCGTGTCAGCGAGCGCCCATGGTCGGTGGGACCTGGCGTTTGTGGGGGCTGGGGGTAGCCTCCTCGGCATTTGGAGGGCATGCGAGGGGGGCTCTGCAGCTCAGCTTAAAGCTGAAGGAGCTGGAAGGGCTGCTAGGAATGATAAACACTCCGAGAGACAGATTTTAGGATGAAGGTGAAGGAGCTCCTTGAGAGGGACGGGCTGACGCTCCAGCGGTGCACTTACACCATGAGACTGTCTTTTGTCAAAAACAGGATGGTCTTTGTCTCCAGGGAGACTACAAAGTTGCAGAGCTGTGTAGACAGCTGGGTGCAAGGGAAGGCCTCAGGGCCCCATAGCAGGAAGGGACGTGCTGCTGCCGCGTCCTCCTCAAAGTCCGACTCCCGGCCCCCGAGGAATTCCAACAGGCACCTTGACCCTTCCGGCTTTAGTCTGCATTTGATGATGACGCCTCTTTCCCCTCCCCCAGGGAGGAAGGAAGCCATTGCTGAGAGGGAGATCTCTTTGGATGAGGCCTCGTGTGTGGGTCAGAAGGCCCCTGAGGTCTTCATGGGAACCGGGCACTCACACCGGGGAGGGACAGAGCCTCCCCGATTCCTTCCCTTGGTGACCTCTGTCAGAACTCTATTTGTGAGCCGAAACGACAGGACAGGAATCATCTTCCAAGAGCATCCCTTCTTGCTCCCACATTCTATTTATGTTTCTCAAGCATGACTCTGGGGACACATTCAGCCGCTTCCAGCCAAGAGAGGAAATCCACGGCAAATCCCGTTTTCCATGCCTCACGTCTGATTTGAAACGGCAGCTTCGCGAGTGAGGGCCCCTGTGGAGGTGGAGGGTGCCAGAGGTCTCCCCAAGACTGGCAGATGCCCAAGCTTCCGTGTGCATGGTCCCCTGCTCCCGCCCCGGAGCTGGAGCTGGGGAGGAGGTCTCAGTGCCTCTCTTCGGGAAAGGAGCTGCCCAGACCCCTTAAACGAGCTAAGCCAATGGGGGGTTGAGCTGTACCAGCGGGGCACCCATCGTCTAGCCGGCGAAGGAGGAGAGGGCAGGGAGTCACAGTGCTGGAGCCTGTCCTGGCCACTGCGTAAGCCCAGGCAGGAGGGCGTGGCTGGGGAAGAAAAGGGAAGATGCAGGGAGAGAGGCTGAGGTGTCCCTGCCACACAGAGCTCCTCCTCCTCTGTTGTCCACACACCCCTTCTCTGCCCTCCTGGTGGCGCACAGTTGGAGCAGGGGACTCGCCCCAGACTTGCAGCCCAAGGGGTGTCCCCTGCCCGCCAGGTGCCCAGCTCCCTCCTTGTATCGGCCAGGGCCCTCGGTGGCACTGAGGAAATTCAGTGGGAGGTGCATTTAGAAAGGTGTGTGTGGCACGCAGGAGCTCGTGGTTTACTAACCTCCGGCCCAGTCACCCAGATGGTTACCAGCGCCAGGCCGGGCCCAGGAGACGCCCTGCGGGGAAGCCTGCCTGAGGCCAGGGGACACGTTCTCTCTCCTCACCCCTGTCTCCTTGCATCTCCTGCCAGGGCTCCGCACTGATCAAACCCAAGGAGAAGTGGGCCTCGCGGCTGCGAGCAGCTGGGGAAGTCACAGTGCAGCAGGGGCAGGGAGACCCGGGCTCAGACCCACACGTGAGCGGACGTGGCCGTCAGAGCGAGCAGGAGGCTGGTTCTCGTCCTCCCTGTTACAGTCTGAGTGAGTGACCACCTTCCTCCGAGCTTCTCGTGCTGTGCCTGTAAGTGGAGACAAACCCTGTCCTCCCAGGGGCTCTCACGGGGCGAGATGGGGCCGCAGAGCCCAGGCACCGAGCCCAGTGCCCAGCCCCTCGGCTGCGTAGGCACCGCCGTACCCCACACTCCCTGAGCAGGGCCTCTGGGACGGAGTGAGGTTTGAGGGGCTGGAAAAAGGGCTGGAGGGAAGAGCGGCAAATTCCCGTGCCTCGGACCGCTGCGGTCCCCAGAGCACTTCCATCGTCGCGGCCCGGACGCTGCAGGCCAGGAAAAGGAGGTGACGGTCTTAACGTTGCCGACAAAGAGCCTGAGGCTCAGAGAGGTCAGATGACGTGCCTAAGGCCACACAGCCTGTCGCGGGCAGACTCCATCCTCAGTCGGATTCCGGGCCCCAAGTGCGCGTCCCGTAGCCCTGCAGGTGTGTGCAGTCTCCGGGGGTGTCCCGGCAGGCTCTTCCGCCCCAGGGAGCCCGCCGGGATACGCCTGTGGGCTCAGCCCCCACATGAGCGCCTGCCCCGAGGCTGGCGTCAGGCCTGGCTCACCCTTGCCTCCGAAGTACCGAGTGCACCGTAGACGCGTGGTCGCTGCTCTGGCTTTCTCAGAGTTTGGTCCGGAGGCCCTCTAGGAGGATGAGGGCAAGTTCTCCTCTGACTGTTGACACAGAAAGAGCCGAGACAATCACAGACCTGCTGGTGTGTGTTTTCCCTCCCGCCACGCTGACGGTTTCTCCATGAGATTAAAAATGGTAACGAAGTTAGCATCGGGCAGTACAGCGCGAGGGGGAGCAGCACTGCCGCAGACTGTAGCGGCCAGAAGCAAGAGCGTGTCAGGCTCCCCGGGGCACCCGCTCTTCCAGGGTCAAGGAGGGACAGAGGCGGCCCCAGCAGGACGTCATCTCAGTGTTGGCAAGGCCAAGCCTCCTGATGACCTGCTTCCTTCCCAGAAACAGTATGACTGTCCTTTGAAAGATGCCGTGGACGTCCCCAGCAATCCCTCTCCTGGGCGCCCGGTGCGGCTGGCAGGCAAATCAACTGGTCCAGCGGCTCCGCCTTTGGAGACACAGAGCTGAGCTGACATCTTCCAGGGAAGCCCCAGAGCTTTGAGCCTGGGCATCTGGGTCTGTTCAACACAGAGCAACAGGCAGGCTCTGGGAGGGCTGTCAGCTGAGCAGTGAAAAGGGACAAGCAGCTATGTCAAAAATGACACGCCGGCTTCTGCTGGTCTTGCAAAGCAGATCTGCAGTGATGTGACCGCGGCTGACAGCCAGCAGCACAAGTGGCTGGTTTCCGTACTGGATTGAAAGCCACCCAGCTCCCCGCGTTCGCAGTGATGACTTCCAATGCTAATTCTCAGCGAGGCAGGCATGAAATATATTCACGGGCGCTGCTCAGTGAGGGCCCTTTGGAGTTATTTGAGGTACCTGTGATGAAAACATCTGTGCCACTTGCTTTTGTGTGGTTTTGTTCCCTTGGTTTCAATTATGCAGTCAAAGAATCTTTGGGAGGGAGAGAAAGAGAGAGACTTTGCTGATGAAGTTCTTTTCCTTTTTGATAAAAGAGGGTGCTGGTCAGATGTCTGAATAGGGGAAGGGAGAGGCAAACTTTCATCTTCTGCATTGACTAGGGACACACTCTGCTTGATGCAAATGAGGCTGTTCCAAACACATCTCCCGGTGTCCTGCCGGGCTGCCTGGGGTCGCTTAACCATTCTCTCCGCATGACAAAGAAAGGTGAGTTTCCTGGGATCCCACCTGTGAGTGTGATTGATAGGAGGCCTGTGGCAGAAAGGGCAGGAGGAGGCTACGTGTGCATGGATGTGTGCACGCGTGTCTGTATGTGCCCGCACACACGTGTGTAAGGGTGCAGGTGCGTGCAAATGTGTACACGTGCTCTAGCACGTGTGTGTGCAAATGCGTGTGCCTCTTTCGGCACGTGGGGTTATGTGTGCGTGTGCACGGATGCAGGTGCACGTTTGCATGTGCATGTGTGGGTGCAGGTGCGTGTGCATGTGTGCTTGTGGGATTTCCCGTCTAACCCTCATCCATATTTCTAGTTGCACAGACCTGAGGCGTCTCCTGTCTCCCATCACCGTGGACTTCTCTGTTCTCTGCTGCGGAAGTTGTGCCAGGAAGAGCAGGCTGGGAGAGACTCCGAGAGGGGTCAAGGGTCGCAGCCCGACAGGTGTGGGACGCAGGTGCTCTGTACTTATGGGAACTGCGGCTAGAAAAAGCTCTTGGTTGCTCTTGCTCCCAGAGATGATGGTGGGTGTGTCACCCTCCAGGACCCGGGTGTGGCCAAGGCACAGGTCCCATGTGCCTCCATCTTCTCTGCGGGGGTGGGGGTGTCGAGTGCACCACTGGCTCTGCCCATATGCAGACAGGCCCCTGCAGACCCTGGGCTCTCCAATCCAAAAACTGACGGTTTGTAAGAAACATCCATCGGTTCCAAGAACGGAATCAGGATGCCTCGTGATCACGGGAAACACAGAGAAGGTCTGCTCTCTATTGTTCCCACAGTGCGAAAGTGGTAGGCGGGACGTGGAGAGGACACCAGGCCTCACACTAGGATTTCTGGAGCCCCTGGGTCCCCGCACAGCCCCTGAGGGGTTGACACATGTTTGCTGCGCTGCTTGCTGACGGAGGACAGGTTAGATGTTTTATCCGAACCTGCGTGGAGCAGCACAGCCCGGGTCCAGGCGTGCCCCTCAGACCGATGGTGCCCCGTCACGCACGCTTTCTTTCTTCTCTCTGCACGCTGGTGTCCTTCCCCGCGTCACTGGCTAGCTTCCAGCTGCCCCGGCCGACCCCCAGACCTACCCTGCCCCATCCACTCTGGTCTGCACCTGGCTCCCTGCTCCCCTTGCCTTCTGGATGGGACCCGGGCTCCAGCAGGCTGCACCAGGAAGGCTCGCAGCAGGAGGGGAGGGGGTGCCCCTCCCACGGGGTTTGCCCCTCACCCAGAGGTTCTGACAACCCCTGCCCTGTGGCTGCTCTTCCACCCACTCACCTTACAGGTCTGGAGGTCTCTGTCCTGCGTGCATATGAGGGCTGGGCTGGCTCTTCAGGGGGCTGGCGAGAGACCCTTCCATGGCCTCCAACAGCTTTGGGAGGCTGCCTGTGTCCCGTGGCTTGTGGCCCCTCCCTCTGTCTTCCAGCCCGCAGGGTCTCCCATGTCTCTCCCTGACTCGCTGCCTGCCACCTCTGCTGCTTCCTCTTACCTCCTCCGTCTCCCACCCGCTGCCTGCGTCCTACTCTGACCTCATGGTTAGGCAGGGCCACAGGTAATCCTGGACCTTCTCTCTTCTAAATGTCCTTGACTCAGTCACATCTGCAAAGCCCCTGTTGTCACACGAGGTACCAAATTCACAAGTTCCGAGGACTCAGATACGGACTTTGGGGTGGTTGGCTCTATCTGCCACCCTCCCCCTTCCCTCTGCTCTGCTGATGGGGCAGCACCCCTTCCCCATCCGCCCCGGGCACTTGACTCGCCCACTCCGTCCACACATTCGGAATGGCTCCTTCCATTAAGTGCCTCTCCCATCACCCGTGTGTGCTGGGACACAGCACACAGGACGGCTCCTTCTGCTTCCCAAGCAAGGCTTCTCCCGACGGCATCCTCTTATCTGGGTTCAGACAGAGAGCCCAGACATGCCTCCTCCTGTCTTTTCCTGCTCAGAATCCTCTGCAGGGATTCCCTGGACGTCTGCCCGCCTTTGTCCCAAGCAGACTCTGGAGGAGCTCAGAGAGTCCAGCAGAGAGACGCCCACCCGTGTGCACGGAGCGTGGAGGCGCTCTGGGTCCCCCTGCCCACCCGCGGTGCTCACTTCACAGTCGCCCCCCACTGGTCCCGCGAGACCGTGCCGGGGCCGCCGGCGCCCGGTGCGTGGTCATCCATCGGGCTCGGTCTCCTCCCTGGGCCCATGTGGGTCTGGCAGCCGACGCCAGGTCGTGCCATCCGTGTGTGCCCAGGGCCGAGTGAGGCTGACGCTTACACGGGTGCCTGTCCCTCCTCCCTCCTTCCACTCCCGGAGCATTTGGCTCCAATGACTTATTTAGCCCCCGTGGTGTCTTCCAGGGGACACTGGACCTGGTTGCTTCTCTCAGGCAGGAACCACGTGAGGGCCGGGGCTGTGCCCCCCACGCCTGCCGAGAAACTGGCTCGGAGCAGGGAGGAGCGGCCCGCCCTCTCTCTCGGCCCCTGTTCGTGCGCCGCGGCCCTTCCTCCTGCTCCGCGAGGTCCTGTGCTGTGTCTGCTCTCAAGGGCGGGGGTCTGCGGCTGAGAAGTCACCGTGCACAGGCAGGGCCGGGGGCTGCCCTCGAGAAGACCCGCGTTCGGAGCGGAGGTCCGATGAGGTTGGAGTATGAGGTTGGGGCAGGAAGGGTGGTCAGCGCCCCTGTCTCCAGGCCTCGGGCTGCTCCAGTGGCACCCGAGCCCCTCCTGGGTGGTCTCCACATGCTCCTTGCTCCTGGCACGTGAGTCACCGACGCTCCCAGGGAGACGAGAGGCCAGCATGCCCAAGGCCTGCGTCCCGCTGGGCCCGTGGAGACACCAAGGCTCGGAAGGGTCCTCATCCGCCAGCGCCCAGCCTCAGCAGCCCAACCGACCTCTCCGCCTCCGGCTTTTCGCTTCCATGTGGGGCATCTCAGGTCGGTTTTGTTCCCTGGGTTGGGCTACGCACACAGAGGAGGCAGGACCCCGGGGACGGAGGGAGGCACGGGCGGGTCCCAAGGCAGCTCTGGCCCTGCCTGCTGGACGCTCACACATGTGTGCGTGTGCGTGTGCGTGTGCGAGATGGCGCGCTTCTCAGAGAACAGCGGGTGTGGGGCTCTTCCCCACCTGGTTAGTTCTGGATGGCCGCTGTGTCTTCCCGCCTCCTGTCTTAACGGCCTCGATCAAAGCGTCTCGGAATCGACGGCGGCTCGGTCTGATAACCTCCGGAAGGAGCCAGTGGGAGCCACGTCAGTTGCCAACACGGACGGCGTCGGACGTGCTGGGCTGAGGCCCTGCCAGGAAGGCCGACCGCCCGCTGTCCCCACGGCGCGCGGCCGGCTCCATGCTGACACCCGGGCCCCTGGGACAACAACGGTGAAAGAGCAGATGCCGTGGTCGCCTGGAGCCGGCCTCCCTCCGCTCGTGGTGTCACTCAGTTTCCTCAGCTGCCCTGGGAGGTGTCGTCACCGCTCTCTGTCCTAAGGGCAGGGCGTGGGTGACTCCTGTCTGCCACAGAGCTGGCTGTGACCTGGCTCTGACCCCAGGCTCAGGGTCTTCTTCCCAGATGGTGTCGGTGGGGAAGGTTCCAGAGTCTGGGATGTGGGGTCGACGTCAGCACGTGCGACGTACCCGAGGGACTGGGGGCTTGGAGTGGGGAGCCCGGCTGGGGGCACCGAGCACGGTGTTCGCTGGGCTGTGAGCGCTCGTGCCACTAGCCCGCCGCGCCTGTGCCCGCCATCTGCTGGGCTCCTTCCCCGGGAGGAAGGGGTAGCTCTTCGCCGTTTCCTCCAGGACAGCTCTGCTGCTGGGACAACTGCGGGTTTAGGGGGACTGCCCCCGCCCTGGACATGGTGGCGGGGATTGTGAGTCTGCGGGCGAGGCAGAGACCTCTCTGACCGGTCTCTGTGGGTCCTGCTGAAAGTCCTGGCAGGGCGCTGCCTGTGTGTCGGGGAAGAAGGGCCCCCATGAGGCTTATGTCAGCCTGGCTACTCTCAGGCAGGGTAGAGGGACACGGAAGGGCGTGCACAAGGGCTTCTATCCTTCCAGGGATCTGGCAAGATGTGGGGCCAGCGTGTCTGGGCTCAGAGATGGGGGAGGGGGCTGGAGGAGACCAGTCCCTGCCTTCATGGAGCTCCCAGCCAGGGGAGCCCGCCCAGCAGAACCTGTCTCTGCGGCTGTTGGGGAACATGCCGGAGGAGCAACGGGACCGCGGGGAGGGACTTGCATTTCCGCAGCTTCCCCGCGGGAGGTGCTCAGACATCTCCAGCACGGAAGTCAGGATCCGGCCTGAGTCAGGCGTGCTCCAGAGTTCACAGCCACCCCCTGGCTCAAGGCCTCTTTGCCAAGGAAACGACTGGCCCTGGGAGGGAGGAGAAGGTTTCCAGGCAGAGGGAAGGAGACTTACCTGGGCTGACATGTTCTTGTCCCCTTATTTTCTCAGTAAATGCGACTCCGGAATAACTTAAACAGTGGGGAGGGGGATGTGTTCTAACCCCGGAATGGCTTTCGGGCCTCCATCAGTCCTAAGCACCCTTTTATGTCCCTCTCAAAAGATGCACCAAGTGCCCTTGCTGTACCACCAGCGTTACTCCGTGAGAAGGGAGCCGTGCGTCTTGCCTTGGAGCAAAGTGATTTGGGGGTGAGCCGCTGCCCTCTGAGTAACCTCTGCCTCAGTTGGGTCCTGGTGGAACGGGAGAGAGAGCAACATTGCAGCCCCTGTGCATCTCCCAAGTTGTGAGGTGTGGTCCCGGTGGTGTGGGGACTGCGGGTGGCCACCCCCGGCACACTCCGTCCTGCAGGTGGCATCAGCAGGGTCCCCCCCACCCCCCGGGCCTGGCGCGGCTGTCCCTGGCTGTCCCGGGAGAACGTGCTGGTGTGTCCCCCAGTGGCTGCACCTTGGTCTGCCCTATTTCCAGGCTGGCGCCTCTAATGGCAGCTGCAGATCTCTCCGTCTCCAGCTCCTCCCTGGGCTGCTCTGTCCTAGCATTTGGGCATTTAATAATGCAGACAAGAGGCTCTTGTCCTATTAATTATTAATCGCTCTTTTTGCATTTCTAAGGGCAGCAGGAGATGAGCTCTAGGGCGGAAGCAAATGGAGCTCAGGGGGAGCAGCAGAAGCAGCCACCCTCCTCCCAGGCGCCTCTGTGGGGAGGCCTCTCAGCTCTTTCTGGTCCTGTCCTTGGAGGAGCCACGTGCTGACTCTGTCTGTCAGCGCCCGGGAGCCCCAGATCGCCAAGGCACTGGGGTTGTCTGGCAGAAAAAGCAGGTGGGCTCTCCATTGCCTGGGAGTGGCCCCCTCACGTCCCGCCAGCCACGGGGGTCGGGGTTTGCTGCTCTCGTGGAGAACCTCCCTCCCGCCGGCCATCTCCTGGTCCTGCACGCACAGCCCTTGGAGCTCACGGCAGGGCCCAGCGGAGGCCGTGGTGGCCGTGGGCGGTTCCCCCTGCTGACGGTCAGCGTCCGCCCCAGCCCTCAGGAATTCTGCTGTTTCCTTTCTCATTTGGCCCTCAGCCTTGGGAAGTAGAATTGAGAAACTGATGAAGGGAGAAAACAGGAAGAGAAAAGAGAAACAAGCTGGCTTCCGGGTAGACTTTGTGTCCTTCCAAGCGTGGGGTGGGGGAGGCTTCCCAGGGGCGGGAAGGGGGTGGGGCTCAGGGCGGTGCCACCAGCGGGGTGGGGGGAGTGCATTCCAGACGCCTGCTCCTTCTGGCTGGTGGAGAAGATAAGAGGAGTGGGCAAGTCTGGGGCCAGAAGGAGGACGGCACTGTCAGCCGGGCACTGCCCCATGCCGGGCAGCGACTCGGAGTCCCCTTGTGAAAGGTAGTTCTCAGCAGATTGGGGTCCAGGTTCCCTGAGCCCTGCTCCTGGGTGGGCGCTGCACCCTTGAGGAGGCTGTGGCAGTGGCGGTGGAGGGGAAAGCACCCACTCCCAGGGCCCTGGGGTCCCCCAGGAGAGCAGAGCCAGCCGGACGTCCTCCTGGAGGTCCCCACAGCCCCACGGTGAACGCCGAGCTTCCAGTGAGGCAGCCCAGAGCCCACAGAGCCTGGGCCAGCCCGCGTTCCCGTCCCCTGTCCCCCGCAGGGCCTGTGAGTGCCGGCACTCTGGGCCTTCTCCTGTCTCCTAAGTGTGCCCGGCCCAGGCGCTGTGTCCACTTGGGATGCGCCGGCCCCAGCTGCCCTTGCAGGAGTCTGAGCCCCTCCTTGCTTATATGCAGTTCCTTGGTGCCAGGGGTCCCCTGGGCCGCAGCCCCCTCCAGCCCCTCCCTGTGCCTCCCTGAGGTCGCACAGCGGCCTGGACCTCTCAGGGCCCTGCCACAGCAGCAGCATGGGAGCTGCTTCTGAATGCCACGGCGTGCTCAGCCCCTCGGGGTCTCAGCGGGAACACAGAAACTTCTGCACTGTACATTCTCTGCATCATTCCCATGAAGGGATGGTAGCTGGGGTTTCGCCTTTGGCATCCTGCACAGGGGCTCCTGGTCTCTGCCATGGGACGAGGACCCCCAGGTCCAGGACAGGCAGCAGGACCTGTGGAAGGAACGCGGTGGATGCCGGATCTCAGCTGTTTTGCTCATTGTGCTCTTTCTCTTATTCTGTGGCTCTGACGGCTTCGTCGAAGACTCTGACGTAGCCCCTCTGTCGGCCCAGGGCCCCGTTCTTTCTGGGCTCAGGGGAGGGCACGGGGCCTGATAGCACTGCCCCCCAGGACCTGGCCACCAGTCTTCCTGCTTTTCCTCTTTCAGACAGAGGCAGAGCTCATTTCCCTGCTCTGGTGTTTTCTCACTGTGTCTGATTTTCTTTGTCCTTATGCACCAGTGACCTTGGAAGGTGGCCCAGAGACACGCGTGTGCAGAGTCCCCCGCGTAACCAAATGGCCTGGTTGTCTCCCTTCAGGGTGCGTTCCCACAAGGCCATGCTCAGGTCAAGGCCACTTGTGCTGCCAAACAGCCTACCTGGAAGGCGCCCTGGTGGACCTACGGGTGCACGCGAGGGCTGGTTTTGCTTTAAGAAAGACGGTTTTCTTTCCTGTGACCAGAGCAGGAACCCGTTTGCAGGCAGAGCGCAAGGGCAGAGAGTTTGCGTCAGCGCCCTTTACTCCCGGGTATCGGAGGCACTGAGTCAGGCCACGAGGCAGCAGCCTGCCCGGGAGGTCACTGTCGCGATGCCAGGACTGGGGATGTGGAGCTGGAAGCATCCCCCGCCTCCTTCCACCTGCAGCCCCCTGAGCGCAGGTGTTGCCGGCAGAAAGCGTGTCCAGACCTGCCGTGCAGATGGCGGGAAGGCAGATCTGAGAGGCCATGATGGTGCGCGAAGCCCAGAGATGGGCAGAAGCCGTCGCAGAGGACGTCCTGCGGCTGCCGAGTCTCCCGGTGCGGCAGGAGAACACCACGGGGAGGGAGCCTGGAGTAACAAGGAACCCCCCCGGGCCGCCCAGGCAGATGGAAGCAGCTTTGCCTTCTGCGAGCGGAGAGACAAGGCAGAAGGTGGGTGAAGGCCGGGCTGGGTGGGGAGCTGGGCCCCATGTCTGCAGCGGGAGAGCTGCCTGCACTTCGGGGCGTGGGGGGGCGGGTGTTGAGAAAGCCCTGCGGGAGAGCGGCCTGGGAGGCAGGAGGCTCCGGTGAGCGGCAGCTGCCCAGGGCTCTCCCCCCAGGCCGGACGCCTGCCTCGCGGGTCCCGGTTGCCACGGAGAGCAGCTGTGCCCAGACTGGGGTGGGATCTCCCGGAACACCTCCCTTCCGTGTTCGGCTCCCGTGGCTGTCTTCCTCCCCACGTCTTCTTTGTGTCTCTTACATAACCCATCCCTCTGGGACAGACGTGTGGGAAGCAAGTGAATGAGTCTAGCTTTCACACAGGAGGCCAAGCTGGAGGAAGCACCAAGGAAGCCCGCCTGGGCCAGACAGTCTCTGCGGCCTGCCTCCCTGAGTGAGTGGGGGCCGGGTCGAGCCAGACAAGTCTGGACCTTGGAGCCTCTGCCCCGTGTGTGCAGCCCAGACCCACGCCCTTATTGGTCCCTTTCTCCACCCGCAGCCACGGTCCACGGGATACAGTCGGAGAAAGCGAGGTCTGCAGGCCTCATGCTCTCGTGTCCACCCACACCCTGCCTGGGGGGAAGGTCCTCGGTTTGTAGGAAATGAAACGTGGCCCCTCAGGTTAACGTAACTCTCCCCAGTGGACAGACCGATGTCTGGGAAGGAGGGTTTGAGCGCACAGGCCTTCAAGCTCCCATCATTTTCTCGACGACCTTTCTGACATCAGGCGGCAGGTGCTTGGAGCCCTGACGAGGGATCACACGCAGGACGTTGCAGAGCCGCACTGGGGTCTCCACTCCACGTGTCCGTGTGGCTTCTGTCTGCCGGGAAAGGGGCTGCAGCACCGGCCTGGGAGGCACTGGACTGCCCCCGTCCATCAAGGGCGTAATTGTGTGGATGTGTATTGGAAAGCGCCTCTGGTGGCAGGCGTTTCCGGGGTCCCTCAGCACCTGGTCCCTTCCTCCATCTTCCCACTGGAGGTCAGACACAGAAAAGGGCTCCGAGACCGGGGAGCACATGGTCCTTGGCTGCTGTCATGGCAATGCATTCCACAAACATTCGTGGAGCTCCGGGTCCACGGCAGCCACTGAGACAGCCGTGTGAGAGGACAGCCCTGTCCCACCGAGGTGAGCCAGGGAAGGGCATGGAGACGGCCGCCCTTGAGCCACGTCGGGAAGAGTGGGTGGACTGGGCCGCACAAAGAGGGAGGGGTCACTGTCTCCCTGAGGGATGCAGGAGGATGGGAATGAGGGGCACAGTGAAAGCGCTCAGAAGGGGCCTCGGCACAGACCTCCGAAGGTGCTCGAACACCAAGTGTACACAGTGTAGCCCGATACAGTGTAGCGATACAGAGGCTACAGTGTAGCCTCGAAGGCAAGAGAGCTGCAGCCCCAGGAGGGCCGATCCCGCATGGGGTCTGTCCCTGAGGTCCCTGCTGCTGACCCTCAGCACCCCTTTGGAATTGGGGAGAGGCCACTCAGCGCAGGTGGCCCCCAGGCTGGACACCCACGGGCCGGCCGTCCCTTCCCACTCAAGTGCGAGAGGGAGACACTCTGCTGGGCTGGGGGTTGGCAGCTCCGGGTCAGGTTTGGACGAGGTCTGTCTGACCCTCACGCTGCAGGACGCACGGGCTCCTTCCTTTCCGGTGGCTGGATCGGGCAGCCTTCTTTCCTGACCTCTCAGATAGACGCAGGACCTCATTCCTAACCCACGGCAGCGTCTGGGCAGCCCTGACTGTGAGGGGACGGTCGGGTGCCAGAGACGGCACGGGCAGCACATGGCACCCAGGCCGTGACAGCTGTGGGCCACCAGAGGGTCTGCCGGGAGCTGCCAAGGTCTTGGGGCTTTGGGGCCGAGGGCAGAGGCCCTTGGGGAAGTTCTCCCGTGATACACCCAGGAGGCCCCAGCCATCCCCTCCCCCGCAGTCTGGCCCCACGGGGTCAGCCGCCCTTGTGCACTGGGTTGGGGCTGTGTTCTGCTTCCTGTCCCTTATCACCCTGTCCTCGATGCAGGCTTTCTGCCTTTCTCCTTGGGGGTGCACTGAGAAGACACCATACCCTAGGAATGAGAAGAACGGCCGAGGTCCCCTGTGTGCTTTGATGGCAGCCGGGACTTGGGCCCAGGTGCTCCTTCTC
Source organism: Pteronura brasiliensis (assembly GCA_004024605.1). Taxonomy (NCBI): domain Eukaryota; kingdom Metazoa; phylum Chordata; class Mammalia; order Carnivora; family Mustelidae; genus Pteronura; species Pteronura brasiliensis. The sequence goes on from PJEN01001000.1 coordinate 203,684, forward strand.
CTCTGGGTCTCAGGGTGGTCCCTCTCCGTCAGAACAGGTGTCACATGGGGTCTCGGCACAACTGACCCCAGGCCCCCTGGCGAGTGGCATGAGCCACATCTGAGAACCTGGCCGCTTTCCCAGCCAGCCTCCAGCCAGGCCCTGGACACCTTGGGGTGCCGCCTCTCTGCCAGGCTCCCCCTTCTCGGCCGCGTTGCCCCTCCCCACACAGCGCGTTCTTGGGAATGCTCTCGGGCTCTAAGCCCCAGTCCTGGAGCATCGCATGGCACCTTGACAACAAGGCAGCTCACGTAGACTTGTTCTGACCTTCAGGATGGCTCGGGGGTGGAGGGCAATTATGGCAGAGCAGCCGGAAAAGCTGTGGGTTGTACTCCTGGAAGAGGGATTGAAGCGGGGAGACTTTCCAGGCCAGCGGCTAATGCGGAACGCTCGGCAGCTCTGAAACGTGCATGGGGCTCTCTGTGCTGACCTGCAGGGAAAACAAGTCCAATCTTGTACACACACTTCAGGAAGGATGAGATTAGGACGGGCCAGGCTGTGTCTTAGTTTCCTGGGGCCACAAGTGGGCAGTTTACAGAGCAGGAGTATGTCCCGAAGAAGGCCAATGGGCTGGGGGCCGGGCCTGGGGTGCGGATGGGCCTCCCCCTTTGGCATGTAGACCCTGCTTGTCCCCTCGAGTCCGTGCAGTCCCTCTGTGCTGGTCTGTGTCCTGTCCCTCTTCTTACAAGGGGACGATAGTATAGGACCAGGGCCACCCCACTGACCCCATGGAACCTTCATCTCCTGTCTCCAAATACAGTCACAGGCATAGGTGCTGGGGTCCACGACTTGAACATGACATCTGGGGAGACAGCTCTGCCATACCAGCCTGTGGCTGCTCCCTACCCCCGGCAGGGCATGCCCCTCCCCTCCAAGAGCTGCAGGTGTCTCCCTGCACACAGAGCTCTGCCCGGAGAGCCTGTGTGCTCTGTGCCACAGGGAGGAGCTGGAATGGGCCTTGCAAAGAGCGTGGGGCCTTGGACCAAGACAGGGCAGGTAGGAAAGGGGAGGGTGCCTGCACAGACCCTCGCGGGCAGGGGGAGGGGTGGAGGAACCAGGCACAGTCCACGCAGCCTATGTGTCTCTCCTCCGCGGAAGCTGCCCAGTCCTGTTGGCCTCGTGGCTCGCAGGGCCCATGGGGGAAGGAGCTACGGGTGCGGAGAGGCCCGGTGGCCTCGCGATCCGGGCTCCACAGGGCTGGGCAATCCGGTTACGAGGACCAGGCTGGGCAGGGACAGGGTCACGAAGGCTGAGGAGGGCCAGAACCTGGAGACGGACCAAAGAAGGTGCTGGAAGCGAGCCTCCACGGACAGAGGCACAGCACAGAGCGAAGAGCCTCCTGTGGACCGTGTGGACGGAGTAGCTCAGCTGGTGCTGCAGGCCCCTGGGGATGCCCGGCTCCCTGTCCCCTCCTGTGAGGGTGGCCGGCCAGCCAAGCCCCAGCAGGGGCCTCAGCATCAAGCCCCAGCCCCTGCCGCCGTAGGTGGCTTTGCCCTGACAGAAGCCATCATAGGGGTGGTCAGCGTCCCAGGCAAGCGGTGCGGGTGTGCTCACAGGCACCGGCCCAAAGTGACCCTATCGTTATATCTGAAGCCTTTGCGTAAGCGGCAGGAGGAGAAGCTGAGTGTAATCCAGACGTGTCCGAACTACCCACTGCCCGGGGGAAGCACGGCTCTGCGAGAAAGTGGGGAATGAGGAGCAAAGCGCGCAGAGAAGGGGCTGAAGTCGGGACAAACCACCTGTTCCCGTGGGGTGAAGTCCTCAGCTGCGCGCCCGCCGGCGGTGCTCAGTGGCCCTTGGTTTCCGCCGGCCCACGGGGCCTACGGCACTGGCCGGCCTGACACTGTCTGGGGGAGAAAAGGGAAGACGCCCCCGCAGTGGGGCGGGGGTGTGGGAGGCAGTGATGGATTTGCCCGAGGACCACACGCCTTGAGGGAGATGTGGCTCTGGGTCCTCCTGAGTTTGGTTGGTCAAGGGAGTGGGGCACCCTGCGTCTGAATGCAGGGACGTGAGGGGTGTTCGATGGCCTGGCTGTCAGAGGCTGCGGAGGAGCAGGACGAGTCCCGGGACCGCCCCCCACGCCGCCCGACGGGGAGGCCGGCCACCCTGCTTCTAGGAGTGGTGACAAAGGAGCTCTGGGCCGGGCCCGCAAACACTCTCTCCCTGGCGTAGACGCATCAGCCTGGCCTGCGTCTGCGCCCCTGGGGGGAGGCTCTGAACCTGCCTGAGGACAAACATCAGTGTGCAGGACCCCAGCAGCCTAGAGATGTCCCCCCAGGGAGCCTGATGGGCAGTGAGAAAGCCCCCTGCACCTGAAGACTGGGGTCCCCCGACACAGACGTGGTCAGCAGGGCTCTGCACCAAGTTTTCCAACCTGGGGTGGTCGCCATGGGCAGGGCTGGCCAGTCCTCCGCCCCCAGTCCCACCTGAGCCCCAGCCTACCTGGCTGGTGTCACCTGGGAAGTCACATTGACATCCGTTTTGTGTCAAGTGTGTGCGGAGGGTAATTCCTTCCTCCCTGAACTGTGGAGATGGATAGCACAGGGCTCCAGCGAGGCCTCTGCCCCTCATAGGGGACGGACCAGCCCCAGACAGTGCTGCCACCTGCCCCTAGGCTCCGTCCACCGGCGGGCGTGTTAATTTAGAATTATTATTTTTTTATTTTTTATTTTAATTTTTTTTAAAAGATTTTATTTATTTATTTGACAGATCACAAGTAGGCAAAGAGGCAGGCAGAGAGAGAGGAGGAAGCAGGCTCTCCGCAGAACAGAGAGCCCAATGCAGGGCTCAATCCCAGGACCCTGGGATCATGATCTGAGCCGAAGGCAGAGGCTTAACCCACTGAGCCACCCAGGCACCCCGAGTGTATTAATTTAAGGATCGTTGCCCAGGATACACAGAGGGAGACCTGCGCCATCCTCAGGAGGGGCACTTAACTAGGCCTGTTTGCGGATCCAGGGCCCTTGCCCACCCAAGCCACAAGCCACCACCGTCTCCCGGCTTCCAGGAGGGATGATGGACAGAATATGATGATTTGGTGGACAGCAGCGTGGGGTCACATGCACTGGTAGGACACGTCTACGGGAGGAGGCAGGGACATCATGTCTGAGCTGGAGGTGAGGGGTGGCAAAGGTCAAGGACCAAGGTGGGAGGGGCAATGCGGTGTGGTGGCGGGTCACGGGAAAGGGGAGCTGAGCACCGCCGTTTGGCGGGAAGGCCTGGCTGGGAAGCCATGGGGCTTCCTGGGACAGCAGGACCAGAGAAGCAAAGCTGTGACATGCTCCTAGGGTCAACTCTGTCCTGGTGGAGGAGTGGCCCCAGTGACCTCGTGCCCCGCGGTCTCTGATTTACGGTGCTCCCCAGGCTGCAAAGAGCGAGGGGAAGGGGCTGGCAGTGATCAGGGAATGCACTGGAAGCAGCCTCAGACCCTCCATTCTCCCTGCACTGTTCTGAGTGGGACCCCTTGTTCGGGCAGCCCCAGAGCCAGGCTGCTGTCCCCAGGGACCGTGAGCGGTGGGCCAGCCTGGAGGACCACCAGCTGCAGGTGCAGAAGTCTTTGTCTAAAGGGGACACTGCCTTCTTTTCGCCCTCAGAGAGGAGCCCCTGGAATTAGCAGGAGTGCCACCCCAAGGCGCTGTCGTCACACACCTGGCATCCTGTGGAGACAGACCGTGTGCGCCGTGCGGTCACGAGAAGGCCAGCTACAAACAGTGCATCCCGGGGACAGCCCTGCCCTGTTGTCCCCATGTCCACAGAGGCGCTGATAGGGAAGAAGTGGGATGACATTCACACCGCGGCTGGGAAGGATGCCAGGATTGCCCCAGACTGGAGTGGGCACCCCGGCAGGAGCGTAAGCCCTCTGTCCTAGGGCTGGGGGTGTCTGTGCACCAGGGTGCCCAGGAGGGGGCTTCCTAGAGGGAGGGGTGGAGGGTGCGGGCCACCAGATAAGGCTCTTCTCCGCTGTCCCAGGTACCTGCCTAAGGTGGCTGACCATGTGTGTCAGCCTGGTGGGGCAATGGGGGCCCAGATATCTGGCCAAGCCTTACTCTGGGCATGTCCATGAGGGTGTTTCTGGAGGAGATTAATATCGGAAGTACAGAGGGGGAGCATGGAGGTCCCTCCCCAGGTGGGTGGGCCTCCTGTGATCTGTAGAGCACCGGAAGAGAACGGAGCATGGATCCAATACCGGGTGAGAAAGCATGCTACTCTGCCTGCCTGCGTTCGAACTGGGACACGGTCTCCGGTTCAGATGAATGCAGATCAGAAGCACATGATTGCCTTTCCTGGGTCTCCAGCTTGCTGACCGGAGGTCTGGAACTCCTTATCCTCCAGGACCTTGTAAGTCAATTTCTGATAAGTCAGTTCCTGATAAGTCAATTCCTGATAAGAAATCTCTTTCTCTACACACACACACATGCACACACACACACGTACACACACATACACACGTACACACACATGTACACACCTCCTATTGGGTCTGTTTCTCTGGAGAACCTTCAGACACTGTTGCTGTCCAGCAAATCACCACCCTGTTAGAGGCTTCAAACAACACACATTAGTCTCATGGTATCCTTAGATCTTAGCTGTGTGTCCTGCTCAGGGTCTCCCAGAGCTGCAGAAGATCTGCTCAGGTTGCATTTCCTTCTGACGCTCCATTCTGGAAGAGGTCTACTTCCAAGATCTGACTATAGGCAGAATTCCTTTCCTTGTCTTTACAAGACACTAGGCCAGCTTTTTGCTCCTAGAGGTCATCTGTAACTCCTAGAGGTCATCTGTAACTCCTTCAGTTTATCTACAGCTTCCAGAGGTCACCTACAGCTCCTAGAAGTTTTCTGCAGCTCCTAGAGGTCATGCATAGATCCTGGAGGTCATCCACAGCTCCTAGAGGTCATGCACAGCTCTTGGAGGTCATGTATAGTAGCTTCTAGAGGTTGTGTAGCTTGTAAGGCTCCTGGAGGATCCATGGCTCCTGAAGGTCATTGTAGTTCCTAGAGGTCATCCACAGCTCCGAAGGGTTGTCCTCAGCTCCTGAGGTCATCTGTGGTTCTTAGAGTTCATCATAGGTCACAGAGGTCATCCTCCTCGGATCAGCCATAGCTCTTAGAGGTGATTTTGACTTCTGGTAAGAAGTCAGCCACAATTCTTGAAGGTCATTTGCAGTTTCTAGAGGTCATCTGCAGCTAGTAAAGGTTTTTCACAGCTACTAGGGGTCACCCATAGCTCCTGGAGGTCATCATAACTCCTAGAATGAACTGTGACTCTTAGAGGCCATCCGCAGCACCTGGGGTCGTCCGCAGCTCTTTGCCCTGTGGGTTTTCCCCATACTTTACCTGGCTAACATGGTCACCCCCAGAGCCTCTGCCAGCAAGAAGGAGTCTCGCACAGGTGCTGTCATCACAGAAGTGCACCCCTTGGCATGGCAAGGTCCGTTGGTTAGAGAAGGTGAAGTTCCCTCCACACCCAGAGGAGGGGTCTCACAGGGCGTGTCTGTCCACCAATCACACAGCACGTCTGTCCCCAGAACGTACAATTCTGGGTCGCCTAAATCACATGATTATATTTTAAGTTGCAATCATATATTTTAAGACTTCCAGTTTCTCTCGAGTTTGCCCCTAAAACACATAACCCCTCTTAATGTAAACGGTTTGTCCCTGTTCGTTCTCCTGGCTGAATGTACTGACATCGGTCCCATGTGCCTTTTCATTCCCTCGGTTCAGGAACTCGCCCCGAGCTCCCCCTGTGGGCTCTGCCCTCCATAAGCTCTTGCCTTTCGGGGACAGAGTGTCTGTGTGCGGCCGCTCAGCTGGGAATCCGAGTTCTGGGTCAGGAGTGGGAGGCGGGGTGCGTCCTGTGGGGACCAGGGCTGGGCCTGGAGCGGTCAGAGGGGCCAGATCTGTTCAACTGTGGCTCATTTAGACTTGACCCCAAATGACTTCCTCAGAAAAACGGATGGAAATGGGCGTGTGGGTTTATAAGGACGGTTGGTCGTCGTCCTCTGTGCTCTGGGCAGGCCACTGCTCTGACCAGCCTTCCTCCGCCCTCCTGCCCTCTCTCAGGTGCCACTCTGTCCCCTCACGTCCCATCGCCCTTCGCACGGGCCCCTTCTCAGCATCCTCATGCTCCCACAAGAGCAGCACCACAGCAAGGGAACTGCCCCTGGCTCCCTTGCTCCAATGGCACTCGTGTCTCCTCCTCCCAGCCTTGTTTCAAGAAGGGACCTTGTGATCTGCCCCCACTCCCTCCCCTCCCAGCCCAGCCTGGCTCTGCGGCCTCCCTCCCGCAGCCAGGCTCCCTACCCCCCGCCCCCAGCTGAACTTGCTGATGATGTGGACGAAGGTGAAGACTGAGGCCGCCCCATTTTTGTTCTGTTCAACTCCTCACTGACTTGGGCGGGGGCCCCCATTTCCTCTTGGCTCCTCCGGTCCCCTCCCGCCTCTCTGGCTGCGGCCAGCTCTTCACAGACGCCCCTGCTCACGGGGCCCTGGGCTCTTCGAAGCCGCCGCAGTTGACGTGAACCTTCTCTTGTGATCAGACGGTGTGGCCCGGTGTTGTCTTTGCTGGTACGAACCATCACGTGTGTCTGTATTCACGGTCCGATTACTCTGTGGGGATGAATTTGTAGAACTGGAACGTTCTCTCTTGCCTACATGTGCCTGTTTCCGGGATTCTCTCCCTGCCCCCAAGACTTTCATTTCCAACCCCTCCCTCATGCCTCCCTGACCCCCATGGGAAGGGATCTTTCCGTGGCCACGCATTAGCCTCCCTCACGTCCTAGATCACTTTGACCTTGTATAACCGCGGTTCCCACTGGCACCAGCTCCCGTGCATCTCCGTGTCCACAGAACTCAGCAAGGCAGACCTCTCGTTGGGTTGGAGCTGTGCCCCGGCCTCTGAGCCCATGGGCGGCCGGCCGGCACCTGCAGGTCTGACCACATGTGTCCTCGGGTGGAAAACGGGACGTAACCTCCACCTGCAGACTGAGCTGCTGACCGAGGACCGCCTGCGTTCGACGGCCAGCGCGCTGTGTGACGCACCACAGGAATTCCATAGCTACGGTCACTGCCACGCTGCCATTAGCAATAGGAGTGAGGGATGTTCATTAAATGAGCAAATGGAAGGACGGGCAGATGCGTAAGTGTCTGTGGAGAAAATCCGTAAGATGCGAAGAGAGCAAAGAAAAGGAGAGGTGAACAATTAGCGCACATCCCCCAGTGACTCTCTGAAACGCCTGTGCTGCGGGAGTGCACGTCCGCCAGGAACACACCTAGGCATCGCACACAAGCCTTTCTGAGATCCTGCTTCCTTTCTCCTCCCCCAAGAAAGAGCTGGGAGTCCAAGGCTGCGGGGGACAGATGCTAGAGATTTTAGTCTTAAAAATGAGAAGATTTAGAAACTATCCAATATTTTAAGTTGAGGATGAAGCTAATCCCTATGGATTCAGGTTCAAATCTGCACTTGTGAACTCGGGTGGTGGATTCCATGATCCTGCCTGCTTTTTCCTGGGGCCTCCCCCTTCCGTGCATGCGGCCGGGCGGCTGATCTAATTGTGCTCACCTAACCGTGTTCAGCGGCCTGCTTCTCCCCGTGGGAGGTGGTCTACACAGTGTGCGCGGTCTACACGGTTCACGGCCAGCGGCGCCCGCCCCCTCTTCTCACCCTGCGCCAAAAGCATCTGCCCCTCCCCTCCAACCCGGATTCCCTTCCCGTTTTCAGAGGCTGGGACGAGCCCAGAGCCCCACGGTGGAAACGTGGCCGGTGTCGGTGGTGAGGGCTTCCTGGCCTGGACTCCTTGAGGCTGCTGCAGACGGTGTGGGGTCCAGACCGGATCTGCATCTCGCATTCCCAAATTTATGACGGAGGGGGTGGCACATTGATATGCATGACTCCTCGGGGATCTCCAGAAATGAATTTCCTGACATTTTGCTCTTAAACAAAATGTCTGTGTGTCACCTGTCAAAGCAGGTGACTCGTGTGCTCTGAGTGCCACGGGCTCTGGCAGCTAATCTTCCCCGACATGGCCGGACGGGCCATTATAGACAAGATTTACTTGGTATTTGTCCTTTTTCTAAATCTGCACACTTATTTAAAGTGGCGTGCTGGGTTCTCCGTTGAGGAATGGTCTCGGACCCACCTGTCGTGCACCTGCGTTGTTGCCAAACACTGAAGGTTGGAAAGATGGTGGTATCCACGGATGCGAGCTGAGAGGGGAGCTCCTGTGAGGCAGAGACCAGGAAGGAGGCTTTCTGCTGAGCAGAATGTAGAGTGAACACAGATAAAGCCGGTGGACAGTACAAGACAGGTCACAGGTCTTCCCATATCCCCGTAGGCAGGGGTGCTGGCCACGCGTTGTCTCTGTCCGTCCTCCCCGATGCTGGTGGGCAGCCAGGCCTGGTGTGGGGTCCAACGTGACCAAAAGGAGATAGGATGAGCAAGCAAGCTGTGGTCTAGACACCCAAAGACGTGGGCTGGTAGCAAGGTTTAAGTCCCAGGTGGCGCCCAGTCCCTCCGGGAGCAGCCAGATACCCCCTCTCCTTCGGGCAGCCGGCATGCAGGTGAATGGGGCGTGGGGCTCGGATGCCAGGGGAGCACAGCCTGACTGGTCCGGCTGCCAGGCTGAGGTCAAAGCCATGACTTCCTTAGTGGCTGGAGGCCTGCGCCGGAGCTAACTCAGCCAAGACCCTTTGTGGCTGGAACTCTGCTCTGGTTCCCTGAAGGAAGGGGCTGGGCCAGTCGGCACCCGAGGTCCTCACAGGATGTCACATTGTAGGATTTGTTGCTGAACACCGGCCTGGCCCCGACATGATGGCAGGTCCAGGGACAACTGCCACGGGGAACTTGCCCCTCCCCCTCCTTGCCCCTCCCCCTCCTCTCCCCTCCCCCGCACGTGATGGTGACCCAGGGCTGCCCCTCCTGGACCGTCTTCTCAATGCACATACATCCGCAGCCTGCCTTGGTTTCCCTACGCCCTCCCCTGGCCTTTCGGGCCTCTCACCGTGGCGCGCCAGGCTGGTCTCTGGGTTGCAGTGTTCCTCGGACAGGCGCTCACGGGCTGTGGTCTCCAGCTCACGCCCCTGCTGACCCCCGGCTGCTCTCTGTCTGCTGACCAGCTGCCCTGCAGCGCTCGGCGTGGGCCGGGAACTGAGCTGACCTTCCGCCCCGCCGCCACCCTGAGCCGCCGCCTTCCTCACCTTTCCTCCCCCAGGTGTGGCTGCGTCATCCTTCTGGAGGCTCAGCCTCTGGGGCCACCGGCCTCTTCTCTCCTCTCACAGTGACCCCAACACAGGGGGCTCCTGCCGGCCTGCCTTTGCAGCACGACCGCTCAGCTCCCATCACCTGGCCCGGCCCGGCCCCGCCACCGCCCAGGCTGCCCCCCGCCACGCGGTGGTTGTTCTCCTCACGGCCATCCCAGATCTCTCCCAGAAGCACAAGCCAGACTGCTCTTCATCTCTGCTCAACATCCTCAGATAGCCTCGGTTTCACTCTGAGCAAAGCCAAACCCTTGCCTTGGCCCGGAGCCCCTTATGCTCGGGCTCCCGTCACCACCCTGACCCTCCGTCCTGACCCCCCCCATGAGCTGGTGCCCAGACCACCTTGCTGTTCCTCACCTTGTCAGGCGTGGCCCACCTGCTGGATGCCCATGTGCCTGGCTGTGTGGCTGGGGCCCCTGCCCCCAACATCTACAAGGCTCTGCACCCCCCGCCTCCCCAAGCTTCCCCCGGGGAGACTGCTGGTGTCCACTCCGACGGGAACCCTCTGACACCCTGGGTTGCTTCTCACGCCAGCCCATGCCCTGCCAGTTCTCACCCCTCCACATCTTCTTCCTGGCACTCGTTACCTTGGAGCAAACCCTGTCGTTTTCCTCTTCAGCCGGCTCCTGTGGTGCATCACCAGCTCCACAAGCTGGGGGTTTGTGATGTGATCACTCATGCATAGGACACAAGGAAGCTCACGGCTCTCGGGCCAGCTGGCGGCAGGTGTGGTGATGCTGCAGGTGGGAGGTGGGCAGTGCACGGCCTTGGGAGCAGAAACATGAACCTGCTGATTCTGTGCCCTGGGGAACCCACGAAGCTGGGCAGGGGCGGGGTGTGCAGCGGGATTGGCACCGAAGAAAATTGTCCTAGGGGCAGTGATGAGCACAGGCGGCTGTTGGGGGGTGGAGGGGGCTGACTATGGGGGGCTTTCTGAGCGGCAGCGGGCCACGCAGTAGGGGATGGGTGGGACGGGGGCTTGCACAGAGGATCGAGGCACCCGCTTCCACCGGGCAGGTCTGTTCCACTGGGTCCGTCCCGCGGGCACTGGGGCCGTCCCGCGGGCACTGGGGCCTCTCCACCCGGTTGCCTCATGCAAACTGCCCTCTGTTCTCTCCTTCTCAGATTTTGTGTTTTGGCTTTTCAGTCTGCACGGCAAGGATAACATGTAAGAAGAGCTTCATGCTAGGTGTCATATGAATATTGCAGGAGGCCACAGACGAGGTGGGTGGAAGGCCCGATGACCCCAGTCCGTGCCCCGGGAAGCTCGGGAACCGTGGGGTGTGAATCATGGAGATTGCTAAGGTCCTCGGGCACATGCTGCTGAAGGACGCAGCGTGGCACGGGGCGTCCAAGGGGGCCGGGACTCAAGGTGTGGAGAAGCTGCTGCTTTCTGTAATGGCCGAGGCGCCAATGGTGGGGAGAGTGGCGCGTGTGCAGATGAAGGAGACTCCATGTGCTGGGCAGACCTGTGACCTTGGGTCCCGACACGGAGGCCACCAGAGACGGACACTGGCCAATGTCCTTCCAGACTCTCAGGGATGATTGGCATTGTTTTAAAACAAGAGCTTTGTGTCCCTCATGATGGCAAGAGCACCCATCCTTTGCGCAAACCCCCTTTCCCCCGAGCAAATCCCGTGGTGGTATTGCTGACTCTGGCCAGTTTCCCTGATGGAAGCTCTTCTTGCCAAAACCTCGGGGGACACTCTCCACTTGCATGGCCTCTCTCCAGACGACAGCCTCCACTGGGAACAGAAACCCTCAGAGCGTCCTCGAGTGACAATCTGAAGATGGCCCAGCATCTGGGACACTTGTCCAAGTGTTCAGATGCACCAAGAGGAGGGGGTTAACCAAGACTTCAGCTCGCGCTTCCAAGACAGTGAGAAGCCCTCAGAGCTGACTGAGCTCCCTTCCGGGGAGTGGGAGCATGCCTGTACCCGGTGGCAGCTGAAGGGCTGACAGAGCCATCCGGGGTAACCCAGATCTCATTCCGCGGTAACCTAGATCTCGTTCCTGCAAAGCCCCGATCTTCTAATTTGCAGGGATTTCTGGAGTTGCCTGCGGTGGCCTGACTAAAACAGGGTCCACATGCTCCCTTAATTCACTGGACGTTCTCCCTCTTGCCCTTCACACAGCAATGGCCGTGTGGTCCCCAGACCATAGCCAGGGCCCGGCATACAGCTGGGTCGACCCCGCCAGCAGGGCTCGGGCTGGCCGCACCACAGACTGGCTGAGGGGGAAGTGGCCGAGTCTGGGACACAAGTCCTGCCTGAGCTGCGGTCCCTCCCCGTGCAGCCTGCTGGGTGTGCGTTGCACGGTCTTTGAGGACCGGGGCGCTGCGGTCTGCGGGACCTCTGGGGCAGCAAGCACGGCCTTCCGTGCCCTCAGCATCGGCAGGGCTCATCTGCACACTCACGCAGAGGTGGCCGAGGTACAGAGACACGAACTTCTGCCAGTGAGGACACTTCAAATCCAAGTGCTTTAGCCCAGAGCGGATGTTTTCCACGGCGCCGCCATTGTTGCAGCCACAGCCCACACGGGGATGGGGAGAGGGTCTGGCGGTTTTGGGGCCCTGGGCGTTTGTGGGCTGCAGGTTCCCCAACAGCCTGCTGCGTCAAGCCCACCTTCTCCACCTCGGACGCTCAGCAGCAGACCTCAGGACGGGCTGGGGTCTGACGGGGAGGGCTGGGGTCCCATCTCCCAGCCTGAGCGCGGCCGTGACCTCAGGCAGCCCACGGGGCCGCACGGTGAGCTCCCCTGCGGAGAGGTATGGGGTTCATCCATGAAGACATGTTGCCATGTGGTTTTCACGTAAGAAGAAGAAATTTTGAGTGCAGTCACATTTTTACGTTCCGCTTTCCACCGGGTTCGATTAATGGTCCACGCGCGGCGGAAGCGGGTGAGTGTCGGCGACGACTCCTGCCGCTGGTGCAGAAGCCCATGCTGGACCGCAGCAGCCCAAGTCCAGGCAGGTGGCCATGCGGCTCGAGGTCGGGCGAGGGCTTAGGACCTGGACGTGTCCTTTAGGGGACACAATTCAACCCGTCAGACCAGCTCTGGTCCCATCCCGAGGAAATCAGTCTGGGTGAGCAGCAGACCAGGAAGACAGAAGCACTATAAAGCAGCAAACGGCAGGTTAATGATGACGGCTTTCCCGCTAAAAGCAGGGTGCACTCACCCAGGTTGCCACCTGTCACTTGACTCGTCCCTTCCCGGGGCCCTAGAAGTTGGGCTGGAGCTGCCAGCATCCGGGTCACTGGCCCCGGACCTCAGTCTTCCCGTGCTGCTGCGGGAACGACTGCCTGCACATCTTCAGTCCAGGACTCGGTTCCTGTGTTCCTACAGCCTTTGGTGCTGGCACCGTGCCCAGACAGCCCCACCCCGTGTGGACCCCCCGGCCCCCGGCCCAGGTGTGGCTCAGTCCACGCTGGTCCCCAGGGTCGGATCGCCGGGATGGGCCACACACACTGCTGGGCTCCAGGGTGACCTGCTGTGGCCGGTTTTGTGTCCAGCACAAACCTGAGTGTGTTTCTAGGACTCAAGTGTGCAGGGAGGCCCCTTTCTGTCCATTGTATTTCACAGATACCAGTTTCTGTCAATGCGAAGCAACTTCTTTTTTTTTTTTCCAGCTTCTTTGTATTTTTAGTTCTGCCTTTTTTTTGTGTGTGTGCAATCTCATTTTTTTAGGTTGTTAATTCTATTTTGAAATGACTATTTGAACTTGAACATATTTGCAGATCTAGTTGTCCATTTCAACCCTCATCACCACACTCCTCCGTTCTGGTCTGTCGCAGCCCCACGGCGATTACTGCTCTTCTCCCTGTTGTGGATTAAAACACTTGGGACGTCCTCCAGTCCACTGTCCACGTGTGAGGACTGCTGTCTTGCCGTGCTGTGGGTGCAGACCGATAGGAGCTAGTCGGTGTTGTCTACACCGCAGCTCACAGGATCAGGAAGGGAGCGTGGCTGTGGGCCGGTGGGGCTCAGGGGCAGGGGCGCAGCTGGGCACGGTGCTCGCTCTGACGGTCCCAGGGACCGCGGCAGTTGCCAAAGGAGGTTTCTGCTGTGCCATCGTGCCGGTCTGCGGGCCATCTTTGAGGTGGGACGTTATTTCCCTCCAAGACGGTGGGAGAGCAGCCTCAGAAATCAGGGTGGTCATCACTCTGGCTGTGACCTCGTGATCCTGGACAAGGGGCAACCGTGCTGCGAGCAGACAGAGCTCACTTCTTTCTGAGTCAGGTCCACGTGGAATGGGGCACCCCTGACGGTGGGGGGTCTGGCTTGGCCCTGGCGCACACACGTGCAGGTGCATTCCTTCGGGAGAAAGGGGGGTGGTGGCCGTCTGCGGCCTGGGCGGGCTGCGTGGGTCAAGCAGGCGGCAGTAAACCCAGAGCCGGCCTTTGCTTTGCTCCGCCACGCTGGACAGACAGGCCGACACCTCTGAATCACGCTTCCTTCCTGCTCAGTGGTGGGCGACGAGCAAGCCGTGTCTCCGTCAGTCCTGTCCTCGGTTGCGTTCCTCCCTCCCCGGGAAGTGACCTGCGGGCTGGGAAGCTTGCTCTGCAGGGCCCGCAGGTGAGAGCTCTTCAGATGGGTCGCCCCCAGCCGAGTGGCCCCTGGGATCCCGAGCTGCCCCACGCACTGTACCATGTGCGCAGGCCTAGGACAGAGCAGTACCCCACGCCCCCGGGGCTCCCCAGGTTGCACGTGTCTCCCCTACACCTGCGTAATGCTGAACCCCTGGCAGACAGTGGGGGCCCATGGGTCCCCTCCAGTGCTCGGGCCCGCCGGCCCCCGAGCTCCTTCCCTCCGAGCCGCGTCACGGCGTTGCAGGCACGACAGGCCACCGTGCAGGGAGCCCGTTACAGCCGTGAGGAGGCCTCCGCGCGTGTTGCACTTGCTTCTTGCGCTGCTGGAAAAATTCTGTGTGAAATGTGAAACACGCATCTTACTAAAGAAGCAAGTATCCCCGGAGAAGTACACAATCAGGGATAGATTTTGCAAAATACAAGCTTTAAATAAAAATTCCTGTGTAGCTCTCTGACCCAGGCACAACGATGGGCGCCTGGTCCCGCGCAGGGGCCCCACGTCTCTGGGTGTTTTAATGCGAATCTAGACAGATTCGCTGTCCAATATCCTTTTGTATTTTGAAATGTCCCAGACTATGTCCACGTCGGTGTTAAACGTTCCTGTGGCACTGTTTTGGTGGCTGCTTTATGTCTCTGCGGAGGAACACGCTCTCACTCTCCATTTCTTCTCCTTTTCGCAGTTTTCTTCATGGCATGAGCCACTGGCTGCTGGTTCGTGACGGACTTCATCGCTTCTCGTCTGGTCCTCGGCTGACACGGGAGCTCTGGCCGGACGTGGCTTCGCCAGGCTCTGGCCACCATGTCTCCGGAGCGCAGGACACACAGAGCACGTGAGAGGCGCTCAGCGAACACTGGCTGTGCGAGTGAACGGGCTTGGCCAACCTCCCACGAGCAGACACTTCACGGGCAATGCAGTGGGACCCCCGAGTACATCTTCGTGCGTCTCCTCGGAACCTCAGGCACGTCCTTCTAGGAAATGTTTCTAGGTAAAAAGTATGGATGTTCCTATGACTCTTGACAAAAATGGCCAGGGGTGCCTGGGTGGCTCAGTGGGTTAAAGCCTCTGCCTTCGGCTCGCGTCATGATCTCAGGGTCCTGGGATCGAGCCCCACATCAGGCTCTGCTCAGCAGGGAGCCTGCTTCCTCCTCTCTCTCTCTCTCTCTGCCTGCCTCTCTGCCTGCTTGTGATCTCTGCCTGTCAAATAAATAAATAAAATCTTAAAAAATAAAATAAAATAAAATAAAAATGGCCAAATTAGCATCCAGAAAAGCTATCCTCACTTATATTCTCACCAGTGATGTGGGACAGAACGACGATTTTCACTTCCCAAATACTCATCTGCTTGTGTTTGCGCCTCCTTCAGCCGGCGGACACACCGCATGGCTTTCATGCTAACGTGAGTCACGTTTCCCGTGGGGAAGTGGGGAAGGTTCACGCATTTATTGACCGTTTACGTTTCCAGCTGCCTGTTCGGTTTCTTCATCTGTGCTATTCTTTCCCCATGTCTTTGTGGGTTTCTTTACTTCTGTGGATGTCACTCTATTTCATGCAGCAAAGGTTTTTATTTGCCAGTTCTCTCTTAATTCGCTCATGATATTTTTGATGCGTAGCATTACTCCCTCTGTATACAGGCAGGCGTGTCCATGTCGTCCTCCACGACTTCGCAGACCGCGGTTCTGATCCGTGGTCACAGCCCAGCCAGGCCAGCAAAGGCTCTCTCTGAACCGGGAGCTCCTCCATGAATTTAGGACCCTGAGCGTCCGCTGAAGAGAGGGGAGGGAGCCATACATCTTCTTCAGATTGGATTAAAGTTCGTCCCTGTAGCGGAGACAAGACGTACCGCGCACTTGTAAGGGTGTATTGGACGGGGGACCTCTGGGGGCCGAGGATCGGGATCCAACCAGCGGTGAAGCATGAGGAAGGGGAGCGTTTCAGAACCAGAAAAGGCCACTCTGTCCTGCACACCTGTCCGCTTAGAATTTATCTTAATCCTCCATTCCTGATGTTCCACCATCTGTCGCCATGCCTCCCCTCCCTAGAAATAAGTCAGGGGCTTGAATTAATTTTGTGCTACATTTGCCTCGTCTCTTCATTGGTTCCATATGCTCGTTACCTTCCGTGCGCAGCCGCTCCTGCCCGAATCTCTCCGCCTTCAGCGCACGCCCCGGTTTTTATTTCTTTACCTTGCTCTACAAAATATGCTTTATTGTCTTTATTAATCCCTCCGCTGATATCACCTCAAATTCTATGATTTCTCAAGAAAATTAGAGCAATTTTTAAAAGTCTCATCATTTTACACCCGTGAAATGGAAAGAACCATCTCCCAACGGACCACGTCCTCACCAATTTACGCCACAGCCAAGACTCACTGGGATGGGAAGTGGCCGTTTTAAGCTTGACCTTGTAACCAGACACAGGAATGCACAGACCCAGTGTGGGGAACCCAGGGCTCCCAAAGGCAGGGGATCTGCAGGGTCCTGAGTGACAGCTGAGCTCCGAGCCACAGACGCTGCTCCTTCTCCCTGGGAACGAGCCTGTGTCCACGTCCTGTACTTCCTGGGAGACTCTGCGTAGACACCGGAGGGGACCGGATGTATGTCTCCGGCATGTTCTGCCCCGGGGAGGGGAAGTCAGGTTTCCTGCTTCCTCAGGCCCGTCCCCTCCACCTGAGCCCCCGTGGAGCCCACTCAGCTTTCTGTACCTTCACTTTCTCATTTAAACCAAGCTCGGGGCACCAGGGCGGCTCAGTCGGGCGAGCGTCCGAGTCCTGATCTCTGCTCAGGTCATGATCTCACCATCGTGAGTTTGAGCCCCGCGTGGGGCTCCACTCTGGGTATGGAGTTGCTTAAAAAAAGAGAAAAAAGAAAGGAAGTTAAACCAAGTGGCCCAAAGCAGCCATCAGGAGAGAGCGGTGTGGGCAGGTGGCTGTGACGTGCGTGCGGGATGGGCATCGTGGCTTCAGATTTGGCTGACGGCTCCTCTGTCTCCAGACCAGGGGCCTTGAGTTTCCTAGTTTTGTACAGAAGGGAGCGCGCTGTCGGAGCAGTAGGGAACAAACGACCATCAGGGAATACACGATCTGACTCCCTAAGATTTAGGTCATGAAGAAGGTGTCGTTGAATTTCCGAGCTTCATTTGGCTTCTGTAAACTGCTTTGGGAGTGAGTTTTCTGCACCGAATCAGCTGGTTAATCATTGCAATGAGCAGTGTTGGCAGAGGCCCTAACCCCGGCAGTGCCACCCGTGTTTCTTGGACAGTGACTGGGCATTGGCTGGACCCGGGGCTGAGGCACATGATCGAGCTAGGGTGATAGTCTGACAGTCTGAGGGGGGATTTTGCCTTGGAGGGTCCGGGTCAGAGGGTGGGGACTGGCCACAGGCTGCAGCATGCAGACGTCCCAGGGGGCCTGAGCAGCGGGGACAGACCTGTGCAGACCAGCCTGTCCCTGCATGGCTCGTGTGGCTTGCATCAGAGGCCTTGGTGAGGGACTGAGTCTTCCAGTCAAAATAGGAAGTTGGTCCGCAGCGGCCCGCCCCGGAGCAGCGCCATCCACCCCACAGGCATTGTGCCATTCTGCGAGCTCCACACACGCAGACTTGCAGAGGGGCCTGTCCTGTGTTCAGGGGGGCACAGGCTCCGGGCCCTGCAGCTGCACTGCCAGTGAGCTGCTTGGGCGGTGAGCCCCCACCCGGAGCCCGCAGCTTCCTCTGCACGGCTGGGTGACAGGGCCCACCTCCGGAGTGACGGGAAGCCCCAGGAGACGTGGAGCTTGGTCAACTTTATTGGCCGACCTGCTCTCCCTCTCCCACCCTCCCCTGCAGGGCCGTGTCCTCTTAGGTCTGTAGCAGAGGCTAGGGCCTGCTGGCCCTCAGGACTTTCTTGCAGGTAACCCTGTCCAGGCCCCAGAGGGGCTCCTGCAGGCTGGCATCCAGCAAATTAGCCCTTCGGGACCCGTGGGCGTGTGTCTGGGAACATGCATGGGCACGCACACCGCAGACACTAACATTCGTGGTCGGGCTCCCACCTTCCTTCCCCAGCCGGCCTTCCCCTCTGCCTGTCCCTAGCTTGTCGCCCAGTTGCTGTCCAGGCCTGGGAGTCTGCTCAACCCTGCCTTCCTTCCTGCCTCCAAACCCCTGACATGGGTCATTCTCGCCGTAGGAGTGTTGGGGCCAAACCAGGGGAAAGCAGGACAACTCAGCGTGACCCTGGAGGAAGCTGGCAGAGCGCCGAAACCCTCACTCTTGCCCTCTCTGGGACCTGCAGGCTCCAGGCTCTGTCCCGCCTGGCTCCTGCCCTCCAGGCACCCCCAGGTGGGGCTGACTCAGCCTGGTTCTAGCAACCGTCCTGGGGAGGACCCCTTCCCCCACAGCCGCCACCCCACGCCTACGCTTGGTCACCAAGGGCTGTGGGAGGCCACGGTAAGGCTTGAGACGAGGACCAAACCAGGCCCTGACTTGTGCCTCCTTTAAAGGCTGAATAGCCGAACAAAAGGCTTAGGTGGATAAAGCCGAGTCGCCCTGAGAAAGGGTCTGTGCTGTGTGTCGAGCGCTCGCCTACGTGACTTCCCACACGCTTGCTAGTCGGGTAGAGACGATTTGGCCGCGGTCAGAAATGCGTGGCTGGTCCTTGCTGTCCTTGCCCGGGCTATCGACGACACCCCTGTACGACAGCTGTGCTTACACAAACGACGTCTTGAGTGGCCCTGAAGTCAGTACGTGTGGCGCTAGAGGGTCTGCTCTCGGTGCTGGGAAATAGATAATGGGAAAGCTTGAAGGGTTTTCTGTGCATGTTGCAAACTCTTTAGTAATCAGCTAAAAATAGACACTTTCTTACGATTGTTTCTGTCCCTTATATAATGCCTCGCTGCCTTGAATAAAATCGGCACTGCTGGACTCCCTCCCCGGTGCTCCTCCGCCCATCGCTTTGTCTCTTAATTTCTTTTCCGCACCCTCTGACCCTCTCGGCCCTGGTGGGTCTGTCGCGCCGGCCGCGACGAAGGGCCACGCTCATCTCTGGCAGATCTGCCCTACGGTTCCCGGGTGCCGGTGCCGGTGCCGGTGCGTGGCGTGTGGACACACACGCGTGCACACACACAGCACAGTGTGTCTGCAAGCGCGTGCCGACGTGTGCACTGCCGCGACACACGCAGCCTCGTTGTGCCGCCAGCACAGGCCATAGCACGCACGGGCGGACACCCCACAACGCGTGTCGCACACGCACACCGCACACGCCTGGAGAAGCACACGCAGTCACGCGGCGCACACAAGTGCGTGGGACCCAAGTGCGATCGCCCACGCGCCCACGCGCGTCTGAATTCCTGCAAATGAGGGAGGCGTCTCTGATTGCTCCGCAGGGACATTTCGGCTGGTTTCCCGGCCCTGTCCCCACCGCCCTGCCGGATGGAGGCCCAAC
The DNA here is from genome assembly GCA_004024605.1 of Pteronura brasiliensis. Lineage (NCBI taxonomy): Eukaryota > Metazoa > Chordata > Mammalia > Carnivora > Mustelidae > Pteronura > Pteronura brasiliensis. The sequence continues at coordinate 222,976 of PJEN01001000.1, forward strand.
CCGCCCTGCCCGGTGCTCCTCACACGAGACAAACCCAGGAGAGGCCCGGCTCAGCCGCGCTGCCTCTCCCTTGCCCACCCACCCAAGACGTCTTTCCGTCCTTGTCTTTTTTGGCCTCTGAGTCTTTCTTAGGACCCCCAGCACCTGCTACCATGCGTTTCCAAACACGGGCTCCTGCTTTATCCCCACACCGGAAGGAGGCCTCTGTGCGTGAAACCAGCGGTAAACGGGAACAGACACGACCCATTCCTCTGGGTGTGGAAGATGCACGGGCGCGGACGGGTCCCGGGAAGGACCTGCGACGGTCCCTTCATCAGCAGTGGCACCCACCGACATCGGAGGATTTATCCTCTGCCTGCACAGCGCTGGCATTACCCGGACAGAGACGCGGTTCTCATTCTCCGTCCTGCTGAAGGTCCGTGCTGAGTGGGCCGTGAGCCGCAGGTGCCCTGACGTCGCTCACGCAGCAGAGCAGAGCGGGCAGGCAGAGTCGGGGCGCCCACACGGGGCACTGCGCTTGGAGACAGAGTGACGGGTGGTCCGAGGGTAATGACCTCACCCCCAGACGTCCACGTCCTAGTGCCAGTACTTTGTGTGGCAAGGGGGGCTCTGAGCACAGGGTGAGGTGCAAGTTTTGAGGTGGGAGGAGGCCCGGATGGTCTGGGTGGCCCGGCGTCACCACAGGGTCCCTACAAGGGAGAGAGGGAGGCAGGAGGCCAGGTGAGGCATGAGGACAGAGTCAGGGCCGGGAGCCAGAGGGGCCTGGGACACGGAGGATGGAGGAGGGCCATGAGCCAAGGACGCAGATGTCTCTAGAAGCCAGAAAACGCAAGAAACGGGTGTCCCCCGGAGCCTCTGGGAGGAAGGTGCTGCCTCCGTGCCAGCCCAGGGAGACTGGTCCATACTTCTGACTCACAGAGGGCCATGAGATAATACAGCCGTGGTTTTTAGGCACTGAGTGTCTGTGTGGGAATTCACTGCAGTAGCAGCGGCTGACGAGGGTGGGGTGAGGGGGCGGGAAGACCCTGGTGGCCAGGCGGTGGTGTGCAGCCATGGGGGTGCCCAGGGCGTGGGCGAGCTCCTGGTCAGCATGCACTGGGGCTGGAGGACACACAGGGTCAGAATCAGGAGCGCCCCAAAGAGAAGCTGCAAAGCTGGTCTTTCCACGGCAGGTACCACGGAGCCGAGGGTTAGGGGCTGGTCTGTGCTGAGGGGAAGACCTGTGGTTCAGGAGCACCAGCTCTGGGGCAAGGTCAGGGACTGATGGAGGCCGGCAGGGGGGACACTGAGGGACACACAGAGGCCCATGGAGGCCGGGGCTCTAGGTCCTCAGTGTGGCCGGGGCGTTGGTCTTCTCAGACTCTCCTGTGGCTTCCTTAAAGACTCAGATGGTAGCCTCATCTTTTCCAATGACTGGTTAGTAAAAAGTGAGTTCCCTGCTCTCCTTTTGTGTTAATATGTGGAAATATCCCTTGTATCATGGCCGCGGACACTGCCCACGGGGCAGGACCACTGTCGTCCTCAGAAGAATGTCCCGGCCTAAGCAGAAACTGTCCAGCCATGTGTCCCTGTCTGTGTTGCCTCCCAGCTGGCAGAGTCCGGCAGACTTGGGCCAAAGGCCTGCCCCTGACCTCATGCAGTCTCGAGCACAGGCCGGCAGGGGGCCAGCAGCAGGGCTGCCCACGAGAAGGGTGGGGGCAGCAGGGAGCCCGCTGCTGGGAGTGCTCCCCATCGACCGGCGCCCTGCAGACCCGCGGCATAGCCCTGGACAACAGGTGTGATCTCTGCTCCGACTCCTGTCCTGCTACCAGGTGCAGCTCCATAGCTAAGACAGACAAGATCACGTTCACATAAGTCCTCCGTTACAGCTATAGTGGGGCACTGCGAGGAAAGAGCAGAGGGAGCCTCGCTGTAGGGAGTGCAGGTCACCCGGGATGGACGGCGCCGGCTGGAGGGACGGTGGGGAACACCTCAAGTGCTGGGTCAGAGCACCGTGTTCCAGGAAGCACCAGGGGGTGCCAGGGGTTCAGAGAGCTGTGGGGTTGGGCTTGGGATAGTGGGCAGGCTAGTTGCCCTTCGCTCCTGACACTGGACTCTGGGGGAGCAGGCGGCTTTCTGCCCCTGAAGCCGCACCATCAAATGGGAGGGGGGACGTGGTGGATTGAGGTGGGTGGAAGGGTGGAGGTCTGGGACGGTGGGTCAGTGCCCACGGGCCAGAGGAGGGGAGGCAGAGGAGAGAAAACCAGCAGAACTCGCACTTAGCTGGGTGTGAAGCACCAAGAAAGACGGCCGGCACCGACGTGTGGACAGACGTACCTCTTACAAAAAGAGGGCTCAGGAGCGATGGGAGTGTTTGAGAGAGGGAGACTTTGAGGAGTTTCAGCGTGGGAGACACTGAGTTCTGGGTCCGCAGGCAAGCCTAGACGGCCTCACCTAGCGGGACTAGGCCCTGCATCTGGGCTGCATGAGTGAGTGGGTGGCCGGGCGGGGTGGATGTGCTGCTTCGGCCTTGGATGAGACCCTCCCAGGCAATCGTCCAGAACGTGCACAGAAGGACAAGCGTGGAACCTGGGGAGCCTCACACACGTGAAGCAGGAGCACACAGGGGACCCCGCGGAGGACTCGGAGAGGTGCCCAGAGAGGTCGGAGGAAATCGGGAAGGCTGGCTTTGTGGAAACTAGAGACGGAGAGCAGAGAGGAGCAGGAAGTCAATGGGTTTGAAGGCTGGGGAGGGTCAAACAAGACTACAGCTCAGAACAGTCCCTGGGATTGGGACACGGAGGGCCTCTGACAAGGCCACCAGCCTCAGTGGCTTGTGGGGTGCAGGACACTCCCACTGGCCAGGAGACAGCACCCCAGTGCTGGTATGGTCCACCCAGGGGCCGCTGCAGGGGGCTGAGGGGTGTGGGGCCAAGAGCAGTTCCGTCCCTGACCTGGACACACCATCCTGAGTGTCTGTAAGCGCACCGGGCAGAGGCTGGGCTCACGTTGGGGAAGGCACATTCCGGGCAGTGAAGCTTGCTGGACGGCACCTCTGATCGGAAGGCGAGGGACAGGTTTTTCTGGAAGGGGCAGAGGGAGCACAGAAAGCAGTAGCTAGACACAAAGTTGCACATAGATTAGGAGAATCATCGTCTTCTCGAGCTCTCAGTCTGGCCGTTTGTTAATTCCACATTTAACACAACACAGCAAAGACGAGCTTTTCCAAGATCGTAGCGGCTGCCTCATTCTCTGAGCAGCCCACGTCAGGCTGCACGTGGTAAGGAGTTCACTTATTTAAGACATGTCTTTTATGGGTGCCAGCTCCGTGCTCGGGGCTGGGTGTGTGTGGATGGGCAGACACGGGAACTTTCTTCCACATCTTACTGTTTCCTCGTGGAGATGGTCCAAGACCTTGTTCTTGTTTTGTTTTGCCCAACATCCTTTTTCCCCATCTCGCTTAATCGTAAAACTTCAATTTCTTGGCTGGACACACAGCCCTCTGAAATCATGGTTGAATTTCCCTGCTTTCTTGGTACTGAGTGACCATGCAAAGGACTGTGTTCAAGTTCCAGAAGGCACAGTTTTCAGAGAGAGAACATTGATGTGTCGACGCCTTCCTCCTTCCTGCTGGGTGGAATGTGAGTACGATGGCAGGGCTCAAGCAGCCTCCTTGAAGTGTGAGTTATAGATCCCACGCAGGGACTCCCCAGTCCCAGATGTTCATGGGGCTATCACACTAGTCCTGCTCTGCTTGTCTCTCAACTCACATTATTTGAGATAAGAAGAAACTTCCGTTTTATTAAGCCCAGGTTGCTATGAGTGTCTGTTACTCACGCAGCTGACATTATCCCAAATAACGTAAGGGACAGAAAACGATCATACAAGCAAATAACGTCACTGCGACTTGCCATAACTGATCTGATGGAAGGAGCACCTTGGAGCGATAGGAACGTAACGGGCAGGGCAGTGGGGGTTACCCAGCAAAGGCTGTCAGAATCGGCTTAAGAAAAAGCCTCCAAGGGAAAGAGGACGGACAGCCACAGACACGAGGAGACGGAGAGTGTTCCAAGCAGAGGGGACGGTGCATTTGACACAATCACCCGTGAGGTGCAGAGATTACGGGTGTCAGGATTTCTGTTAATAAAAGAGACTAAAGCACACCTCTGAGGATTTATAGAAACTTTACAAGTGACAAAAACCCAGTTTAAGCTTTTTTTAAAAAATTTTATTTCTTTTCAGCATAACAGTATTCATTGTTTTTGCACCACACCCAGTGCTCCATGCAATCCATGCCCTCTCCAATACCCACCACCTGGATCCTGCAACCTCCCACCCCCTGCCCCTTCAAAACCCTCAGATTGTTTTTCAGAGTCCATAGTCTCTCATGGTTCACCTTCCCTTCCAATTTCCCCCAACTCCCTTCTCCTCTCCATCTCCCCTTGTCCTCCATGCTATTTGTTATGCTCCACAAATAAGTGAAACCATATGATAATTGACTCTCTCTGCCTGACTTATTTAACTCAGCATAATCTCTTCCAGTCCCGTCCATGTTGCTACAAAAGTTGGGTATTCATCCTTTCTGATGGACGCATAATACTCCATAGTGTATATGGACCACATCTTCCTTATCCATTCGTCCGTTGAAGGGCATCTTGGTTCTTTCCACAGTTTGGCGACCGTGGCCATTGCTGCTATGAACATTGGGGTACAGATGGCCCTTCTTTTCACTACATCTGTATCTTTGGGCTAAATACCCAGTAGTGCAATTGCAGGGTCATAGGGAAGCTCTATTTTTAATTTCTTGAGGAATCTCCACACTGTTCTCCAAAGAGGCTGCACCAACTTGCATTCCCACCAGCAGTATAAGAGGATTCCCCTTTCTCCACGTCCTCTCCAACACACGTTGTTTCCTGTCTTGTTAATTTTAGCCATTCTGACTGGTGTAAGGTGGTATCTCAGTGTGGTTTCGATTTGAATCTCCCTGATGGCTAGTGACGATGAACATTTTTTCATGTGTCTGATAGCCATATGTATGTCTTCATTGGAGAAGTGTCTGTTCCTATCTTCTGCCCATTTTTTGATATGATTATCTGTTTTGTGTGTGTTGAGTTTGAGGAGTTCTTTATAGATCCTGGATATCAACCTTTTGTCTGTACTGTCATTTGCAAATATCTTCTCCCATTCCGTGGGTTGCCTCTTTGTTTTCTCGACTGTTTCCTTTGCTGTGCAGAAGCTTTTGATCTTGATGAAGTCCCAGAAGTTCATTTTCGCTTTTGTTTCCTTTGCCTTTGGAGACATATCTTGAAAGAAGTTGCTGTGGCTGATATCGAAGAGATTACTGCCTATGTTCTCCTCTAGGAGTCTGATGGATTCCTGTCTCATGTTGAGGTCTTTTATCCATTTTGAGTTTATCTTTGTGTGCGGTGTAAGAGAATGGTCGAGTTTCATTCTTCTACATATAGCTGTCCAGTTTTCCCAGCACCATTTATTAAAGAGACTGTCTTTTTTTCCACTGTATATTTTTTCCTGTTTTCTTGAAGATTAACTGACCATAGAGTTGAGGGTCCATATCTGGGCTCTCTACTCTGTTCCACTGGTCTATGTGTCTGTTTTTATGCCAGTACCATGCTGTCTTGGTGATCACAGCTTTGTAGTAAAGCTTGAAATCAGGTAACATGATCAGCTGGTACGCCAGCACCTGCGGCTCCAGAAGGTGGGATGGGGGAAGGGCAGGGTGGCACCTGTCCTCTGTGCAGGCTCCTCCCCTCCGTGTCTGAGAGGCTGTCCGTAGGGCCCCTGACCAGGTCCCACAGTTCCCACATTTACATCTCCACCACCAAAGGAGAATTCCTCTCTCTGTCTAGATTTAAAGACCTCCAGCATGTGAATTATACCCTAATTTACTAAAACGAGTGCCTCTGCAGGCTAGCTCTCCCAGCCAAGCTGATGGGCCAAGGAGCACCCCAGGGCGGGAGAGACCTATTTCTGGGTGTGTTTCTGGAAGGCATTAGCACTTTTACTGGGGAGAAGACTTGCCCACCAGTGAGGGTAGGTGGCACCCAGTCCTCGGGGGCCTGAATTGAACAAAAGCCAGGAAAGGGCGAGTTTTCTCCCTGCTTTGGTGGGGACATCTCTGTTCTTCTCCTGGACACCGTGCTCTCAGGCAGGCTGATGGCTGGCAGGCAGAGGTTGGTGGGCGAGCAGGATGCCTGGGGGCTTCCTTAGCCTGGAGCTGCGATGGTGAGCAGCAGAGGTGAAGGCGTGTGTCTGCATGGCCACAGCCAGCCCCACCCCACCATGCACTAGGGGCCCGGTCCTGTGTGCTTGGGCAGCAGTGAGCGTCAAGGCCCAGCTTCCATCAGAGCCCCCTTTCCCCCACCAAGGGCTTTGGCTTGGAGTCAACGGCCACTTTCCGAGTCTCGAACAGCGAGACACTTGGCTGCTAAGACACCCTCGCCTAGAGCCTCCCCGGAGGGCCGGTCAGAGTACCCCATCTCCAGGCCTCTGTGTGGGCATGACTCAGCTGTGTCTTGGGGCACACACCTACCCAGAAACTCCAGCTCTGTGTGGAGCTGTGACCACGGGAATGGCAGTCTGCCCCTCAGCCCCGTGGCAGGACACTCCAACCCCAGGCACCGGGCAGGCACAGTATGGGCCGCAAACGGTGAGGGGACAGGTCCGCATCAGGCAGCACTGGGATGCACTCAATGGGTCCTGTAGGTTTCACTCCAGGGTTTTCTAAAAATGTGCACTAAGCTTCAGGGATCTGGGCAGAGACCTCCACCCGAGCTGGGTCTTCAGGCGGCTACTAGCTGTCTCCTGTCTCCCCTCCTCAGCGCCAGCTCCCCAGAGTGAGAGAGGTCATGGGGTGTGTGCCACACCGGGCCAGCATCGCCCAGCACACAGATGCCTGCCGGCCAGCCAGGCTTTGAGAGGCTCAGAGAGAGAATCGGAGACACAGAGGCAGAGGCGGGCAGGGCTGCCTCGGTGCTCAGTGACAGGCTGGATGACTACTGGATGTGGTCACAGCTGGCTGCGGGGACCTGCCTTGGGCGGCAGGGATGGTGGAGGAGCCCAGGGCTGCAGGGGGAGGCTGGCCAGGGAGAAGCCACCTGCGGTTGCCCAGAGAGCCCCCGCATTTGCGACGCTGTGTTGTGAGCGTGTGACTCCTGAGGAGTGAGTGTGTGGGGGAAACAGAGGGTGGTAGGTTGACCCCACACCCCTCCACTCCCTGCTTGTCACAAGCCCCTCTGTCCCTCCCACCTCCCCTCAGAGGGACGTGGTGGTTGTGCCAGGCCACCAGCTGTCCAGGGCATCCCCATTTCAGGATCCGTAACGTCACCACATCTGCAAGCCCTGCGCATGCGGGATCAGGCGCACCGAGGCTCCGTGGCTGGATGTGGACGTCCTTGGGACTCTCCCTCCCTATGGCCCCAGAAAGCAGGCAGCAGCTCAGCAGCCAGTGCACAGCCCTGGACAGACAGCTCCAGGCCCGTGTCCTTGCAGAGCTGTTGTGGAACTGGAATCTACAGGGAAGAAGCTTGGCGGCAGTTGGCCCATGGCCGCACGCCTGCCAGCTGCGCGTCCACGAGAACGGGAGCAAGGGAAGGGCTTCTGTCCAGTGCCCCCTGCGGAACTGGAGGCTGGAGACCTTCTACCCCCAACAGCTGTTTGGTGCTGTGCCTGGCCCAGGATGGCGTGGTGAGACACCGTGGGCGGCCGGTCCACATGCATATCTGTGACTCGAGGTCCCTCTGTGCTCCAGGCACAGCAGTGACATGCTCAAGGTCGCTGAGCCCAGCACGAGACTCACGTGAGGCTCCAGCTGTCCAGGAAGGCAGTCAGGGTCAAGGTCATACACCCGGTTCTCAGGGGTGGTGCTATGGGTCTCTAGGGCGGGGAGGACCATGGGGGTCTTGGAGCCCCACCGCTCCGTGAAGGGGATGAGCCCACAGTGCTGACCTGAATGGCTGAAAGATACAACGTGGGCCAAGCTCCAGGAGGAGGAGCGGAAGCTGCACCGGCTCCTGTCCAGCCCCCGCCGGTCTGGCATGGGCGGACCCCGGTGAGGAACAGTGTTTCCGCAGCAGCACATCATCTCCACCTGCAGAGTCCCGCTTCTCCCGGCCCGGAATAACTCAAGTAGGCTGTGACCTCAGCAGGCCCCCTCGAGAGGCTCTTGAGGCGCCTTGAGAAATTGCACACGAGGCGCTCTGCATCTGGGCTAGATCTATTATTCATGCACGCGTGTTTCAGAGAGCACAGTGATGTAGCGTCTCTCGGAGAGCGCTCTCTGCAGCAGCCATAAACCACGTTCCATGTGCTCCAGGGAAAAATTATCTTTCCCTTGCTTAAGCTAGGGGTCATGCGCTAGGATCCGCACAGATGGAGGAGAGAGGCCAGGAGGCGGCCGGAGGTGGTCCAGGGCTTCTGCAGGGAGCTTCCGGACCCCACGCGGGGCTGTGGGTCCACTCCAGGCCCTCCTGGACGACCTCTGGGGCTCCAGGCTCCTCATTTGCCAGATGAGACTCGGGCTCAGAGCCTTTGTAGTCACAAGGTCAGTCTCCCCGTTTCAACCCTGCTCTGCGTGTTACCCGTGGCAGCGAACCTTGTGCCCCCCCCACGACCCCCTCTGAGGAGCTGTGGTGCCTGCCTCTTGAGTGTCAGGAATCAGAAACAGCAAATGCACAGCACCTGCCTCACTGAGCCAAGAATCTATGTTATGTGTCGGTTTATTTCCATCTTCAGAGCCCTCGTTTAGAAAAGGCTTCGCTTCTGCATCTACAGAGAATGTAATAAATACAGAAGCACAGATTTTCCCAGAAAATGTAGCCCTGGGATGGCAAATTGACAGACACTAACATATACCCCTCGTACCAAGGGGGCGGAGGGGAAACCAAAGATGAAAACAGGAATTCATAGCCCCTCTCGGCAGCTGGGAACAAGATTGGGAGAAAGCACAGGAATTTGGGGGGTCAGGCCGGTGCCGGTCCCTGGGACTCCACTCTGCTGAGATTATGTGAGAAATCTGGCGTGCTGTGCTCACTCCCTCCCGCCACAGCGCCAGATTCTCATTTCTATTCCCCCCAAAGCTCTGTTCCTCTCCAGAAAATGAATAGCATCGTTGGGCACGGAGCTGAGGGCGTTGTGCCTCAGCCGGGAGGCCGCGCCAGCAGCCCCAGGAACGAGGGGTCCCCGCGCCCTGCTGCTGGCCTGTCCTGGCTCTCTGGGGACTCCCCAGCAGCTCTCAGGCCCCAGCCCACCCCTTCTCCCACCCTGGCCCACAGGGGCCTGTTCTCCAGGCTCTCCTGGTGCCACCTGAGCCCCCTGGGTCCCTGCTGTCGGGAGGCCCCCCTCGAGCACTGGTGAAGCCCATCCAGAGCCCGCGGCCAGAGGTGCTCTCGCTGCCACCCCCAAGTCACAGTCCTTCCCTGGGGACAGTGATGGTGCCCTGGTGGCACGAGCTAGGGTCCTCTGTCTGTGACAGTTAGCCATGTGGCTGCACAAGCCTGGGACGGGACTAAATGCCACCAAACCGTTCACATTGTGTGGACTTCACCTCCATAAAATAGTCACAACCCCTCGTGGAGAGCAGCCTTCCGGAACCTGCAGGCCTGCAAAGCTCTGTAGAGCATCTCAGAAGCCACGTATTCCCACATTCAGCAGTGATGACCTTGCCCTCCAAGGTCACGGAGGGGGCCCCACGTGGGAGAGGCGGGGGCTCCCCCCCAGGGATCCAGCCCGCCTCCTCCCCTTCCCAGGTTCCCTGCTGCTCTGCAGAGGCTGAAATCTCCAGCCCCAGGAAGGGGTGGGGCTTCCCCCAAGAACAATGGTTTTATGGCTTTCTGAGGACCTGCTTGGTGTGGGGGTTAGGGTGGCCCGGGGCAGCTGCCACTGGAGCCCCTCACTGGCTGCGAATCTGTGTCACGGTTGGGGCTCTGCGGCTGCTCGGTGGCTTCTCCGGGCCGGGCAGGGGGTGTCAGCGGGCCTGCGCCCAGCCCCGGCCTGTCGGAGGGGAGGCCTCAGAGCCTCCGTGGGCTCTGCATGCGCATGCGGGGCAGGGGTCTGCCAGGCGCAGCAGGGAGGGGGTCTGTGAAGACAGAGGACCCCTGAATCCCGCCAGGATGCTCCCAGGGGGGCCCAGCGAGCCGGCTTCCCTGCTCCCAAAGGAGGTCTAAGGCAAGCCTGCCTGAGGGCCCCGGAGAGCTATGCCCGAAAGGGCGAGCTCCCAGCCCAAGGGAGCACAGGCGGGGGCAGCCGCCCACATCAGCCACACTCTGACAGCACCCCGAGGTCTGACAAGGGCCCCGAGGTCTGGAGCGCTCGCCCACCACAGCGCAGTAAAGGGCCTGCTGCATGCCAGGCCTTGGGAAGAAGTGGGTACGCCCCTTCCTGGGTGACATGCGCTGAGGGGTCAGTCCAGGATGGAGGGCGGCATGGCCCCTGAGGCCCATGAGTCCTCTGGGAAGGTGTTCCTTGGAAGGGAATCCCAGTGGACAGACTGACCGGAGTGTCAGGTGAGGGAGGGAGGGGGGAAGGAAAGAAGGAAGCCGAGCAGGAGGCAATGCGGGTGAGGAGGAGCCATGGACAAGGGCTGGAGGGAGAAGTTGCCAGAGCTCTAGGGACAAAGGCCAAAGTACCAGAGGAGGTAGATCCACCAGGAAGGAAGCAGGGCCATGGGTGGGATTCACAGGAAGCAATGTGGTCAGGGCTGCCCTCGGGAAGACCTCCATAGCCCCAGGGGGAGACAGGATGGGGTGGGAGCCAGACTGGAGCCAGGGAATGTGCTGAGCATGGGGGAGGGGGAGGGAGGCTGGGGTGAGTGTGATGGTGGGAATGTGGGAATGTGGAGAGGTGGGTTCAAGAGCTCCCTGGGGGTCCCTGCAGTGTGGGCAGGAGAGGGGAGGGAAGATGGGGGAGAGAGTGCAGGGGGAGGGTTCTGGGGGAGGGTACAGGGGAGGGAGAGGGTCTCTGCCGTGCTTCTGGATGCCCCCTCCCCACTCCCCCTCGGGAGGTGGACTCCCCCAAGGTGGGGGTCCAGACTGGGATGTGCATGCTCATGGGGGACACCACACCCCTGTCTTTAAGCATCGGGGCCTTGGGCCTGGACACTGTGGGGGGAGCGGCAGTTGCATGTCCCCCCAGGGGCATGTAGGCCAGCTCAGGTTTGCTGTGAAGTGTTTCTTATGTGGAAAACATGGACAAGCAGGACCTAGTGGTCAGACGACATTGTCTGCGTGGGGAGGCTCCTCAGGGAGGCTCAGGCCTGGGCAGTCTCCCCGTAAGTATTCTGTTCCCCCCTCCTTTCTCCTAATTTCATATTCTTGACCCCATGATGCTCATTTACGCCACCCACGCTGAGTGACCTGAGTAAGTTCCTGTCACAGACACACCCCAGAGTGCTGCCCGTGAGCCCCCCTTGAGTGGGGGCAGGACTGTGACTCCTTCCAGCCAGGAGACATGATGAAGGCCATGGATCATAGTGTGATTTCGAACAAGGATGAAGAAATGTTTTCAGATGTAGTAAGATCCTTGGTAAGTTTGACTTTAAGTAAATAAAGATCACTCTGTGTGGGTCTGACCTAATCAGAAAAGCCCTCTCAAAGGGGTGTGGGCCTCTGTGAGTTCAGAGTCTGGAGCAGCAGGGGCACCTGCTGGTCTTGGAGAAGTGGGTGGCCGTCCCAGAGGGCCATGGGGCAGGGATGTCAGGTGGCCTCTGGGAGCTGAGGGTACCACCTAGCTGATCGCCAGCAAAAAGGAGGGACGTCAGCCCTCCTGTCCCCAGGAACCTAATGCTAATGTTACCAGGTGTGCCATTGTAGGAGTCCCCGGGCACAGAAAGGATCATACTTGGCTGCAGCCATGCTGTAGCCTGGGGGGCCCAGAGCAGAGGCCGGCTGAGCCCGCCCAGACAGACCCTAACCTTGGACATGAAGAGGTAACAAATGATGCTGTTTTCAGGTGCTGAGCTGCGGATTGGTTCAGGGCAGTAGGTGACCAGCACACTCCCTGAAGCCCGTTTCTGTGCTGTGTTAGTCACTGTCCTGACAAACCAGTCCTAACCGCTAACCACTGTCTCCACCGTCTCCTTGGATTTCACGGATGGAAACGTCTGAAGCTGGGGGCCAGCATCAGCCTCTTTTTTTCACCTGTGACAATGTGCCGGCAAAGACCACAGCCCGGGGGCCTTCCAGTCCAGCCCTGGGAGCAATAGCGATTGCAGTCCAGAACGTCCCTGGGGGGAGCGACAGATGTCCTGAAGGCCTCCCGGAGGGTCTGATTATTGTTTGTACTGCAAAGTAAACATGACAACAGTCAGCGAGTCCTGTCTGTTACACTTTCTTGGGCTAGGAAGGGCTTCTCTAAAATTCACAGTGTGGGGCCCTCTAGACAGAGGGTACTAACGCGTCAATGCACAGGACTTGAACAACATGCTCGGGGCAGCTCCACGGAACAGGCAGGGGGTGCGTTCAGACAAGGAGAAGGTGTGGATGGCATGGAGGCAGAGGGCAGGCGCTGCTGCAGAGGAGGGGAGAGGGCAGCGTAAAGCCGCAGGTGCAGTGCTGGGGAGGAGCAGGTGTGTGGGAGGCATCGGGCGTCTCAACCATAGGACCAGGCCACAGCCTGGGGACTTCAAGAAAGAAAAGTGACAGATTCAGGAACCGGCAGGGAGCAGAGCCGTGGGGTGGTGGAGGGAGGGGAGAGAGGTGAGGGGGAGCTTTGTGTCTGGGCGTTGGGGTGACGGGGCCTGTACTTGGGGACCCAGCTGGTGTGCCGGGGAGTGGCACCGAACATTCCCAGGGGGTGTTCCCGCCAGAAACCCCAAACCTTGTTGTGCAGGACGCGTGGCTGTGGGCGAATTCCAGGCCGCTCTGCACCTTCATGACTGGAGGCTGAAGGGATCCTGGAGGCAGGGTCCGGCGCCGTCTCTGTGCTGTCCATGGTGCTGAAGACGATTACGGGGCTTTTGTAAGGCTCCCAGTCCTTTACCAGACACCCACCTGCGTCTTTCTTCACTCGTGGGCATCCCTACAATGCTGCACTTGCTTTCCCGAGGGTGTTAACGGAGGGTCTGTCCACAGCAGCAGGGGTGGGTAATAAGTTCCTCCTGCATCTTTGCCGGCTGGCTGGGCTTCTCAGGGGGTATATCAGAACCTTATGAACTTTTCTCCTGGCTCTTTTATCAAAGGCTCAAGAAAGGGAGTCTATTTGCATGTTGAGATGAGGGAAAAGAACAACCATTTAAGAAGATAAGAGTTGGAATTTATAAGCCTTTACAAACTGCTATTTCTTTCACGGAGAGAAAAGAAAAGTGGGAGATAGTAAGGAGAGGCAGTGGTGTTGCAGATGACATCATCCGGAGGATTTTGAAACCTGGTATAATTTATCATTATATAAGATGCTTTGGTCCGCAAGATCAAAAGCGACTGACGCTATGTATCTACACGCAGCCAGTTGGGTTGCTCTTCAGAATCCCAGACAAACATTTCATTAGTCACCATTCATCAGTAAATTGGGATGAAACGCCAAAACGCTTCTTTCAAAAAGCTGGATTGCATTTCCTACATATGGTGCTTTAAAAAAATAATCATTCATATTGCACTTTTCTTTCAAGTGTTCAAACTATGCTGCTTTACAAATATTTGCTTAGTCTCCATGACCCTCTTTTTCAGTCACAAGTACTATTCTCTTCATTTCTGAGGCCTGGGGAGGAGATACAAACCATTCCACTACATGAAGTCAGTCTGCTTTTAGCCAGGAAAACCAGGATTTCAGGAAAAAAGCTGTTGCCTGAAGCTGGTCGATGTTTGACCAAGACCAAGGAACATCCCTCCAAAACATAAACATGGGTTAGGCTGGGTGGGGATGATTTCTCAGGAAGTACCAGGCTGTGCGCCGGGAGCCCTGACGTCAGGCCATGGATTCAAGGAGCACAGCACTGTCAAGGGATGGTGCAGAGGATGCAAGTGGCTGTTGGCAGGGACAACCCTTGGCCTTCATGTTTCTACCCCAACTGGAAACAACGCAGGGGGGAACGCATGGCCACCAGATGGCTTTCCCTGGGCTGTGTCATCACCACCCAACTGAAGGTTTCTGCCAGCAGCTAAGATGAAGAAGCTAGCCACAGACTAACACTTCATATAGAACAAGTAGAACAGTCAGATTTCTTTTTTAAGTGAGTTGGAAGACGTCAGAAGGCTGACATAACAGTTAAGATTTGAGATGGGAGGATCCCAGAAAGGGAAGAGAGTCCAAGAAACCTGCTAGGTTCTAGCCAGGTCCCTCTGGAGGCAACAAAGTACTGATCCCATGAATTCCTGGCACTTATGGGAACAGCAGGAGCCAGGACTCCAGAGGATAGGAAGATGCCGGGGTTTCTGGTCTAGCACGCAGCTTTCCCCAGAGGTGTTTGCCACACCCTGAAGGCACACAGGGAAAGATGCTAGGAAGCTAAACACAAAGCCTTGTAGCTATTGGTTTGCAACACTGGAATTTTGGGTGTCATGGGGCTGGAATGGAGTTTAGGAGGTGGCTGGACTTGAATTAATAGCCTACAGTTTCAGTCGGAAATCCTGAGGATTCTAGAAGAACAGAGAACAGAGAAGAATAGAGAAGAGCAGTATGGATCTTTACAAAGCTGCACCAAAACAAGTGAGCAAGCCGCCCTGCCTCCTGGCAAGGAAGGAAGTCACCGGTGGTCAGAGTTCCTGTCTGGGCAGAAGGTCACCGCCCCGAGCCTCTGCCATTTTTCATTCAAAATATCAGCATCTCATAAAGCTCCACCAGGAGTGATCAAGAAAGGGAACCAAGAAAAAAGGACAATGGGAAAAGACCCCAGATAGTCCATTGATTGGACTCACAATACACAGACTTTAAAATAGCTTCGATTAACAAATTGAAGCAAAGATGAGGAATTTAATCAGAAAATCCAAATCCACAAAAAAGGCAATTAATAATTTTAGCATTAAGTTTTTCAATAATTGAAACTAAGATTCAATTAAGTAAAGTTGAGTGTAAAACCTGGAACAGAGGATTGGATTACAGGACAGTGGTTAGTAGAAAATACCCAGGCTCCCAGGCAGAGAAAGAAAACAGACAAGACGAGAGACGTGGAATGTGGGGAAGTAGCCGTGTAGGCACAGCATCTGTGGGAAGAAGTGAGTGGAAGTGTGACAGGGGAGTTTCTACGGACATAACACTGAGGATTTTCCACCACGGAACATGGAACCCTTGTCTCAGACAGAAAACCTGCGCCAACCGCATGCCACACAGCACGAAGCGAGCCATGCCTGACACAGCATAACAGAGCTGCTGAAGTCTGAAGACAAAGAGAGAAATCGTGGAAATAGAGAAAAAGTAATCATGACCTTCAAAGGAGGAATAAAAATCTTGAAAGTTGACATTTCCACAGAAGCAACGGGAGCTGGAAGACAACAGAATGACGGCTTTAAAATGCTGGAAGGAGGAAACCGAAGACTGAGCTATATCCAGAGAAAATGTCCTTCACAAGTGAAAGCAAAACAAACACATTTCCATCATAAGCAAAAGCTGAGAGATTTTGTTGCCAGCAAATATACACAAAAAGAAAAAAAATTTAAGAAGAATTTTTTTTTTTTTTTTTTTTTTTTTTTTAGATTTCATTTATTTGTCAGAGAGAGAGGGAGAGAGAGCGAGCACAGGCAGACAGAATGGCAGGCAGAGGCAGAGGGAGAAGCAGGCTCCCTGCTGAGCAAGGAGCCCGATGTGGGACTCGATCCCAGGACGCTGGGATCATGACCCGAGCCGAAGGCAGCTGCTTAACCAACTGAGCCACCCAGGCGTCCCTTAAGAAGAATTTTTAAGGAGAATTCTTTAGGAAGAAACAAAATGAGGCCAGGGAGAAACACAGAAATCTAGTACGGGATAAACTCAAGAGAAGGGGGAAAGGGATATATATAAGTAATTACAAACAGATATTAACTGGACAATAATAATAATATCTGATGTGGTCTGAAATACGTGGAGATTAAAAATACATAACAATAATAACACAGAGAGAGATAAATGACTTTGTCTCCCAAGGTTATGTCATTAGCTAAGGGGTGGTAGTAGGATCAATTTACTTGAGACTGTTACTAATCAAAGATACATATTATAATCCTCAATTTGTAATTCTAATCTTTTAAAGAAAAAGGAAAATTTGTAAAATGTATAAGATGATGCAGGTTAAATTTTTAAAAATCTATTAGTTAAGGGGTCCCTAGGTGGCTCAGTCAGTTAAGTGGTGACTTTGGCTCAGGTCTGATCCCAGAGTGCTGGGATCAAGCCTTACGTCAGGCTCTCTGCTCAGCAGAAAACCTGCTTCTCCCTCCATCTCTGGCTGTCTTTCTGCATTCTTGAGCTCTCTCTCTCTCTCTCTCTCTCTGTCAAATTAAAAAAAAATTTAAAAAAATATATTAGTTAAATCAATGAGTTAAAGTAGAGAAGAGGAAGATTACCCTTTCCCTGGTGATTCTACTCCTGAAGACAGACTCCAAAGAAATGGTCACACATTATTCAGAATAACCCCAAATTGGAAACAGCTTATCAAGAGTAGAGTGGATAAATATTGTAGTATATTTATGTCATGGGATACCACAGAGCAATACTAAAATCTAACTACTGCCACTTGTAAGATTATCAGTGAACACCACACACAATTGTGTGAAAGAATCCAGACACAACGGAGAAACAATCTAACGTATGGGGATGAGTGTCAGAATGGCACCTCCATGATGGTGTGCTGACTTGGAGGGTTATATGGGGTTTCTTGGATGCTGGTGTTTTCTCTGTCTTGAACTGGGTGACGTTTACATGGGTACATTCACTTGGTTAAAAACTCATCAAGCTGGAAGCAACTAACAAAACTAAAAGGCAATTTTAGAATGGGAGAAGATATCTGCAAATGGCCTATCTGATAAAGGGTTAGTATCCAAAATATAGAAAGAGGTTATACAACTGAACACCCCAAAACCAAGTAATCCAGTTAAGAAACAAGCAGAAGACAGACATTTCTCCAAAGAAGACATCCAGAGGGCCAACAGATGAAAAGGTGCTCAGTGTCCCTCAGCATCAGGGAAATGCAAATCAAAACCACAAAGAGATCCCCTCACACCTGTCACAATGGCTAAAATCAACAAAACAAGAAACAACAGGAATGTGGAAAAATGGGAACCCTCATGCACCGGTTGGTGGGAATGCAAACTGGTGCAGCCACTCTGGAAAAGTGTATGGAAGTTCCTCAGAAAGTTGAAAATAGAACTACACCGCCATCAGGCAATCACACTGTTAGAGACTTACCCAAAGAATACAAAACACTTATTTAAAGGGATACACGCACCCATGAATGTTTAGAAAAACATTATCTATGATAGCCAAGATATGGAAGCAGCCCCAGTATCCACCGACTGATGACTGGATAAAAGAGATGTGGTCTATGTATACAACGGAATATTGTTCAGTTGTAAGAAAGAATGAAATATCGCCATTTGCAACAACATGGATGGATCTGGAGAGTGTAAGGCTAAGTGAAATAAGTCAGTTAGAGAAAGACAAATACCATATGATCTCACTCAGCTATGGAATTTGAGAAACAAAACAAATGAATGAAGGGAAGAGGAAGAAAGAGACAAACCAGAAAATGGACTCTTAACTACAGAGAACAAACTGGTGGTTACCAAGGGGAGGTTGGTGGGGATGGGTGAGATAGGACACTCATCGCGACGAGCGCTGACTGTGGAGATGCTGAATCACTACATTGTACACCTGAAAATAATGTAACACTGTATGGTAGCCACATTAAAGTCAAAATGATAAAAATATGCTTGAAAAATCAATGCCATTCTGGAGGACATTGTCATGCTTTCTGGAGCTGTACCCCAGGCACTCAATTATTTAGAGGGACTCTTGGGCACTCGGCCCATTGACTCAGGGATAGTGCTTCAGAAGTCACGGGGGTTGGCCTATTTGAGCTGCTGAAAAGGGAAATGATCTATGTCAGACTTCAAAATGGGTACCAGGTACTGCCCTGAAGTTTCTCCAGTCGTCCTCAGGTCTTGCTACGAATGTGATGTACAGGGGAATCATCATCATCACTTCATGTGTATATTTTTGGTGGTTCACAAAACTCTTGCACATATGGCTTGTGACCAGAGGATGCTGACATGTGACCAGATCTCTTCTTCCCACGGGCTCCACACTGGTGTCCCCCCATGCAGGAATTCATTTTAAACTTCTAGCCTGGACAATTTCCTAAACATTTATTTGGCTTCTCAATTCCTAAAACATCTCTGAACATTGAGCTTCACATAAATCCTGACTCCTCTCTAGCCCACGGACAAGCCTCCCCCAATCCCACATACAGCCCCAGCTGTTAAGAACCCTGACTTAACTCTGATCCTCTTGTCCCCAGCTATGCAGCGAGGCTTTCAGACAGGCTTTCCCCCAGAGCGTGTTCACTCAGTGATGTCGTGACAACAGCCCAGAATCACTACAGAAGGGCATATCCTTGAGCTTATCTTCTGTGCATCACCATTATTCAATTCAATAGGAAATTGTTGTTAACTGCTAACAGAGATGAGTAATTCTTTGTTCGTGTCCCTGAGGATATTATAGTCAATTTCGGACACTGGCAGACAAAATACAGCATTTTGAGTGTTACAATAAGGCACCGTGAGAGGAAAGAAAAGGTGCATATAACCAGGGATGACTTTCCTGAGAATGTGGTGCTTGGGCTGAGTCTTATGGAATAAGAATGTATTTTACAGGGAAAGAGAACTTGCAAGAGCATTTCAAGCAGAGAGAAATGGAAGACCTAAGCCATGGCTGGCATGAGCAAATTCATGCCTTGTGGGGACTTTCTGCTCCTTTATTGCTGGAGGCAAACAGTGCTGAGCCATGCTATAGCTTTGCCAAAACCAACCACCAAACACAGAACCAGCAAAAACGTGTCTTGCCAGGGCTTATAGGATGATTTCCACTTGCCTCAACTTTCCCATAAGATCAGTTGCTTTCGTGTCTGTTTTGGCATCACCCCCAGGACTGCAGAACTGACCCAGAGGACCTGAGCACCTGCCACTCACCACCTCTTGGAGGCAGGGTGAC
Organism: Pteronura brasiliensis; assembly: GCA_004024605.1. Lineage (NCBI taxonomy): Eukaryota > Metazoa > Chordata > Mammalia > Carnivora > Mustelidae > Pteronura > Pteronura brasiliensis. The sequence goes on from PJEN01001000.1 coordinate 242,080, forward strand.
AGAGGTGTGCTGGCGGTTGTCTCATGCCTGGATATTCAGAAATTGATGTGCGTATATATACATGCACGTAGTTTAGTAAAATTGTGATAAAGGATGTGTTGTATAATACTTACAAGTATTAATAAATACATAATTATTATAAATGTGTATAGAAGGATTGATTCTCATAAAGTGCTTTTGTCCATCTTTCCCCCCAAACTCAGACCATAGCCAAGCTACAGTTCACCATCTACAAATGAATGTCATCATAGCATGTATGTTGGCTGATATGCTCATGCATGTGATCCACACCACACGAGACAGATGGGAAGCAATGGACCTACTCCATTGTCGGTGAAGTGCGACTTCTTTGTTGAATCAGATAATGGTCTCTGGATCTGAGAAGAGTTTTTCCTCGATGTTTTCACTTTTCATGAAGCAAGGACTGCAGATACCACCCACATGTACATGTACTCTGTATTACTGGCATTCTTCACCATCTCCAGTCTAGACAATAACACGTAAGTCCATTGAGCCCTTATCCGTGGAGTGTGGAATCACTCCCCTCACGGCCAACTTCAGGAGGCCAGCACAACTTCTCCGAATGTGGAGTGGGGGCGGGCGTGAGGGAGCAGCCCATCATGAGACATGGTGCTTCCACATGCAGATACAGCAGATGCTGATACACTCAAAGGAAGAGGGAGTAGAAAAACAAAATAAAATAAGTAGGAAGTAAGGAGTTTTGAGAGATATTGTTTTTGTATTAATTTTGGTTTTGACTGTAATTTATTCGACTGCAAGTTGTTATGATTTCATTCTTTGTGATGACTGTATTTAACAAATGGGCTCATGAAACGCCTGCAGGTTTACCAGTCAATTCTCATGAGGTGTTAAAAAGCACCTGCCGCACACTACTTTGCAGATTTTGGGCAAGATGCTCGATTTCTCCTTCACCATAACCCACAGAGGAATGCTTCCTTATTCCAACTTTACAGATGATCAAGATCTTTAAGTATAAAGAGATTTGCAAAACATCACACAGGTAGGAGGCGGCAGCCTCCTAAACATTATTTTACAGACGTAGGCAAAAGATGGGGTTTCTACATGGTAGAGCACAGAAGTCCGCAGTCGCAACAGCCATGCAGACTGCATGTGAATAGTTACTGAAAGCGGCGTGTTGCTTCTCCGTTTGTTCAGAAGGTTAAGGTGTGGTCCTTTTGGTCTTTGAAACATCATTTCAAGCTCCCTGATTCACTGTGCTTAAATTTCTGAGCATAATGACTTCTGAACACTTCTCCTTCGAGGTGTAATTTCCTTGGCAACGAGAAATGTATGCGCACGTGTACACACGCACACACACATGCAACAAACAACAGACAGGTGAACAAAAAAAAGGTTCATGCCTTATGAGCCTGTGGCTGAGGGTTTCTACTTGAAGAACTTGTACAGAAAACAAGGGACACTCAAACAGCTGTCTGAAGTCAACCTGTCTCTGGCCAGTGTCCCCACCCAACTGGACCCCATCTGTCCCCCTCACTTGCTTTCAGAAGGAACCAGACTGGTGGGCACTCAGGATCCAGAGCCAATGGCCCAGTGGGTCAGGGAGATCCCCGGACACCCCCATGCTCTCATCCCTGGCAAAGGCTAGCAGGACAGGTGGGGAGGGATGTCTGCCATCACTGTAACTAACAGCAGTGACCAACTGAGAAACTTAGCTGCTAAGGGCTTATTGTCCTTTACTTCTGTTGCAAAGGGACAACTCACCAAAACAAAACAAACAAAACCAAGATGATATCCTAAAAATTCCCAGGCAGTATTCTGCTGGTGAGTCCTTCAGGTTCCCCAAGCAGGAGAACCTGAATTTCTGGGAATATGGAGGGCTGGACTAGGAAGAGGAAGGGGCTCCAGACTTTCTCATGGACACTGGTCACCTTCTGTCCCCTCCTTTATCCTGGTGAGCTCACGGATTCAGCCTCTTGGAACCACAGAGGTTAATGCTCACAGCAGATGTTGAGCAGCAATCCCCTTCGGTCTCATGAGGGATGTTCCCAGCAATGTGGCAGTCACTCACTGGGCAGCACATACAGGATATGCCTTGGGTCTGTCTGTCTGCCTGACCAACACACTGAGCTTCTCAACACCAAACACCCCCCTCACCATTAGTATTTCTGGCATCCAGCTTATTTCTTGGCTCAGATTACTTTTCCAACAAATAAACAGATTTTTAAAAATATATTGTAGTCGCACAATTATGTTTATGATATTGATAGGTACAAAAATCATAATTATTCTACCAGCCCCCCACTGGAAGACATTTAAGATGGTTCCGTGTTTTCGCAGTTATGAGCCTCAGTTTTACAGCATTCTTATATGTGCATATTGTTTGATCATCGTACATGGGTCTGTTTCTAGAAACAGAATTCATGGGTCAACACAGAGATACCTTCTAAAACGTTTGATATCTGGCTGCATAATGAAAGCTTTGGAGACATTTGCTTTTAAATGTGGCCATGCAGGGGCTCCTGGGTGGCTCAGCGGTGAAACCTCTGCCTTCAGCTCAGGTCATGATCTTGGGTCTTGGGATCGAGCCCTGTGTTGGGCTCCCCACTTGGTGGGACGCCTGCTTCTCCCTCTCAAATAAGTAAATAAAAATCTTCTAAGAAACTGTGGCCATTCCTCTATTTAAACATTTTAATTCACTTTCTCCTACTTATTTTTACACTTAGGGGCGCTCTCGCAAGGCACTGGGCTGTAAAACCCTAAACTGGGTCTCTTCTTGCACATTTGCTTCTCTTCCCTCAGACCCCTCCTCACTCTTGTGAAACACCTGAACTAGTGCAGCTTCCGTCGTGGTCAGGAACAGATAATCCCTGCTGTGGTTTCATTGAAATTTTTTGTTTTCTAGTAAACTTCAGAAGTATTTTGAGTTGTTTTGATGCAGTTGAAATTTTTCATAAAAGACTTTTACATTTGTAAATTAGTTTGGAGAGAAATAACATTTTTAAAGCACTCTGCCCTTTTCCTGAACGCGGAGCGCTGCCCCACTAGTCGAGCATTCTTTGGTGTGTCTGAGTTAGCTCACAATTTCTTCCACAGGTTAACCTCATTCCCGAGCATTTTTGTGGGTCCAGTTCCCCATCTGAGATCCCTTCCTACACCTGAAACACCTGTTTCATAGTCTCTCCGTGTAGGGTCAGCCTGCTCGCGAGGCGTTCCTTCCACTTTCTCTTCGTGTGGGCAAGGAGTCTTGTCTCATGCCCATTTTTGAAGGATACGTTGACTTGATAGGAACTTTAGATAGACAGTTTTGTTTTGTTTTGTTTCAGTGCTTTAAAGACACTGTTCTGTCGTTTTCTGGCTTTTTTGGACTCTTCTTGAGAAGTCTGTCATCAATTTCATCACGAAGTTCTTTGTGTGGATTTCTTGGTGTTTATTGTGCTCAGTGGTTCTCTGGGCTTCTTGTATACAGGCTTATAGTTTTCATCAAATTTATGAAACCCCTGGCTGTAATTTCTGTAACTTGTGTGTCCCTCCTCTCGCGTCCTTGTTTGCTCCTTTTCTTTTTTTCTCTGGACTTCATTTGGATAATTTCTACCACTATTTTAAATCAATTACTCTTTTCTCCTGCAATATATGATCTGCTACTATTGCACGTTGTCATTTTTTATTAGACATTTTCCTTTTTATCTGTAAAAGTTCTATCTGATAATATCTTACTTTAACTTTCATTATGGCAGAGTATTCATAACCCTGAGTTTGTAATTTTACCCACATTTAGATGCTCCGCTCAGTGACCTTGAGCTCATTCCCACTGTTGCGCAACCATCCCCATCATCCATCTCCAGAACTTTCTCAGGTTCCCACACTGAAGCTCTGTCCCCACGATACACTAACCACCCACTTTCTGCTTCCACAGATCTGAGTCCTCTGGGGAATTCTGCTGGGTGGACTCCCCCAACACTTGTCCTTTTATGTCTGGCTTATTTCCCTGAGCACAATGTCCTCGAGATTCATCCATGCTGCAGGAGGTACCAGAACGTCCTTTTATTTATTTATTTATTTATTTATTATTTTTTTAAAGATTTTATTTATTTATTTGACAGGTAGAGATCACAGGTAGGCAGAGAGGCAGGCAGAGAGAGAGAGAGAGGAGGAGGAAGCAAGCTCCCTGCTGAGCAGAGAGCCCGATGCGGTGCTCGATCCCAGGACCCTGGGATCATGACCTGAGCCGAAGGCAGAGGCTTTAACCCACTGAGCCACCCAGGCGCCCACGTCCTTCCTTTTAAAGGCTGAATGATATCCCATTGTCTGGATGGACCATATTTTGTTTATCCCCTCACCCACAGATGGACACTCACATAGTGTCCACCTTTGGGCCATTGTGGACAATGCTGCTATGAACGCTGGTGTACAAATATCTGTTTAGTCTCTGCTTTCAATTCTTGTGGGTATTTACTCCAAAGTGGAATTTCTGAATCATACGGTAATTTCATGTTTCAGTGTTTGAGGAACTGCCACACCGTTTTCTGTAGAGGTGCACCACTTAGTACACAAGGGCTCCAAATGCCCTCATACTCTTCATGACGCTTGTGGATTTTTTCAATAAAATTCCTTTTAACAGGTGTAAAGTGGTGGCTCATTGTCGTTCTGGTTGGTGCTTCTCTAATGATGAGTGATGCTGAGCTTCTTTTCACGTGTTTATTGGCTGTTCCTGTATCTTCTTTGGAGAAATGTCTATTTAGGTCCTTTGCCCATTTTTTAATTGTGTTGTCCCTGTTTTGTTATTGAATTCTAAAGTTCTTTATATATTATCAATATTAATCCCTTATCAGATACATGATTTGCAAATATTTTTCCCATTCTGTGAGTTGCCTTTTCACTCTGTTGATACTGTCTTTTGATGCACAAATGGTTATTTTTTATGACTTATGTTTATTTCCTCATTATGCTCATGTTTTCATTTAAATACTGGGGTGTATTTATAACGTTTATAATAACTGTTTTATGTCTGTGTCTGCTAATTTCAGCGTATCTGTTACTTCCTGATCTGTTTTTACCCACTCATTTCCTCTTGGATCTGTTCAACCATTTGTAGCAACTCTACCTGTCTCATAATATCCAATTGGCTGCCAGACACTGTGAACACCGCATTCTTGAGAGTTTGGCTTTGGTTTTCTTCCTTCGGAGAATGTTTGGCTTAGCAGGTGGCTGGGTTCTGTTAAGATCAGTTTAATCCCCTCAAGGCTTGTTTGTAAGTGTTATTATGGCAGGAGTAGAGCAGCCTTTACTCTAGATCCAATTTTGCCAAACTGGAGGAAAGAGTTGACCCTTTTCGTGTTTTTACTGAATTGCTACATTCTGAAGGCTTGTGGTCCTCCCAAAATTTGTTTGTTGAAATCCTAATGTCCGATGCAATGGTATTAGGAGGTGGGGCCTTTGGGAGGTGAGTAGGTGGTGAACGTGGAGCCTGAAGAGGGCCGGTGGTCTAATGAAAGAGACCCCAGAAAGCTCCCTCCCCGTGCTGCCATGTGAGGACACAGCAGGAAGTCTGTACCAGGCCTCCTGTAACAGGACCTTCATCAAATGCCAAATTTGACGGCACCTTGATCTGTAACTTCCAGCCTTCAGAACGGTGAGAAATCAATGTCTGCTGCTGAAGCGGCCCAGTTTCCCGTGCCTCTGTTGCAGACTGAGTTGACCAAGGCACCCTCTTACAGAGGAGAAGTGACACTCTTAGGAGGAAATGTCTCTTAGGACCAGCTAAATAATTTGTAGAGAACAATTCTAAATGCAAGTGCATGCCTCCTTGTTCAAAAATGATTAAGGATTTCAAGACAATGAAAGCAGAGCATTAGGACAAGTGTGAGGGTTTCCTGAAAGCAGGCCCTGTGTGAACGGCCAGGCCACACGCCCGTGTGTTGGGCACAAGGACACAAGGTTTAATCATGATGAACTAGGACTGTTCTGACATCTAGTAGAATTTTTGATCATGTGCTCCCTGCCTCTTGACATAATAAGGCTTAACTTGTATTTCACGTAACACTTCCTTAGTTTTGCTGTTCTCAGTCTTCTGTCCTTGCACACAAGCCAGAGTCAAGGACAAGAACATAACCCCTGAGGGAAGAGCTCACAGGAACAGCTTAGTAAGCACAGCACGCATCCCAGCTGGATGCTGAGGAGCTGTGAGGACCGGGTTGACCTTGTCCCTTGTCTGCTCCAGTCGAGGTTCTGAGCGCCTCCAGGTAACTCCCAGCCGTGGGGAGCTCATCCTGTCCTGGAGAAGCTGCTGGAGGCTCTGTGTTTGGGTGACAGCGGGGCTCTGAAGGCTCCTGCTTTCCTGACTAGGACAGGCTCTGTGTGCCAGGTGGCCTCGGGGGTCTTCTTCCGGGCTAGGCAAGACCTGACAGCCACAGCGCTGAGCTTCTGCTGAGCCGCTGTCGGGCAGGGAGAGGGAATCCTCAGCAGTCAGGAGACAGGCAGAGGACAGGCAGGGGACAGGCAGGAGACAGGCAGGGCTGACTGTCTTGACAGGCCTGGGGGAGACGCAGTCACAGCCTCTGCAGCCCAGGAGCCCGCGAATGCTCTTTTGTAAAAACTGTCACCAGCCCGCAGGCGTTCTCCGCAGGAGGGGGTGCAGGAGCGCCACGCGCTCGAGGACCCGCTCTCACGCGTGCATTTGCATGCACAGAGCTGCACATGCCCGTGCACGAGTCCCACCAAAAGGTGTCCTGCGTGAGGCGACCCTCGCTAGCTGTGCTGACGCCGGAGGAGCACAGCGTGTGACCCGCGCGAAGGGGGCCTGCAGACACAGGGCCGCGCTGCAGGACGACGCCCCCGCTTCGGCCAGGCTGAGCGAGCCGCGCTCTGCACCACGCCGGGCCGTCCTCGGGGACAGAGCTCGGTCTGCCCCGGGCTTCAGAGCGCTAGGCCAAGGGTCTACCAGCGGAGAAGCAAGCAGTTCCCCCGCCGCGGCCACGGGCTCTTCGGGCAGCCAGCGCACGCCCGCCCCCCCACCCCCAGGGCTCCCCCGCACGGTCAGGCGCTCGGTCCCCGGGGAGCACAGCCCGGAAATACCGGTGGGGGCGGCCTGCGGCCCGAGGCATGCTGGGGAGTGTAGTTCCACGACCCTCCGCATCGACAGGAAGCAGCCCTGGGGCAGGGCATGCTGGAGATTGTCGTACCGCCGTCGGACACGCAGGGCAGGCAGGGGTCCGGAGCCGTGCATGCTGGGAAGTGTAGTCCTCTGTGGCCACCATGCTGCAAGGAGAGCGCGCGGGTGGAGGGCTGGGGGCGTGTCCTTCCTACAGACACGCGGGCGCTGGGGGCTGAGGCTGGTGGTTTCCCTACCCCCGCGCTCCGGCTGCGCATCTGGCACCATTTCGCGAGCCCTTGGGAGGGTACGTGGAGCCACGGTTCGTCCACACAACTGGGCCGCGGTGCCCCGCACGGAGCCCAGAGACCCGGGTTCTCCAGCGGGAAGATGAACCAGAGACAAGGAACAGAAGGACGGAAAGTGAGAAGAATGAGGCCAGGGCCGGGACTCGGAAGACCATGGATGACGTCTGACCGCAAAAACAGACATTTGCAGGGACGCCTGGGGGGGCTCAGTGGGTGAAGCCTCTGCCTTCGGCTCAGGTCATGATCTCGGTCCTGGGATGGAGCCCCGCGTCGGGCTCTCTGCTCAGTGGGGATCCTGCTTCCCCCCTCTCTCTGCTGCCTCTCTGCCTGCTTGTGATCTCTCTTTCTCTGTCAAATAAATAATAAAATCTTAAAACAAACAAACCAACAGGCGTTTACAAAACCGGGTGTTCCCCCCGGGAAGCGGGGTGCTGTACCCTTTGGGGTGTCACAGCAGGAGCTCCCGGCGAGGCAGGTGGCCTCCCGGACCGCAGAGCGCGCCGGCTGCTGTGACCTGCTGTGACCCGCCAGTGTGACCCTGTGTGACCCGGTGTGACCCGGTGTGACCCGGTGTGACCTGGTGTGACTCTCCGGAGGAGGCCCGGGGAGGCCGGTCTCGCCGCTTCCTGTGCGCGGACGACGAGCTCCCGTCTGGGAGAAGCGACGCTGCCCAGGCTTCCTGGCCGAGAGGAGCCCAGCCCAGAGTGCGGCCACCCCGGGCCGCGTCCCACCGCTTCTCCCTGCTGAGCACACTCGGTCAAGACGAGTCCTTGTGGGGGCGGGGGACAGGCCGCGAGGAACAAGACTTGAAGCGGCAGAAGTAGAGCTGCGCGAAAGTGATGAGAGAGAAGTCAGCGTGAGTTGACTAATGTCATTAGAAATTGAGGACAAGTTTCTTTTCGTGAAATACAAGAGAAGCTTCCGGAAAAGTCTTTCCCGAAAACGGACTTTACCGCCGGTGTCAGACGTCTGGTCATTAAAAAGTATCTTGTCTTTAGGAAATTTCCCGGAGGGGAAATACACCACAATCCTAGATGAAGGATCTCTTTGGTATGAGGTTGAGAATATTTTCATTTTTTATGTCTGAACTTTTAGCGTCTTAAACGGTGTGTGTTTCCATGAACACACAGGGTCGCTCTTCGGAAAGATCAGGGGCTCTGCCAGGTCGGAGGGAAGTGCCTGGTGTTGGCACCCCGACCTTCCCTCTCCTTCCCCGAGATCCCCACGGAGGTCCTTTCTCCGGTGACTGTAGTTCTTGGGCCAGTCCCGGTGAAGTCTTGGCCCTGACACCCACTCTGCCTCTTGTCCCTGATTCCATCAGATGCCCTTGGGGCCGTAACAGCCCTGGAGCCACAGGAGAGGGCAGAAAGCACAGTGGTTTGGGCAGGGAGGGTGGGAAGGTCACGAGGAGGGGCACGTGTTGGGATGAGCAAGGCTCGCTTGCAGACCTTGGGAGTGTGTCTTGTTTGGGGAGATACAGAAGGGGTCCGTGTTCTCGTTCCTCTAGGTGTCTTCATAAGCCATGTCTGTGGGAGGAGGGATAGAAGACACAGCCCAAGGCAGAGAGCGGGTGCCATGGTCTGTGGCCTGGGGGGTCTGCTAGTGATAGGGAGCATTTGAGGGCTCACTCAGAATGGGTTAGCAGCCACTGCACAGTCCCTGTTGTCCATGAACCACCCCCACAGCATAATGAGTGCTCAGTGATGTATGCTGGGCGAGGCTTCCAAGACACCCCTCCCCTGACCTGCTTCTGCGAGAAATTCCGACGTGCTGCCATGCAGTGTAAACGGCTTTGCTCAGGCCAGACTGTTGTTTAACTGGCCGTCTAGAATTCACTCATTCCTTCCAAGGTCCTGGGATCCATATAGCATGTCCTGTCCCACTTTAGAGATGGACTGGTTCACTGATCGGTTCTCAGCGCCGGACTGCCCGCTCTAGGAACATGTGCAGGCTTCCAGATCAGTCTGTGTGGATCTGGATCCGGCATTTGCTGACTGTGAGATCTTGGGTGAGCACTGAGTTTCTCTAAACCACGGTTCATGCACACAAGGGGTTCGTATCAGTGTCTGTCTTGTGGGTTCGCTGTGACAGTCCTGACAGTGCCGGTAGGCATCCGACGCACAGTAGGATCTCAGCGGAGGGCGGGGCGTGGTGCTGTGTGATGAGGGTCCTGGGTAGCCTATGGTTCATAATGGGGCTGAGCACCCTCCACTAGGAAATTCAGCAGGACTCTCACAAGGAGCTTCTGGCCACGTGTCCCCGCTGTTTTCTGGCTCTGCCACAGAGGCTTGTGGACAGCATTGTCTGCTCCTGTCCTGCAGGTATGGCCACGGCTTTCTTAGCATTCAGAAGGTGTGTTTAAGGTCTCAGACACAGAGGTGGCTCCTTGACACATGCCCCAGAGGAGCAATGGGAACATCCTTACACACTCTGACCACACTCGTATCCTTTTGTCTGGTTCAGGGGGAGGCAGACGCATCGTCTTTGCAGAAGCAGCATCTACGGCAGATCGGGGAGATGACACGGCAGCTTCAGAGTGTAAACAAGAGAGACTGCACATGGCTGGGTTCTGTCTGGATGGGTGTGAGTGCCAGACTTTTTAGAAGTGGCTCTGGGTGTGAGAGGAGCAGAGGGGCAGGAGAGAGTCTCCACCGCCGTGGGACAGATTGCTTGAGAGGACAGACAGGCAGAGGCAAAAGGACCAGGGTTAAGAAGAGGCAGGACAACAAACAGAAGGGATGGAAATGCCCATCGTGTTCATGGCATGAACAGGACGGAGAGAGTCCTTGGCCAGGAGAGAAGGGAGAGCGGGACAGGAGTAGGTCAGGGGCACATAGGTCAGGAGCAGGTGTGCTGGACTTCTGTGCCAAGGTCAAGTGGGACATGTACACCCACAGGATATGGATGCAGGGACCGCTGTGCAGACGGGGCGTCACCCGCAGGATATGGACACAGGGACAGCTGCACAGATGGGGGGTCACCCACAGGATATGGATGCTGGGGCAGCTGCATGGATGGGGGTGGGGTCAGCAGTACAGCCTCAGGCTTCATCCCAACAGGCCATCTACAACTCTCCCATGTAAGCAGGGGGCTGTGTCAAGACTAGAGCTTTTATTTCTGGAGTTTGTCCCTGTGGCTTTCCTTGCAAAGCTCCCTACCAGGTCTCCAAGGAGGTGAGTCAGATCCTGTTCCCCCAGTTAGGCAGTGTGAATCCTGGATGCTTTCCTCCCCACTAAGCCCTAGACTCCAAGATGAGTCTCAGCATTCCTTGTGTTCCCTGTTTTTTGAGATCTTAGTCACTTGGGAGATGCCGTGGTGATAAAGGGGCTTTAAAATGCAAGACCCAGATGCGCACTGAAGTACGTCCAAGCACTCAGTCTGACCTAGACTAACTTTGTCTCCTTTAAACAATGTCTGCTGACCTCTGAGCTCCTCACACTTTACCTGTCATGAAATTCTTCTCCAGTCCAAGGAATCTCACTGATGCCAAATAGTTTCTACTCTTTCTCCTCTATGTTTGCCTCCTGGTTCCCTTGTGGGTCTTTGCAGCTGGAGAGCTCTGGTCACTCTTCCTTCTTGTCCACATTCTGTACCTCCTGGCAGTAGTGGCTCGAGCATCTCCATCCAATCCATTCCCCAGGGATTTCCCTCATCTGAAAGAGGCACAGCAGTGCTCAAACCAGTTTTTGTTTTTAGTCCCATAAGAATGTGCCATTGCCCCTCGCTGTGCAGGCAGGCACGAAGCCTGTAGGAATCCCCCGCTCCTCCTGAGGGTCTTGGTCCACAGCCCCCTGTAGGCACCTCAGTCTGGCCGCAGGGTCTGCATTTCCTCCATGCGGGGCTCAGCACCATGGACAGCCCACTCCTCTTAAAATTTTACTTGAAAAATACTCCACAGCATGGGAGTCAGAAAGTAGGATTCACATCTAAACAGTGGACAGGCAGGTTTGTTTTGGGTGAGGGGGAGCAAGTGGAGGGAAAACAGGGTAGATGTTAGGAATAATATTTTTTCAAATTTCATTTTATTTTTTCAGTGTTCCAGAATTCATTGTTTATGCACCACACCCAGTGCTCCATGCAATCCATGCCCTCCATAATACCCACCACCAGGCTCACCCAGCCCCCCACCCCCCGCCCCTCCAAAACCCTCAGTTTGTTACTCAGAGTCCACAGTCTCTCATGGTTCATCTCCCCCTCCGGTTTCCCCCAACTCACTTCTCCTCTCCATCTCCCCATGTCCTCCGTGTTATTCCTTATGCTCCACAAGTAAGTGAAACCATATGATAATTGACTCTCTATGCTTGACTTATTTCACTCCACAAAATCTCTTCCAGTACTGTCCATGTTGATACAAAAGTTGGGTATTCATCCTTTCCGATTCAGGCATAGTACACCAAAGTATATATGGGCCACGTCTTCCTTATCCATTCATCCGTTGAAGGGCATCTTGGTTGTTTCCAGTTTGGCGACTGTGCCATTGCTGCTTTGAACATTGGGGTACAGATGGCCCTTCTTTTCACTACATCTGTATCTTTGGGCTAAATACCCAGTAGTGCAATTGCAGGGTCATAGGGCAGCTCTATTTTTAATTTCTTAAGGAATCTATGCACTGTTTTCCAGAGTGGCTGCACCAAATTGCATTCCCACCAACAGTGGAAGAGGGTTCCCCTTTCTCCACACCCCATCCAACACACGTTGTTTCCTGTCTTGTTAATTTTGGCCATTCTAACTGGTGTAAGGTGGTACCTCAATATGGTTTTGATTTGAATCTCCTTGATGGCTGGTGATGATGAACATTTTTTCATGTGTCTGTTAGCCATTTGGATGTCTTCTTTGGAGAAGTGTCTGTTCATGTCTTCTGCCCATTTTTTTTATGTGATTATCTGTTTTGTGTGTGTTGAGTTTGAGGAGTTCTTTTTAGATTTTAGATATCAGCCCTTTGTCTGCAGTGTCATTTGCAAATATCTTTTACCATTCTGTGGGTTGCCTCTTTGTTTTGTTGACTGTTTCCTTTGCTGTGAAGAAGCTTTTTATCTTGGTGAAGTCCCAAAAGTTCATTTTCGTTTTTGTTTCCTTTGCCTTTGGAGACATATCTTGAAAGAAGTTGTTGTGGCTGATGTCGAAGAGGTTACTGCCTGTGTTCTCCTCTAGGATTTTGATAGATTCCTGCCTCACATTGAGGTCTTTTATCCATTTCGACTTTATCTTTGTGTCTGGTATAAGAGAATGGTCGAGTTTCATTCTTCTATACATAGCTGTCCAATTTTCCCAGCACCATTTATTGAAGAGACTGTCTTTTTTCCACTGGATATTTGTTCCTTCTTTATGGAAGATTATTTGACCATAGAGTTGTGGGTCCATATCTGGACTGTCTACTCTGTTCCACTGGTCTATGTGTCTGTTTTTGTGTCAGTACCATGCTGTCTTGGTGATCACTTTCAATGCCATCCCAACCGAAATTCCACCAGCATTTTTCAAAGTGCTGGAACAAACAATCCTAAAATTTGTGTGGAACCAGAAAAGACCCTGAATTGCTAAGGAAATGTTGAAAAAGATAAACAAAGCTGGAGACTTCACGTTGTCTGATTTCAATCTTTACTACAAAGCTGTGATCATGAAGGAGTAACATTTATAATACATGCATGATTGTAGCCCTTGATGCATTGCCTTTTGTTACACATAATTTTCATTGTTCTTGATAGTTATGTTTGATAGGTTTTACCATCTCCAATTTAGAGGGGACAAAGCAGAGGCACAGAGGGGTTATGCAGTTTGGCCGTGGTCACCCCGTGAGGTAATCACGGCAGAGGTCGAGCCCGCTTGGCCAAGGATGGTGAGAGGCGCCAGGCAGGAGCTCTGACAGGGGCCATGGCAGGGGTCTGCTGGAGACACCCAACTCCATTCTCAGAGGGAGCTTCCCTTCACCTTGCTGGGCTTTCACTGGCTGTGCATGTGCCCTCACCCGTGGCACAAGATAAAGCCACTGAAACTAGCCCTTAGCAGTCTCTAGAGGTTGGGGATGGAGCTGTAGCTTCCCCCCAGGAAGGAGCCTTTCAAAAGTGGAGGGACGCTGTTGGGACACAGAGGTGGTGAGAAATGTACCCAGCGGAGTGAGCACAAATCTGCTTGAACACCGCAAGATGCAAACTCAGTTCATGGTGTGCAAGTGATGCTCCTTGTTTGCTCTGCTAGAGTGGGATTTCGGAATGGAGAAGAGAACAGAATGGAAGTATAACGTGCATTTTTTCCAACTGAAATCTTACCTCTGAAAGCACACCAGATTGCTTTGATGCAAACAGGAAATGAATGCCGTCTGAAGCGCTATACAAAATAAAACTTGCCTAAGTGGCCTGTACCCAGTCCAGGAGGTAGACACTCTGCTGTGGGGTATATGCTTTGAGCCTTAATCATATCGGCTATTTATGCCCTCAGAGACAGAATGCATGGCTTGCTTAGACATTTGTCACCGTAGAAACACTATTGAAACTGAGGACCTAAGCACAGGGGCCAGGTTTAGAAAGAGCGTAGTATTTCCCCAAGACCTCACAGTTCCCAGGGACCTTTATATCTGGACACTGGACCCCATGTCCAGAGGCACAGATTCTATATGGAAATCTCATAGAGAAAACTTGGCAAACATGATAAATACAAATGTAAATTAGCTGTCAATCAGACATTAAAATGGATTTTTAAGAAGAATTTATCTACTTTAAAAGAGAGTAAAGATGATCCTTCTGCTAAATGATTTAAGAGTGTAATTGGCTGATGAGAGTGTAGAAAAACAGTAATAAAAGGGAAGTGCATTTAATTTTAGCTCGTCATTTCCAGCTTTATAAATCGGTTTATTCCAAATGAATATCACAGTTTTCAAAATTAAATTACTTTTTTTTTTAGTTTATTTAATTTTTTTTAATCTCCACCTTTTATGTGACCCTTACCTATACCAGCCAGTGGGCAAAAGCAGAGACTCTGAGTCTCCTGTGCGTGTGTGTTCACAGGTCTGCTAAGACAGGGTATCATATTTAATGAAATTGCATTACACTGTCCTCAACTTGCAAACCTGGGGAAACGTTTGGCCCCAGTGTGTCTCCCTCAGAGAACGCTTGTTTGGATGAACTGCATATCCTATTTCCACCATGACCTTTTAACCACACGTCTAAGCCCCCTGCCCCCGCCCCCCGAGAAAACCTTAATGAGTTTCTCTTCATCACAGAGAGCAATTAGCCGTCTTCAGTCAGCTGAGCTACCAAATGCACCTGGGAGCCAGAGCGACCGTGCTCTTGCGGGTCTGCCGGCCTCTGGGAGAGCCCAGTCCAGCCCAGACAGGCTCATCTCACGCAGCGGTTATCAAGGTGTGTTCCTCAGTCGATCGCATGCGTCACCTCGAAGCACGTTAGAAATGTAATCTCTCAGGCTCCACCCCACACCTGTCCTGAAGCTCTGTGTGGGGCCCCAGGGCCTGCCCTGCTCCCGCCCACCCAGGTCCTGGACATGCTCACTCTCGGTTGCTTATGGAGTCAGGACTCTCCCTGCAGCCTGCCACTGTGACCCCTGGGAACCGGCGTGAGCTGCCTCACTGCCACAGTCAGAGCTTCCCTAGATGGAGACGGAGGTGATTCTGCTGCCTTGACGGGCTGCTGTTAACTAGTTATATGTTCATACATTTCATGGGAGACTGTGCCTCGTGTACTGGGTACGGTGTTACAGTGGAGCCTCGCTGCATCTGAGTCAGTGCAGGGTCATGTGGTGGTTGTCCAGCACCAAGGCGAGGGGACACACGCCGGGGGAGCAGACGGAACAAAAACAATCACTCGTAACCACTCCACTCTTGAACTTTCTCACCAACTCTGCATATAAAATTGTAGGCTGGACGAGAGGAGCAGGCGTGGGGATGTGTGTTGTGTGAGTTTCCAGTCCCAGGCAGAGGGTCTTCAAAGGGAGGTTGGAGTGTGTCTCCCACACACGAGAAGGGATTCTGCTGGTGCCTGCTTCAGAACTGTGAATTTTCAGCGGCCTTTGGCAGTTGCTCTGAGACCGGCATGCACCGTCCCAGAGTTGATCACGCTAAGAACTGTGTTTACCTGCAGCGGGGGTGGGGGGCGGCAAGAGAAGGCTGGGATAGGGAGGTTGACGGGTGTCTCCTCCTGCACCAAGAAGCTGGAGGCCGACACCAGCTGGCACTATGGAGGACCCAGGAATAACCTCCCAGGACAAAGAGTCATCTACCAGGTAGAAGGACCAGCAGGAGAGAGGTGCTGGCAAAGCTAAATTCCAAAACATGCTCAAAAGTCTTCATGGGGCAAGAGTCAGATTCTGCCATAACCGAGCTGGGAGCAAGCTTGTGACGGCACACGCTCACAGAAGGTGGCTCCTTTCTTTATCACTGTTGCTCCTCTCTGCTCCAGTATAAGAGGGTGTCACGGAGCTGGGTATAGGGGATGGAGAAGCACCAGACTGACAACTTGCCCTCCATTCTACTCCAGGCCATGCCATGGGAGGGAGGGAGATTGTGATGTTTTGTTTTTGGCATTTGGGGTTTTTTTGAGAGGGAAAGAAAGAGAGAGCAAGAGAGTGCATGGGGGGAGGGGCAGAGGGAGAGGGAGAGAATCCCAAGCAGACTCCATACTCAGCATGGAGCCTGACATGGCGCTCGATCTCATGACCCTGAGATCACGACCTGAGCCGAAATTAGGAGTTGGACACTTAACTGACTGAGCCATCCAGGAACCCCATGGAGATTGTGATGTCAAATCAAATTTGCTGTTTCATTCATATTTGGCCACAATAGTCTAATTTCTGAATTGAGACTCTTTGCGACTTAAGTGATCCTTGCATTGTTTATTTCCTAAAGGTGGGCAAAATAGCCGTGGCCTTCTCGAGTTTTCCTTTGAGAGGAGTGAAGATTAATCTCATTGAAAAATGCTCAAAGAGACAAAGGTAGACCATGGAAGTAGATTCTAGTTAATCAGGACATGACTTATGCTTGTTCAATACATGTTCACCCACACACATGTTCACATTCACACACGCTCACACGCTCACACACGTGCCTGCTAGCGCACCCCCAGACCACATGCTCTCACACACGTACGTCAGCACACACACAACACATGCTCACACGCCTGCTCACACACACATTCACGTGCACACACATACATGCTCAAATATGTACTCGCGTGCCAGATCATAGATCTCCAACAAATGGAAGCTATTTGCTTTTATTAGGAAAAAACAGCACTTGCCTCCTTTTAGAATGGATAAGATTTTACTAATTCCAGTTTTATAGGTCTGAGTATAAAGACAGACCCATCAGAATGCAAAGTCTTCCTGAGTGCTGACAGGAACCAGCAGCAGCTCCTGGTGGCAAGTGTTTTCACAGAGTCACGGGAGCGGAGGCCGTAAAGCAGCCCAGAGATCTTCAGATGATACAGGAACGGGCTCGAGACTCTCCGGGCGGGGAGGGAGCTGACTGCTCTCAGCAGCCATGTCACTCGGGGTCAGTAGGTCCCGGTACAAGCTTCAGCATCTGCGTGACCGCCAGTGCGTGCCTGCAGTGTCCCCAACACCCAACCCAGGTTCAAGTCCACATTCTCTCCAAACAGTCCTGCATGTGCTTGGACGCTCCCTGGAGCAGAGGCCTCGCTTTCTGATGGGTGGGGTCACTAAGGTATCACCACTTACGTATTACCCGTGTCTATAATGCTCACCTATGTATGGCAAGGTTGGAGCTTCTGTTATGTATCTTTGGTCTGGTCTTTGACCCTCATGGAGCAGGCCTGTCTTCCTCTCCTCATCACCTCCCTTCAGAAATTCTGGGAACGTGAATGAGTCTTTCTGAGTCCAGTCCCTTCGATGCTTCCTCGTTTGGCTTACTCCTTGAATCCCACTTCCTTCCTCGTCTGATCGAAACACGTCCCAGTTTGTGTGCACTCTTCTGAAAGTGAGGGCAGTGCGCCCAAACCAGGACGCATTATCTTTTTCCAGATGATAAAAGTAAGGTCCAGGGAGAACGCTGGCATGTCTGAAGCCATACAGGGACCTTCCTTGACTAGGGTAGAGTCCCATTCCCACAAACCCAGTCCCAATTAAGAGCACCATAAGTAGGAAGTTTATTTAATGCACTGAGTTTCCTGAACATGGGAGCTCAGCCTCGCCCGCCGTGATGTTCTCAGAGTATCGTATCCGCCTGCAGCCGACAACATCATCTAGCACAGTCTGTTTTATAACGAAGCACCGAATGTCTCATGTCATTTACTGAACACTCTGTGGAAGGTGAGAAACAGCACGGCTCTGTGGGTTCCAAGTGGCTACAAGCATATTGGTGGTTGACCTTTGGGATCGTGCGGCTGACGGGGAGTCATGGCCACCACTGCTGCCCAGCCTCATGAGCGGATGGTACCACAGACCAGTAGCTTGGGCATGAGTGGATGGTACCACAGACCAGTAGCTTGGGGAAGAGATCCCAATCCCAAATTCCAGATACAGTTTCTACTGAGAATACCGCTTCCACGCTGTTGTAAAGTTGAGAAATCGTATGTTGAGCCATTGTAAACCGTACTATCAGCAGGACACGGAGATCGGGAGTCAGCTCAGCGGGGTGCATCCCGCCTCACGTCTGAAGGGCGCCTGTTGAAAGGCCAGGGCTCAGGGGGAGGCTGGAGACTGGGCTGGTCCAGGGACAACCTCTCAGGACTCAGAGATGAGGAAGGATGTTTACAGGGCTCTTTCTTGGCTTTTCCCCTTTGATTCTGGCCTCCTGAGCTGGGGCTGAGGCAGAGAAGCCTGTTGCCTTGAAGGCGCAGGGCTGGGCTAAACGTCCTTGACTTCTGTCCTGGTTTCCGTTTCTGGAGTTGGGCGCCAGGAGACCTGAGCCTCAGCCTAACGGAGTTCCTGCTGCCTCTGAACAGAGCAAGCTCCCAACTCCACCAAGAAACCCAACACACAGAGGGCTCATGAGTGCACGTCCCTCACGCACCGCCCAGCGGGGGGGAAATGCCTGGAGAGGGAGACAACACAAACGGAAAAGTGCACACCACACAAGGCGCTGATCATGGGACGGAAATACTGTAATCATACAGCCCAGCCCCCGCCCCCGAGTCCCCGCCGAGTCAGCGGGGGTTTGGGCTGTTGACAGCGCACTGCGAAGGTCAGCAGGGTGGGAAGGCCCCGGGCTCCGCAGGGTTGCGGCTTGCACTAGGTGGAGGCTCTGCAGGGCCTCCCTTCCCGCCTCTGTGGCCTCACCATGCTGGCCTCCCGGGTTCCCCCTGCCCAGGACCAGGCGTCCGTAGCTTTTGCGCTTCTCAGATCATGAGCTTCACGCGGGAGCAGCGCCTCTGTTTCACAACGATGTTGATGATGCCTCCAGAGGAGAAGCACTGAACTCAGAGAGGGAGGGAGGCTCACCAAAGGGAAGCAGAGCTCTGGACCCCTCTGCTGCCTCTCTAAAGCGCCCAGAAACCTCTTCCCCACACAGCAGCTCAGGCCTCTGAGGCCCTGGTCTCTGGCACTCCTAGCTCTTCACTCTCCACGCAGACCTACACCGAAGATGCAGGCGCCCGGCGGGGTGACAGGAGGCCGTGCATGCCCAGGTTTCTGTTCCATTTTCAACAGACACTTCATGGCACCAGCAGTTGGCCCGACACCGTGCTCGGGCTGGAGCGCGCACCTGCTGTCCGCTCTCCTCTCACAGTGCACTGCGGGAGGCGCTAACAGGGTAACAGTGGACAGGCCCAGAGCACGGGGAAGGCGGGTCACTGCCAGGACTTGCTGGAGGAGGACTGTCGGGCGTCAGTTGGACAGAACTATAGGATCTGGGGGACAGAGGGTGCTGGGGCTGCCATGGGGCTGGATGAGGTGGCGTTGTTGGTCCTCAAAGACTTCTCTTTCTTCCACCAGAGGTTTGTGGTCCTCTCCAGGATTGGAAATCCCTCTCCATGTGAGGAAGTAGGAAAGAGGTAAGCCTTCATTTACAACATATATGTGGCTCCTCACTCTTTCTTGTGTTTTCATGCGTTTTGGAGGGAAACTGGGGAAGGCTCTGTGAAGCGTTGTTAGCCAGACACGATTTCTCGATGGGAGCTTGACATTCCGCGCATCTGATGGAATCAGAGGGACTTTGAGCAACGGTTGGGTTAATCCCTGCTGCTTGGAGCCCAGCTTCTGTTCCACAAATATGCAGGACTGAACGCAAGTGATAAATGGAAACAATAGGGAAACGGTTCATTCTCTGCTGATCCATACCAAAATAGGCTATAAAAATGGTAATATATGTACTCATAATTAGCGTGCTAGCCATAAATCACCCCAGAGCTAACGTATTAAAACAATGAAATGCACACATCTCTATTAGGGATGAAAATTTATTTGTGGAAAAGTTCGGAAGCCAAGACCGAGCCCATGGAGGCTGGTTTGCGGTGGCCCCTTCTCACTCACGCTGGAAGAAGAGACAGGCGTGCATCTCTCCAAGAGCATTCTGCAACTAGGGGTGAATCTCAGGGCCGTGTCAATGCTCTGGTTAGAGGTCAGAGGTGGGATGAGCCAGGGCAGTGAGCACAGAGACAAGCTGGACCAATAGGAAGAGAATGACGGGGGTTTGTGACCATCAGGCCTATGATTGTCCACAAAATTACAGCACGAATTCTGGGTTAACTCTGGTGAGCCACCTCTTGGAATGTTTCTTATTAAGGGTCTTGGGACCTGGTGTGGAAGGACCCCTGTGTCCTGGCCCCTTACTGGCAGGCATGAGGTCACATTCCTAGTAAGAACCAAGTGCAGGCTGAGATCTCGATGGTCAAGGGGACAGTTCCTCCCAGGACCTTTCACTGGCGGGTGGGTTGGCAGACGTCACCTGCGGGGAGCTGGGTGAGGCCATCTCCCAGACAGGAGGGTCTGGAGATGTCCAGGAGACACAGGACTCCATGGAGTGGGTCCAGAGGCCCAGAGACTTCTGACCTGGATCCAGCTGGGAGGGGCCCATGACCTCCGTCGCTGTGCCAGGAGCACGTTCAACCCTACTGGGGGTGATGGCAGCCCCCCCCAAGCTATGTCCCCGGGTGCTTTGGCACCCTTCCTAGCACCCCTGAAAAATGAGATCTATGGCACAAATGCAGTGTCCGGGCGATGAGGATGTCCTCTGTGGCTTTATATCCATAGAGTGTGTACACGCGAAAGACAGGGAAAGCAGGCAGGACTGTGTGGAGCTCAGCCAGCGTCGCCCCCGGCCGGGTCTCGCCTGTTCACAACAGACAGTGGTCTGTTTGCTGTCTCACGCGGGAGGTGAGCCGTGAGGACAGGGTTTGAGTGCAAGTTTTATGAAATCGAAGCTCATGTTTTCTTGTGCAAATACATTCAGAGACATGCACACTCGGTGTGCACACGTGTGCACACACACCCACAACAGGCAGAGAAATGGGTGTGGCTCCATCTTCTTCACAGCAGTCACCATCCCGCTCTTCCTCAGCTGCCTGGTCGGCCTTCAAGCCCGTGTTGTGGGTGACCCAGAGAACAGCCCGGGGGTCTCCAGTGGCTTCAGGCTCTGAGAGAAGGGTTGAGCTCAGTCTGCGTTCTAAGCGTCTCTTCTCTCCTTCTGACGTGCCAGCGAATAAGACGAGGTTCCCTTGAGGCTGGTGGCTGGCAGCAAGCAGGGGCACCGGCCTCAGGGACGAGGAGAGTCAGCCTTGGAACGCGAGAGCGCGCTGTGTGCCGGCCACGCTCCCACGTCATGCCCTCTGCGGGGGCATCTTCACGCCTGTTCTCCAGCTGAAGACGCGGGGAGCTGGAGCGGTTCCGGGACAGCCGAGGGAGCACAGCGAGCGGGGAAAAGGCAGAGATTCTCGCCTTCCACGGACGTTTGCTGTTGGTTCTCTCTGGTTTGCCCCCCTGTTAAGTAAACCACGTTCTCACCCCTCCCCTGTCCCCTGTCCCTCAGTGGCCCCACCACAGTCCAGTCACGGTGTCCCCTTCTGTCTCATGGTGGGGGACACACGGTCCCTTTGTGGCTGCTGTCAGAGGTGTTGCCAGAAAAAAGTCAGAGTGAGGTCAAGGTGTGTACGGGTCACAGCCGCGAATGGCTTGTGTAGGGAGGGATGGGTCTGCGCTGACCGTTAGGGAAGATTCTGAGCTTTGTGTTGGGACCCAACACCGCGGAGGCTAGGAGCTGAGGACAGCCCAGCAGTGTCGGGGACATCCCGGTGTCATCCGGGTGCCCCGTACAGAAGGACCCGACAGAGCTGAGGAGACCCTTAGGATGCACAGAAGTTGGACCTGTCTGCTCTGTGTGCAGCCCTGGTCATGAGCCCCCTGTCAGCGTCACTGCGGGAGGGTCAGGGAAGGGAGGGGAGGGTCACCCCTACCAGATCCCCTGAAGGAAGTGACAGATTTGGAAGTCCCAGGCACGTGCTCCTCCCTTCCTGAAGTCGCCTCTTCTTCCAGCAAGACGCACGCCCCTCTCCTGAGCTAGATAATCCCACGTGAGAACACGGTTGCAGACCCTGAGTCCTGAGGGTCCCACTGCAAGATAAAGCTCGAGTGTGGCTACTCGTCTTACGGCTTTAAGTAACAGCAACAGGTGCTTTAAACAAGGAAAGCCAGCATCCCCTTCCTCAGTGTGCACACTTGTGACCCGGGGCGTGCACCCGTCACACGGAGCCCCAAGTGCGTGCCAGCTGCCCGATGCCAAGTGCAAGGAAGCTCGCCCGTGAGTTCTCAGGTGCGACCACGTGCGCGGGTGCAAGTGCGTGTGGGGGAGCTCGTCAGTACCGGACGGACCTGCCACAGGTGTCCAAGCCCAGTGCCCTGATTTTACTCAGTTGAAACTATGCTGTGACGTGTCGGCACAGCACTCGACTGAAAACGGTCCTTCTGCAGATGGCTAATGAGCCGCCAGCCTCCCCAGCCAGGAAGCCGCGTGCGCAGCCCCTGCCCGTGCAGACCGACGCCTCGGACATGTGCCCCGCTCACGCAGGTAGTGCTGCTGGCTCAGGGGACCGTCTTTCTGAGCACGCTGGACGGCAGCTCTGGCAGATCCAGACGCCTTCATGTTGCGCCCGCCCCCGTGGCCGGCAGAGGCCTGCTACAAAGGTGGCTCCTGGGTCTGCTCTGAGGCTCTAGGGCTGCACCCCTGCTAGGAAGCAGGATGGCCCTTCGCAGGGGTGCTTGCCATTCCATAACCAAGTACCCCTTGAGCCGCTCTGCTTTCCCTCCTGTCCTCCCTTGCTCTCCCTGAAGTCATTTCCTTCAGCAGCATCCCGTCCTTTCCCCGGGAGAGCACAAGGTCAGCCCCGAGTGAGGACAGGAGGGAGGTCAGGGATGCCACGCTGCAGATCCCCCCATGGATCCGTGAGCGGGTACAGGGCCCTGCACACCTGTCCTCTACACTCACCTTTCCTCACGAGAGCTGGGCCTGAGGGGAATCCAAGGGCCGGCCGCTTACTTGCTTTCCTCCTCCGCGGCTCCCGTGACGCCGTTAGCTCGGGCGCCGACCCGCACCGCCATCCCGTGATCTGAGCCGACCTCTGCAGCTGCTGGTGCTTCCGGAACCTGATGCTGCTTTCAGACTTCGGCAACTGCTCTTTCCTCTCTCTTCCTTTGCTTTATCTAGCAAAATAATCTTAGGTGGGAAGGATTCTAGAACACACACTGGGAAACGAGAACTCGAGGTACACTGCTCCTCACTTGACAAGGACATTCTTGACAAAGGTCTGGTTAATCCAAACTGGAAACTAGTGCGTTCTCGTGAACACAGCACAGACATTTGCTCTCAGCTCACCCACGCTGGGACGGTGGGTCCGAGCCCCTGTCCCCCGTCCTGTGCTGCACTTGAGACGGGGGCTGGTGTTCCTGCCTTTGGAGAAGAGATAGAGCAGTGTGGCTCAGGGCTGTTTTGAAATCAGAAGCTGGTCCAGGGATGAGGACGTTCCCCCCATGTCGGTGAACTGTGGGCAGAGTAAAACCAACGGCGCCGATTACTTGCACCGTGGGTGCGGGCAGCGGCACACCCTAAATCCCAGGCTTGTGGTGCCGGCTGTCTGTCCTGGCTGAGGGCGGGTGATTTCCTTTCATTCTTAATTTCTTCAGTTATTTTAGTTGATGATGGACTTTGAAAGCTAGGGTCCCCAAATATCTTGTTATAATCACGTTTCAGTTATAACTACATTAGGCTTTCACAAGTTTATAATAAAGTGGAATATTAATCAAATGCCCTAGATGCTTATGCTTTTAGTGATTCTCAAATAAACAGCTGAGAATGTTTTAACAATTTGAAAAAACAAGGAGAACGTGGGCTTTGCTCAGTCAGGTAGGAAAAACCGCTCAGAGCCACACTGATTTCTAGCAGCGCGATGGTCACCGGCAGCGGGGGTCACCGCATCCCCGGGGGTCCACTTGGGGACTGGGGGGTCCCTCCGGGAGGCCTGTCTGATTCACCGACGCATCTCAGGGCTGTGACCGGGCTTGCAGGGGTCGACAGTCAAAGCGTGTACTGGTGGAAGGTTAAGGGAAAGGAGAGAGAGAAGCGAGAAGTAGGAAGACAGGCCGTCCTGCGCGTCCTTGTTGGACTGTGTCCGTCGGTCTGTCTCTTCCTTGGGGATCGACCTGGCAGTGGGAACAAGAGCCGCGCCGGCCTCCCTCCCTGTGTGTCTGCCTCCCGGGGCTGTGCCAGTGCTGATGCGCTCGTTCCACATGTGTTCCCGGGGCAGCTGGGTGGTACAGCCCCTGAGACGGCAGAGCCCTGATTTCCGCTCAGGTCATGATCTCAGGGTCCTGGGGTGGAGCCCCGCATCAGGCCCCCCTCTGAGTCTGCTGGAGCTTCTCTCCCTCTCTCTGCCTTTCCCCTGGGCACATCTCTCTAAAACAAAACCCAACCCACGTACCCTGGTGTCCCTTCTATGCGCACACATCCCCGCGTGTCTGCCTGAGAGCCCACTGCCCACCAGGCGGCCCCTCTCATCGCACTGGCACACACAGCCCAGGATTCAGACAGGCGCCTCCTGGTTGCCGCACCATGACCGGCACCGAATCACGCAGGCTCAGGGGTCGGCTCACACAGAAGGGTGCAGGACCAGCCGTGAGGGGCGGTCAGCAGAGTCCTCAAAGAGAGCCCGAGAGGGTCTGTGGGCGTCAGCAAGGCAGCCGAGCCACGTCGTGGGGGCCGAGAGGGGAGCAGCGGGCGGATCCCTGGGACTCCCTGTGCGGCGCTAGCACCCTTGTCCTTACACCGGACAGGTATCCCTGTTCTCAACGCGTTGTAATCGGAGCAGAGATCAAATATGAATCTTAGAGAACTTTCCTATTTAAACAATTTTAGGCGCACAGAGCGCCCTGAGCCGCGGCCCTGAGAACCTCTGCAAGACCGAGGACAGGGCCCTGAATGGGAGGTGGCGGTGGGAGCGGTACTGGGCTATGGACGCGGCTTCTCTCTGGGCCGGGGTGGGTATAGAGCCGTCCAACATTTTACCACATGCATGCGTGCCAGTGACAGCCGCACAGAGCGCCCCCGCACCCCCGGACCACGCCACCCTGCTGGGAGCCTCGCTGCAGTGCGTACCCCTGACGACCGCACACTGCTCACCGCGGGGGAGTTTCTCACTTGGAGAACGTTACACAGAGAGATCGTACGCTTCGTGACCATACGGTACTGGCTTTTTCCCTCAGTGACATGCCCTGGGGACCCCCGTAGGTCCTGGGGGCACAGAGTTTTTCCTCGCCTTGTGAAGCGGCAGCCCCTTGCAGGATGGGCCAGCCCGTGTCCCCAGTCCCTGTGGAAGGACACTTGCTCCCTCCCCAGGTTTGGTGGCTGTGGCCGCAGCTACTGTACACGGTCCTTCACAAAGGGCTGTGTTAGCCTTGCCTTTGTGTTTGTCTAGGTGACACATTCAGCAGTGGGATTGCGGGGTCCTGTGCCTGTGTGCTGACCGCCGGGGACACCGCCCAGGGGTCTCCTCCTGTGCCCACTCCCCAGCTCTGCAACCCCTCCCACGCCGCACGGGACCTCCAAGGCTCCCGCCGCTCGCCAGCACCTGCTGTGATGAGCTCCTCTTGCTTTCTCCGCTCCGATGGCCGCGCACACCGTCTCACGGCGGTTCTCAGGAGCATCCCCTCGTGCCCGAGGCTGCTGAGTGTCTTTTCACACGCCCGTCTGCCATCTGGGTGTCTCTTTTGGAGCCATGTCTGTTCAAGTCTTCTGCCCATTTTCTGACTGGATCGTTGGTTTCTTCCTGCTCAGCTTTGAGAGGTCTTTACATATTCCGGATACAAGGCCTGTGTTGAATCTGTGAATTGCACATATTTTCTTCAAGTCTGCAGCTTATCTTTTCATTGGCTGCACAGGGTCTTTTGCAGAGAAAAGACATTTTGGATTTCTAGGAAATCCAAATTTTTGTTACGTTCCTCCTGTGGCTCTTACTTTAGGTGTCGTGTCAAGAAAGTGAACCTTGGCCGCAAAGAGTTTCTCCTAAAGGTTTTGTAGTTTTACGTTCGAGTATAAGATGCGGCGAATTCCAGGCAAGAGGAAATTAAAGCTATAAAGGCAGAAGCAAAGACTCAGACCCCGGCTTGGGAATGCTGGTTTTGGACAAGGACTTGCTGCGTGGACCCCGCTCCGGTGTGTCGTGTGGCTGTCTGCTGTGTTGACCTGGGGGCTCCCCGTGCAACCCCGGTGCTGCTGTGCCGCCCTCCTGCAAATGGCAGTGATATTTTGGTGCCTGGTAACACGCAGGACTCTGTGCACGAGACAGGCGGCTTGATATGCTGTGTGGATGGCGACTTCCGCTAGAGACAGTGCAAGACGGTCTGCACTGCATGTTTTTAAATACCTCCTTTTTTCCTTTCATTTTCTGAACATACATTCAGCCTTAATAATACTCATGATTCTAGGCTAGGGACGCATCCAGCCCTTTTCTGGATCTGTCAGCCCAGCATGAGAGTGCGCTCCCGTATTTTTTTGTTCTGTCCTTCCTAGCTTCTGGGAAAAGGCAAAAGGGGCAGTAATGGAAGTCGCTCATGTAGACTGCTGCTGTCGCCTCTGTCCCCAAGCACCCTTTCTCCCCAGTGCATCCTGAAATAAAAGATGTCCCATACTAGGCCCTGTCAACTTTTTGTTGGTGGTGGCTGGGATGCTGTGGGCACAAGTCGCAGGAGTCCGGGGGATCTGTTTGGGGAGCCGGCACCAATCTCTTGGCTGTTTTATTTAGTTGTGGTTGGGGGCTGATCTGAATGCATTCGTCAGTCACAAGTATTTGTAGTAGCCACCGGACCAGCGACTAGAGAGAAAGTCAGACGTGTGTGTGTGTGTGAACGGAAGAGGGGAGATGCTCCCTTGCTTACACAAAGTTTAGCATTTCACTGTCTTTGGCCTCAGTGGGGAAAAAGCCTCAAATTTTCAGAAATCTATTTCAAATATAGTTATGACTTCTTTTTTGTTTAAGTATTTGCTTTCCACTATTTTCTTTAAAAGCAAACTTTAGGGCAAGGAAGTTCTTTCCACGTCTACTTTAAATCATTCTTGTTACAGGAAAGCATGATTCTCCTTCTTTTCTTCTCCTTCTTCTATCCTCAGCTAGCCCCGCATATCTGGTGAGTGTTCTCCGTAGGGCAGTTCAATGGTATATATACCCAGCTATCGATTGTGTCCATCACCTCCGGATCTGTATTTCATTCATTCATTTATTCAACAAGAAATTACTGAGTCCCATGCTGCTCCCAGCACTGTCCTGGGTACTGGGGAGTCAAAGATGAAAACCAGATGGTAAACCCTTAACTGATTTACCCACCTGTTAGGAAATGAGGTAGGTAAACAAATGTCCAGGGGAGGCAATTTCTTGAAGCAGGTTTGTGCCACCCTGCACTTGTCTAGGTGCTCCCACAAGACCAAGAGTGCCCACAGACCAGGTGCTTTCATAGACCAGGTGTTCTCAAGGACCAGGTGCTCCCATAGTCTAGATGCTCCCACAGACCAGCTGTTCCTGCAGACCAGGTGCTCCCACAGACAGGTGCTCCCATAGACCAGGTGCTCTCACAGAGCAGGTACTCTCACAGGCCAGGTGTTCCCACAGAGCAGGTGCTCTCACAGACCAAGTGCTCTTGCAGACTAGGTGTTCCCATAGACTAGATGTGCCCACAGATCAGATGCCCCCACAGACCAAGTGCTCTCACAGACCAGGTGTTATAGGTTTTGAAGAATGGGGGTGGGCCCCATACCACATCACTGAGGTGTGCCTCCACCACTAGAACTGCTTGCAGCAGCTCTTTACAAAGGAGTAAGTGGGCAGTTGTGACACACAAAACCCTTTGACTGAGCCGTTCTCAAAATCTTAGGAGAGGAGGAGCTTCTAGAATGGTGTGGATAGGGTCTGTTGTGTAGGTCCAACAAGGCTTTCCAAGAGATAATCTGCCACTCTTCATGGTATGGAGAACTTCTAAGGACCCTAAGCCATGGTCTGAGTGTTTGCATTCTTCCCCCAGACACTCCTATGTTGGGACCTAATCCCCAAGGTGATGGTAGCAGGAGGTGAGAGCTTTTGGGAGGTGAGCAGGGACCCCATGAGGATGGAGTCAACATGATGGGATTAGGCCGTCGTGAAAGAGATCCTTCAGAGCTCCCTCATTCTTTCCTCCATGGGAGGCTACAGCAGGTCTGCAGCCTGAAAGAGGCCCTCCCCTACCCATGTTGGCACCCGATCTTGGACTTCCAGCCTCAAAAACTGGGAAATAAATGCCTGTTCTTTACAAGCAATCTAGTTACAGCAGCCCAGAACAGTCTAAGACACCCTGTGTCCAGGCACATTTCTAGGTTCATACTTTATTCTCCAGGGTTCTACATCTAAAGAGGGAACCACATAGGACAAAGGAGTTACTTCTTCTTACCTTATGTGTGTTCACAAGGCTAGGTCCATGCTTGGCACAAAACTATCATTTAATAAACAATGTGAACTAATATAATTAATAGATGGGTTTAATTAAATAGTGTGCTGATAAAAGCTTATTAACTGGCAGTCCAAAAATCAATGAATCAATGAATCAATCTATCACATAAAAGTCTGATTTGTAGCATTTGCCAATCTCTGTGGTGAAAATATTTCCATCATGACTGGTTTCAAGACACCAATATGATGTCAACTGACTCACAAAATTCCTGAGAATGTAACATTGCTCTTTTTTTAAACTGTCGTCCCAAGATGGGCCACTTTTGCATGCAGATTGTCTCGAGTTGAAAACAGTCAAGGCCCAAAAGGCTCTGGAGAAACATTTGACCTTCTCTCTAACGACCTCAAAGAAGTTAGATGGACAACCTGCTCAGGAAGGGAGCTATCACCATAAGTAAGTATGTATACTATGAACTAGGGGTGGGAGACGGGGGGAGCCTAACTAAGTCTGTTGAAATTCTTCTCTGTGTTCCATTGTTTCCAAGTGGCCCAGCAAACATTTGTTCACCAAACATTTACTCTTTTTCATCTTCTTGTGAATTGCATTCCTTCCCTCTGAAGTTCCAGACTGCTACCGCCTCTGCTTAGTTTGGGATGGCATATGTACCTGACTATCTTTGGAATCTCACCTCTGTGTGAATTCCTTGTGAGTTACAGTATTAAATTTGTTAATCTGTGTCATGTCAATTTAACGCTTAGGCCAACCAAAGAGTCTTAAGGGGTAGAGGAAAAACTTTCCTCCCTAACACTCTCGTGAAAGAGCAACTCCAGGAAACCAGCGGCGGTTTGTCTGTTACCCAGTGTCCCAAGTCAGTGACTCACCACTGCAGTGAATGGAGGGTCCTACCCGGGAGGCCTTGGCCGGATGCATGTTAAGGGTTATTTCCTCGGTTACTCTGCTCAACTGGAAGTGCCATAAGGGTAGGACTCAAAGGGTCTTACTTCCTTTTGAGTTTCTTAGTGTCATTTCTCTGTCCTCCATGCACAGAAGCTGTGATTTCATACAAATCCAATCTGTGTCACTGGCTCTGATGTTTACAGTTCCCTTTTCTAAAATTTACCACATCCTGAGAATAAATACCACCCCAGGCCAGCGTCTGGGCTTGTGGACCAGATGAGTGCAGCATGTTTGCCCCCCGGGGCCCTGCACACATCAAACAACAGCTCACAGAGTGGGATCCCAGGATCAGACAGGCGTTAGGGTCTGATCTAGGCCTTAAAGGGCAGGCGGGTGTGGGAGCTGGGAGCAGCCAGGCACAGCCATTCCAGGGCCAGTGGCTTCGGTGCTGCCCTTGAGCCAGAGCAGTTGCCCGGGGACGTGCAGGTCGGAGGCCCACAGATGCGAGTGAGGGCTCAGCAGACTTCTGCAGGTGGCAGGCCTCTGAGGAATTCTGAGCACAGAGGGGCATTGTCAGGTGAGAGCTTTTTTACCTCTTCAGCGGGCAGATCAGGTGACAGTCAGCTTCGATTACACCAGATGGAAGAACTTCCTGCCCCTCCCTGGGGCCTGGGGCCCCACTCCTCTCCTCGCCATTTACCGGGGTCCTCGCCCTGTCCCCTGTGATGGTGATGTGCTCTGTGTCCCCGAGTGCCTTCAGAAATTGTACAGGTCTCCTTACAGGGGTGTGGGGTGTTCCTGAGCCCCATTCTGATGGCCTGGACCATGCCCGCTGCCTTAGCTCCCAGCCAGGGGTTCTGAAACAGGACGTGGCTCTGGGCTCCAACAGCTGACACTCTCCTGTCACACCTGCTACTCTGAGTAGCCTCCCAGCAACCTCCCGGGGCTGGAGTCAGGCTCCCACACCTTCTGTCTGTGCCTGGACCATCCCAGTGCCGCTGCAGGGACTGCATGAGGGCCAGCCAGCTTCCTGGGCTCTGACTGCGACAACAAGGCTACATCTCACATCCTCTTCAAATTAGCTATCTGCCTGGGCTTGACTTATCATGGCATGTCTGTCCAGAACCCAGGTGTCCTCCCCCACAAGGGAAACTGCTCTCGGCAGGATCCGCAAGATCACCCAGGACACAGCTTTCAATAGGGTCAAGACAAAGGCGTCTTGAGAAAAACCTGGCACTTAGGAGAATGGTTTGCTTCTGGTAGAATAACATGTTTCAGTGCCTAGAATTTTGTTAGAAATGTTCAATATTGGAATATTAGAACAAAATTCAATATATGTGTGTGTGTGTGTGTGTGTGTGTGTGTGTATTTTCTTCATTATGGGAAAAACTGGTCATCAAATCACTCAGAATCATTTTCAGATCAGCTGTCATATCTCTGTCTCTTATAAAAATGTGCCATTTGTCTCTGAAGCCATTACTATCCTTTCCAGAAGGAGGATAGGGCATATCGGAGGGAAAAGCATGTGTCTCACCATAAAGTGAAGGTGGTGCCAGTCTAATCGGTGGTTGATACGAGGGGCCTTCCCACTCCCCTGTCCCGGCGCAGAGGGACCGTGAAGGAGACGGCGTCCCGGGGTGGCCAGAGTGTCTGCCGTCAGCACGTTGCTGCGGGTCCACACAGCTTCCAGATGGGCCCCCGACTGTGGTTTGGGCTCCACATTTACAGGAGTCAGACTGGGGCACCGGAGTAGTAGCCTCGCCGCCACTGCTGCTCCCTGGCTTTGGCACACGACCACGTGTGTGTGCTGGGGAGAGAGCTCAGAAGCCCCCGCAGAAGGAGTACCAGGAGGGAAAGATCAGGGCAGGCCCTGTCTGCACGGCCCTTGACACGGAGGAACGGACTTAGGGAAAGGAGTGAGTGTGGCTCCAGGGGCCTCAGACCCCCGCACACAGCATCCTTCAGTCTTGAGAGCTCTCGGACTGTGGTGACGGGACCCCCATCAGCAGGGCCAGTAGAGGTGGGCAGGCCTCAAGCTGAGCCCTCGGGGAGCCCGTCTCGTCCTTCCTCGGCCTGGAACCCCTGCCACACTCACTTCCCGGGGCTGCTCTGAGAGGTGCCCTCAGACCCCTACCGATCTGACAGGGGGTTCAGGATCTCTGACACACTACTTCCGTCACTAGTGACAGCTTGGCCACCAGGGACCGCCAGGTCTGTCGCAGCTGCACTGGGGTCAGATGTGTGTACCTGCTGTCCTCAGGAAGTCCCAGGCTAGCGTTAGCACTTTCTGCATCTGTCCTGTGCACACTGGGCACTGGGCTAGGGACTGAGTGTCTGGGGGCTGCCCAGAGGACTACAGGCACTTTCTCTGGTCATGACGTGTCCACTGGGCTGAGGCAGAGGCCTCCAAGTTCCGTCTGGGTGATCCTGAAGGCACATGGAGCAGTGGGGTCTCTGGCCATCCTGGCTCCCTGGGGCATCTGTCTCAGGGCTGCTGAGTCACAGCCATCTACCCCACAGGCTGCAAGCCTGCCCCCGTCCCCTCCCCCTTGTCCCAGCCTACAATTCACCTCTGGTTTCCCCCATGTGATCCAGTTCCAGCATGAATGTCATCACCAGCAGACCTGGGTAGGGAAACTCCCCAGAACCACTTCATCCCGCAGGGATGGTTCTGGAGCATCGCCATGGCCAAGTCCTGTGCTCTTAACTGAGTGCCTTCCTGATTCTCACCACGTCTGTGGAGGTCCTTCTCCTTTCTTGTGGCGAGCAGTCAGAATCTCCACGTACACCTCCCAGCATCTGCGCCCACTCTAGGAAACCCTCATGAGAGCCGTCTCCGTCCCCATCCTGGTCCTGGAACAGGGGCACTGGCACTCGGAGGTTTGAAACCGCATCTGATCCCTAGTGCTATTTCCTGCAAGCTTTCTGCTGACGGCCATTGCTTCTCCTTCCACAGGTCCCTGGAACATTCCGGTGGTTAAGTCAGGATGAAACTCAAAACCCTCTTTCTGTTCCTTGGCCTCCAGTGCCCCAGGGTGCCGGAGGGAGCCAAGCCAGAGCAGCAGTCCACCTGCAGGGGCTCCGCCCCAAGCCCAGGCTTGTGTGCCCAGACGGACCTCCTCCTCCGGGACAACAGCCAGCTTCTCGAGTGTGTCTGTTTGCTGAGGCCACGGTGAATGTGTACTTGCTGCTTCACCAGACAGCTTTCTAACCGGCTGGCTCTGACGAGGGGTGCTAGCTCCGCAACTCCCCACCTCGGACCACGGAAGGACCCAGAAAATGCGAAAGATGCTATCAGGAGGTGACACGTTGCCCCTGACCTTGAGGTGATTCTGTTGACCTTCCCTGCTTGTGATGCCTCAGTGTCCCTCCCTGCCCACCACCCCTAGCTGGGCACCAGGGAAGGGTCCTAAGGATGGGGCCCAGGTCCAGGGAGCCTGGAGAGGTGGCAGGTGCTGTGGGATGGAAGGACAGCATCACTGGTCTTCCCTCAAGATGCCTGGAGTCCCGTGAGAAAAACGAAATGCCGTGTGGGCTCTGGGGACAGTGACTAATGAAGCCATAAAGCCAGGGATGGGGCGGGGCTCAGGGTTCACTGCATCTCCCACTCATCACACAGGTGAGGCACCTGGGGACCAGACAGATGAAAGACTCCCGGCTCAGCAGCCAGCCATGCAGGGTCAGACTGAGACAAGGCTTCCCGCGCCGCACGGAGTGGATGTGTATGGACTCTGCTGACGGGGAAGAGGTGCGGCCCCGGGAAGGGGGGGTAGCCGGACACCGAGGGGTCGCCCCGGCACTCAGTGGTCACGGAGGAAGGCTCCCCACAAACATCCTGAAGCAAATAGGAGTGTGTCTGGTGCATGAGCGGGTGGTGCCCGGGTGGGGGGTGTGCATGTGTCCTGACTCCCAGAGCAGGTGAATGTGGGCTGAATCGGGAAAAGGGTCTTTGCATGTGAATTCTGTTGAGGCTCCCAGATGAGGTCCGCCCTCAACCCCTCGGTGCGTGTCCACGCATCCTTGCAAGGAGCAGAAGAGGAGACAGCCGTGCGGAGACCCAGCAGAGAGCGGAGGGACACCACCACGGGCCACAGAGCGACCGCAGAGTGCGAGGAAGGGCTGTCCTAGGAGCAGCACAGATCCCGAGGCTCGAACCACAGAAATTCATCTCTTGAGTTTCTGGGGGCTGAGGTTGAGGTCAGGGTGTCAGCAAGACGGGAATCTCCAGAGGCCTCTCTCGAGGGCACCTCACAGGGTCTCGCTTCCGCATGGGTCCGTGCCCTGACCTCCTGTTCCCATGCAGGACACCAGTCCCGTTGCCTTAGGGCCGTCCTCGGGACCACATTTAACCCTAATCATCCCCGGAGAGGCCCATCTCCAAATACAGTCGTGTTGGGGTTAGAGCTTCAGCAAGTGAATCGGGACCGACACGTGCAGTTGGTAACAGGAAGTTTCTCCTCCGAACCTTGGGAGAAAGCGAGCTCCTGGTGACATTGGACTCGTGGCCCCAGAACCGTGCGAGACTAACTCCTGTTGTCCTGGGCAGCCCCTTCCTCCAACACAGTGGACACGGCCGGACATGCACGCTCCTCTTCGTGTGTGTACAACGTGCGTGCCACACACAGGAACACGCACGTGCATGCTACAAACACTTGTGAGCGGTGAGCATTCACATGTAAGTGTGTGTGTTACACGTGCAAACAGCGAAGCCTGAGCGTGTGTTGACACCACACCAGCCCCTGGAGGGACCGTCACTCACCAGTTTGGGCCACGCTTAGTGTGTGACACACCCAGGACACACACGAGCTTCCTTCGCAGAGTTGACAGTCCCATAGGGGGTGTCCGGGAAGAAGCGCCTGGTGGGGGTGGGGGCCTAGAGAGCCAGGACACGCGGGCAGGGGCACCGGGATGGAGCTGGTGCGAGTGTCCTGCCCAAGCTGACGATTCCTTTGTTTGCGGAACAAGGGACAAGACGCCTTCGAGCGGCCCCCGAGCGTCTGCGGCCCTCCCCATGGTCCCCGTGGCAGACTTCAGCGTTGGCAAAGGGGCCAGGGGCTCTCTCCGTGGGGCCAGACTGCCATCCGGGCACGTGGGTCCCTAACGCAGGGTTTCCTTTGTTTTCTCTTGCTGGGCTTTGCAGAAGCAGGGCCGGTTCCCGCTCTCTGCCCCCTGTGCCCGGGATGCTGGGGCCTGCGGTCGACCTTGGGGCTCGCGGCGTCCTTGTCTAAGAGGTGCTTAGAGGTGCAGGTCTCGGGCCTCATCCTTCCTCCACGGGATCAGAATTTGCATTTTAACGCCATCCCCAGGAGGGTCCTGGGCATGAGTGTGAGAACAGGTAACCCACCGACCCACGGCAGCTTGGCAGAGGCCCGGGATTTGCTCTCTGTCCCAACTCGGCCGTGTCTGCGGAGACGCCCCGCGCGGCCCATGCTGCCGTCTGCTCCCCGGACTACCTCACACAGTGCTCTGCAAGCAAACTCCCAGAGCCTGGCACGTCACCCTCACTGAGCGATTCGCCCAGCCTGGCGCACGCCAGGTGAGGTCTGCCTCCTGCACCAAGAGCAGCGGAAAGCTAGTGACCCACTGTGCTAAACTGACCCGGAAACGGCTTTGCACTTAATTGTAATTTGCTATGGGTGCCACGGTGTTCTTCTGTGGAGAGAAAACCGGCCCCTGCTCTGGTGAGGGCCGCCGCTGCAGCTGACGGCAGCGACAGCCAATGGGGCGGGCAGAGCCACCTCCCGACGCGGGGGTAGGAAGCCGGGGCAGCTGTCCCCAGGCCGCGGAGCCCATGTGCCACCTGGAGGGGTCCTGGGAGCCCGGCTACAGCCGAATGCCTGGTGTGGCCTCCCAGGGCTAGGAGCCCGGGCCCCCTGTGGAGCAGCCCAGAAAAGGGACTTCTGTGATGGCCGGGATTACTGTGCTCTGTCTTCTACAACCAGGCCCGCCCCAGGCAAAGTAGAGAAGCCTTCTGGGGGGTTCCACGTCAGCCCCTACTACCCTGACTCCCAGCCCCCTCTCCCCTCTGTGGCCCCAGGCACAACCCTCTGGCTGTTCCCATCACTGGCAGTGGGGAGCCTCTGACCCCAGTGTCCAATGTCCAGCCCCACACCCCAGTTCCCAAAGGGCTCTTCCTAGGGCCTCAGGTCTTGAGGGCAGGCACATCCTCCCTCACAGGAGATGATTCACCCGGACCAGAATCCCGGGCTGGCCGTCCCGTAAACCTGTGTTTCTGTATCTGGAGTTTTGCAGTGCCCAGCCTGGGCAGCCTTACGCAGAAGCCCAGGCCCAGCCTCAAGGCAGTTCAAGGTTGTTCAGAGCAGCACCAATGCCAGAAACAGCAGAGGCCACCCCAGTCTCCTCCGTGGACCCTCACAGGGCGCTGATCCTTACTAGGGCCGAGCAAGCACTTCCCTCATTTAACCCAAGAAAGAGAGGCTAGAATGACCCTCGTTGTATAGATCAGTGCAGGAGGCATGGGTCTGAGAAGCCTCCCGGCAGGCAGAGGCAGGAAATGCATCCTGGGGCGCCTGAGCCTGGCCCCGCCCAGCTGTCACCCTAACCCATGTCCGAGTCAGGAAAGGCCTGCACTTGCTGGCTTCACACCTCAGACGCATCTGGAGCAAACCGGCCGGGTTCGGGCCCTCGGCTGTGCGCACCGGCGCCCTCCGCCCCAGCCCTCCCGGCTGCTGAGGAATGCCTCGGGGCTCCCGGCGCTCCGCGGGGGAAGCTGCAGAAGCTCCAGTCAGATCTCCCTGTGGCCACTTTCTTCCGCAGGGCGGGAGGACGTTGAGTTGCCTTGGAGACATGGAAAAATTTCTTCTGACAAGAGGTGTCCTCGGTCTTGTGTTCAGACTATAGGCAACAGAAGTGTGCACGCTTCTGGGACCCAAAGACGACCATCAAGTAGACTTTGGACCCGGGTCCCATCCATTATGTTAATAGTGCTTGTCTGAGTTGTGGAGGGTGTGTGTCTGGGCTCTAAGCCTTTAGGGGGGGCTTGAAAGGCAAGATGGAGCGAGAGAAGGACGCTCCTGAGCACCTCGTCCCGACGTTAGCTGACAGCGGAGCCCTCCCCAACAGCCTCCTCCAAGCTTGTTCAGATCCAGGAGCTGCCTCAGCCAGCGCATGAAGAAGGACAGGTCAGGGCAGGCACCTGACCATGGCCTGGAGGGGCCCGCGTGGGATAGGAGATCCTGCTCGACACGGCGTCTTGGGGAAGTGACCACTACAGAGGGGTCGCCTTCTGGACTTGAACCCTCATTTGAGGTGCCCCGGGGCGTTCTTGAGTCTCTGAAGCTCTAGGTCACCGTCTGGGGATTTGGGAAGATGAGGGCCCTCTGTCGAGGTCTCAGTGGAGTGGGCTCTGGAAGACCAGGGTTCCCCCGTCCCTTAGAAGCTGACCCCTAGAGTCCAAGGGGCAGGGAGGAAGGAAAGACCATTCTAGCTAAGCAAGATGTGCCAGAAGAATTCAGTGAGTTTTCAGTCTGCTTCTGGGGAAAGAACAAAGTGTGGGAAAGGATGAAAAGAACCAAAATTGAAATATGGTCACAGAAGTCAGAGTGTGGCTACCTCCTGTGATTAGCTGGGAGTTAGGGAAGGTGCTACTGACCTTCAGTCGTAAGCTGAGTTCCAAGCAGGTGCTCTGGGATTGGATGTGAGGAAACAAATCGACAAAAGGGTCTGGCCCTCTCTCTGCCCCACAGAGCTCAGAGTCCGGGGAGACAGAGATCATGTGGCAGAGGGGCCGTGTGGACATCTGCTCGGAGCTGTGAGGACGGGATGAGATGCCTGAGGCCAGCGTGGCCGGGAAGCCCATGGAAGGGGATAAACCTGGAGGAGTGCGGCCAGGCGGTAGGGTGGGGTGGGCCGGCACTCGGGCCTGGCTGGTGAGCTCACTTCCCCCGGGGACCCCCGGGGCCCTGCGGGATGGTCTACATGAAGGCCGCGGGGTTTCAGGGTTTCATGTTATTCTTCCCATTTTTCAGCCAAGGATGCTGAGGCTTACTTCTAAGCAGACGACGACCTTCCCAGGGTCGCTCAGCCACCAGAAGCCAGAGCTAGAATTCAAAGACGCTTTTCTGACAGCAGATTCCCTCCCAGGGCTACATGATATTGCCTCTTGTTACAAACGTCGTCTTGAAATCAAACAGCATTAGTTTTCAGGACCATCCTCATTGGTATCGTGTGGGTCAGTGTCTGGTTTTTGACATACGGAGACGAATATTCCACAGGCACCTTGGCTACCAGCAGGACTTGACCACGAAGCCTGGAGACCGAGTGCCACCTCGGATGCCCTACCTCTGGTCTCTCGGGTCAGGGGAAGCTTCCTCGTAGCAGAGAATGCGGGTTGCCTTCCCACAGCCAAAAGAACCCCAACATTTCAGCTACCTCATTGCCCCACAGTTAAAAGATCTCCATCTTCCATGTCTGTGTGGCACGGTTTGTGCAGGGGACCGGGCGTGGACTAAGGACCTGTGAGCCAGGAGCTGTGGCTGCGGACCTTCTCCCCCACTCTTTGGGCCCCTGAAGCAGGTGCCATGGCCGAGCAGCCCCCCAGGAGACTTCATGTCCCCATGTCTGGAGGCTGCCACCCATGCCCCCTGCCCTGTGCCAGGACCCTCCTGTGGGGAAAACCTGGGCTTTGTTTAGCTGTTAAAATGCCAAATTTTCTATCAAACAGGATGGAAATGGTCAACACATCACTCCTTGATGACAAGAGGGAAAGACGCCGTCTCAGGTGAACGGCTCTGGCACAAGCTCTTTGGGCCCTGAGTCAGGAGCTCTGTGGGACCTGAAGTCCAGCGGGAACTCAGGTCCCCTAACTCTGCTCCCACCCAAAGCAAACCCCGGCTCCTCAGGGTTCCTGATGCGCCACGACGTGGTGACGGACTGAGAGGACTGCTAGCTGTTCTCTGCTGCCCACCTCCTTCTCCTTCTCTTTGGACCTGACAACTATGGGATGATCTGAAGGCATCACTTTTCTGAGCATTTCTTATAGCCTCTCCCTTGTCTCAGCCCTCTGTCCCCACCCAGATGCAAAACTCTAGTCTCCCCACAGTGCCATCAGCCTGCCCACAGCCCCACGTCACCTTAAAGATCTTCCCCTCCCTGGTGTCCCCCCTCCATAGCCACATGCCACATGTCAGCACCTGCTTCTCCCAGAAGACATCTCAGATTACCTCTAGCTGAACTAGTTTGTTTCCAGTGGTGACAGCGGAGGGGTATTTGCGCTACGTGGTCCCCTGATACAGTGGGAGCCTGTCAGCCAGGAGGGGCCAGCTCGGGGAGAGAGACGCATGTGGGGCCAGGTTTCCTGGAGCCTGCACTGCCTTTGCCTGGCTGTCTTTCCTGTCCACAATGAGACCTAAATCTAAACCATGAAACAGGCTTCCAAGAGAGCCACTGCTCCCCGCGAGTTTGCTTCTGACTGCTGGGGTGGCTGTCCGTGGTGCCAGGAACGCTCGCAGGGGCACTCAGGCGGCCGGCATCCCACCGCAGCCGCAGGGGGCGGGTCCAGGAAGGTGGGTTTCCTGACCCCGTGCTGTAGGCTGTCTCTGGCACCGATGCCGCCGTGTGAAGCAGCTTACGAAATGTGTGCCAAGGCTAAGTTGCCACATCTCCAAGCAACACTTTGTAGAGTCAGGAGTCTGCCGCTGCTGGGGTCCTACGCCCTCCATCCCCAGCGGCGGATCAGGGGCCAATGGAAGAGCCAGAGGAAGGCTCTGGAGCCCATCGTAGCCCCCACTCAGACTTCCTGATCTTAGACATCACAGCATTTGCATTTCAGGGACTAGATCTCCTCACCGGTAGTTTGCGGGTCATCGTAACTCTTCAACGGTCTCCCCTAAATTGGAAGAGGCCATGTTAGGAAGGGCCTCCTGGCAGTGGGGACCAGCATGATGCCCCCACACCCTGGGGTCTCTTCCCTTCCTGTTCTTGTTTTCTGCCTCTTCTCCTCTCCCTCTTTTCTTCCAGTTGGCACAGGGAATCCCCACTAAGGGATTCATCAGAAATTCCTTGGGAATTCCAGTAGGTAAATGGAGTGACATTTTTCTAGGGAATGTTATAAAGGATCTTATACATCTGAGCTGATGAGAGACGGACAGACGGAGGCTTGGGAGGCTGGCTGGTGGGCAGGAAAGAGAGAGGGGGCTTGAGTGCAGGTGGGAGAGCTGAGCCGTGTGTTCTCATCTTCCAGCTTCAGGGCCCGTGAGATCCCCTCCTGTTAGCACTCCTGGGGCATCCTAACCACACCGTAACGGCGATGACTCAACAGTCCCCCTCACAGCAGACTTGGCGCCTCCCTGTGCACGCAGCAGGGCCCCCCGTTGGCAGCCGCTGGATCCGAGTTCTCGAGGGGCTCGACAACTGCCCTGCGTCCACTGGAGACGCACAGTCCCTGCGTGGACGGACCCGTGCCCTGGCCTCCTTGCTGAGCCGAGCCTGGCACGACGTCTGCAGGAGGGCCGGGGGGTGCACACCCCCAGGCTGCCTCAAGCCCGATTATGCTGACATCAGACCCGCTGTCCGCCTGCCCCTGCGCTCCGCGCGGCCTAGATTATTCTCACCAGAAGCGTCCTCTGGAAGGGAGCGGAACATAAATCACTGGGCTCGTCATCTTTCACGGGGTCACTGAGCCCCGAGGAAGGTCTGGGTTCTCGGGGTGAAGGTTTTGCAGACTCGGTGCCCTGCTCACAAGTAGCCTGCTTTCCCGTCGTCTGTGCCGGGCTTTGGGGAAGGTGGAGGGGCCGGGGCCTCTGCGTGGGGGAGAGTTTCGTCCAGTACGATGCGCACGTTCCTGGAAATCAGCACCGTGAGCGGCACTGAGCAGTGAGACCCCAGGACTGCCGGCAGTAGAGACACAACAGCCAGAAACCTCAGCCTAGGCTCCCGGGAAGGACGGCAGAAGAGCTTTGCACCTACGTGCCCCGGGCGCCCGGCGCGAATGCCGCCCCGGGGAGTAGCCCACAGTGAGCTCGCGGCCACGGCTGTCAGGAGGGCCGCACCGGCGGGCTCTCGGTGGAGGAATTCTGCATGAGATGAGGTGGCAGATCTGTGACACCGAGGGCAGATCTGTGACACCGGGAGCCGGCTGGGGGAGCCTGGGTGCGGGGAGCATGTGGCTGAGCCTTCCCCTGCATCCGCTCAGGTCAGCTGGTGTTTCTTGTGGGTGAAACCACGGTGAGTGAGCGTGAAGTGTGCTCTGTGCTCAGGGTGTCGCCTACTGTATCCGTCGTGTTGGAACACGTTTGCATTTCAAAACAGTGTCTGTGATGGAACAGACCGCGTGTCCCAGTTTCCTGGGGACCCCCAGAAATGCCTGTGGTCCCATGTAATCCTCTCGAATGACACTCGTTCCAACACCAGGGTTCCCGGGTCGCCCCGTGCGTATGGGGCCTAGACTCCTGGCACCGCTGAGACGAGCGTGTCTTCCACAAGAGCCCCTGCCTGATGGCGCCATGGGGGAGACCAGCCAGAGCCTTCCCGCGAAGCCTGCCGCACGTGTCCCCCCACCCTCAGCCCCTCTTCATGGACCACACTCGCGTCCTGCCAGAGGTCAGCTGCCTTCCCTGTGTCTCTCGTCACTGTTCTGTCCTCCGGTTACATCGGGTCAGGCATCCGGGGACCAGGGGCCCGAGATCCAGCTTCAGTAACTGGAAAATGTCAGCACCTGTCCCTAACGATGTGTATGTGCGGAGCCTTGAACCTCGGTCTGAGGAAGGTCACGGGACTGCTTGTTGACATGCAGTTTCCAGCCCCATCCGCGGAGATGCGGGCGTAGGACGCCAGGGACCGGGGCCGCATCTTCAACACGCGGCCTGGGCGTTTGGAGGAGGGTGCTCCACGGCGACACTTTGGGAAGCACGGGTCTGGTCCTGCCTGACATGGAGTGAGTGAGTAGACTCGGTTCTCTGTGGAGCCTGTCTCCCCTTCAGCTTTGCAGATGCCTGCGGCGTGAGTGAAGCCTGGTGTTTTGGAGAGAGCACGCGGCAGAGCCCGGGCACCTCCACTCCCGGCTGAGCGCGCTTCCAGAAGTCGGTCCCAGCCCGAGCGGCAGCCCTGTCGCCCGCGGGACGACCTGCAGCCCCTGCTTCTTCCGTTATTGAAGACCCCGTGCAGCTCTGCCCCAGCCTCTCCCAAAGCGGGTGCTCGGGGCCACCTAAGCCCTTAGTGGTGATGCGGCTGGTGTTCCAGCGGAGCCCGCGCACCGGGTCAGCGGACACGATGGAGAGGGGCCAGGCCCGCTGCGGCTGCTGGGAGGGGCTGGGAGAGGAGGACCCACAGCGGGCCATGCCCCTGCCTCCCGCCTGTTCTGCAGCCGCCGCCCCTCCCTTCCCCGGCCCGAAGCTTCCACGGGACCTTCACCAGTGTGCAAACGGCAGAGCAGTTCAGCTG
This sequence comes from Pteronura brasiliensis, assembly GCA_004024605.1. Taxonomy (NCBI): domain Eukaryota; kingdom Metazoa; phylum Chordata; class Mammalia; order Carnivora; family Mustelidae; genus Pteronura; species Pteronura brasiliensis. The sequence continues at coordinate 283,612 of PJEN01001000.1, forward strand.
AAGAAAACGGAGGAAGGTCTCATGGGGGCCGTTTGCAAATATGCTAGAAGGGAAGGGCTTCAGCTGAAGGAGAAGTGTCAGCTAGGTTCCGGAAAACGAAGACAGGCTCCGAAACCCCATTGCTTCTAGGGGGTCTCCTACGATTAGGAGTCACATGAGGAAGGAGACATGACAAGATGCTTGTGTCCGGGAGGGAGGCGGGGGGCCGGGGTGCTGGTCAGGGTGGCTGGGGAATGAATGCGGGCGGGCGGGAGTGGCTGGCAGAGAGCCAGGGTGAGCCAGTGGTGCTGGGGTGCTGCTCCTTGCTGACCAGAGGATACGCAGTGACCTTGCATTTGAACCTTAAATCTGGGAGGGAAGGGAGGCCTGCGCGAGCCCCTCGGAATCAGCAGTCTGCCGTGGGGGCTGCGGACACGCCGGGCTGCTCCGATGGGCGTCTGCTCTCCTGCTCCCCGCACGGCCCGGGCACCACACTGCGGAGAGCAGGACGCGCAGGCCTGCAGCAGGGCCGGCAGGGAGCGGCTTCTAGGAAACGCGAGGAACAGGGGCTGTTCTCTTGGGAGGGTGCGGGGGAAACGGATAGTTTTCCAAGCAAGTGAGGAGAGTCACGTGGGATGAAGGACGGGCGGGCTCAGGTGGGAGGGAGCTCCCGGGGCAGAACAGCTCCCAAGGTCCGTGGAAGTTCCCAAGAATGAAGACGAGAGTCCAAAAAAAGTAAAGTGCAATTGAAGTCTGACTTTGTTTACTCTGACAGAGTCCGGATCAAGTCCTCACTAAACACGGGCACTGGAAGTCAAGGCCTCAGACGGAGCCCCTGATACCCTGTGACTTCCAAGAGTTCGCGGAAGCATGCCGTCTAGGGAAAGGTGCGCTTTGGGAGAAAGGAAAGGCCACGAGATCTTACTGCTTTACCGAGTGAGATGGGAAGGGCCGCGGAGTCCACCTTCCCTGAGCTGCAGGCCGGGCCCGGGGCTCGGCTCTTCCACCGCCAGTGCTGTGTGCTCCCTTTGGGTGACGATTCAGTGTGATGGGCCCAGCCACCGCAAGCTACTTTCGGGCGTGTGTGCTGATCTCAGTCCCAGGCTGCCCAGCCAGACTGAGAGGATGGCGAGCCCCAGGCTGTGTAGACACAGGCTTCACAGATGGGCACATGGAGACCTGCCTCGTGGCCCCCGTGCACTCCTGCCCAGCCCAGCATCCTGGGGAAGCCACGTCTCTACTCCCCTGCACCGTGGACGGCGCCAGGCTTTCTATCAAACTGTGCGTGCACGTGTGTGTGCACGCATACCGAGTAACAGGGGCGACAGAAATAAATACTGAATATCCAGATACCTCCAACCTGATCCGTGCAGCATTCTCCCCAAATACACATGCGATCCCTTGCAAATCGCCTGGAATAAGAAACTCAGCATCATTGCAAACGTAATGGCGTCTATTTTAACGAAGTTTAAATATAAATTTTAAATATAAATTTTGTCCATTGAAATAAAGTTGAAATGTAAATATTGCAATATTTTATTTCTTATCAATTTTATTGAAACAGAATTCCACTCAAAGAAGAAAATAGGGAGATACACCACCATATTTAAAGCATTATGGAAAATAAAATGAACAAAGAAAATTGTGGAAAGCACGTATCCTACAAACTTGATGGCTTATTCCAACAGGACTGCCAAATTCTGTGATAAAGGAGAACACAGCAGATATCTGGATGACTTCGTGAGAGTGTTTGAGACACTGTACTTTCACAGATAATCTGCACTTCCGGAACCAGGAATGCCAGTTAGAAACGGACTCCCCACAGCATAAACCTACTAGAACATGTGGGATGAACCTGATCCCACAGAATGCTGGTGAGGGTGTGGAGGCCCGGAACCCTCGGGCACTGCTGGGGGCACGCGATCGTGGGTCAGTTTCCTGAGAAGTCAGGCCCACACTACCATGAGCACCGCCGGTGTTCGTGTCCCAGCATTCTCCCCAGGCATCAAGAGGCAGCACGCCGAAACCCCCACGTGAGTGCTCACAGCAACTTCTCCTGTGCAGCCAAGACCCGGATACTCCAGCTAGCGATGGCACTCGGACCCTGACACGGGCGTGCCCACGGAGCAGAGGGCCGCACGGTGACGACACGGGGAAGCGAGCTGTTGGTGCACACAGCATGGGCATGTCTGTAAATAATCAGGCCGAGGGAGGGAGGCCAGCCGGGAAGATTCCATTTATACACAACTTAAAAGATGCAAATTCACCGAAGCTGGCAGAAGACAGAGGAGTGGTTGATGGGGGATGGGGGTAGGGGGCGTTCTGAACACGTTCACTCTCCTGATTGTGGTAATGGTCTTGCCGGTATACAATACGTTAAATTTGATCGAATTGTACACTGTGTGCAGTTCATTCTGTGTCAATTATCCCTTGATAAAGCAGTTCAAATTGTTCTAGAAGGGGAGAGTCCTGCCGTCATAGACAAGCAGCACTAATGTGAGACTCAAGTGCTTGAGCAAAGCGAGATCCGGTCATTAACGGCTTTTGCTCTCAGGGATGATGACCAGCGTTCCGAGGAGGGAAGGGACCAGTGTTCGCGTGTACTTCCAGCGTGAGTGCTGAATGGTCCCCATTCTTGGCGGGAACATCCCAAAGCTCACAGATGTTCGCCCTCGTAGAGCAGCTGGACACCTGCCAGCATGTCATCCCCCCGAGACCACAGAGGGGTGCACTCGTAGTCCTTCTCACAGCTCTCCGAAGACTTCTCAAAATAGTGAGGAGTAGGACGCAATCCAGAACTCTCCACTCAGGGGTGCTGAGTTCAGTAAAGGACAGCTATGCACCCACGCCTCTCAGCCCTTCTCCTCGTTCTCTCTCTCTCCGCGTCTCTCTCTCATAGACACACAAAGGTTTCTGAGAGTTACGAAAGCCCACATTGGATGTTTCTTGCATATTGTCAAACAACACGATCACCTATGACACGTCTTGTGAATACTTCCAGATCAGTAACAGAAGAATCAACGTGTTCTTGTCATGACTTCATTGTATGTGTGACTACAAGTAACTTTCCATGACATCGGTCAATGGCTATTTACATCTTTCCCTTTGTTTTAAAACTTCCCAATACTACAGCGCGTGTGTTTTTCCACACTCATGAGCGTCCATGTGAGAATAATAAGTTCTGAGAAGTGGAATTTCTGAGTTAAAGGATATATTTGTTTGAAGAACTGATGGACATTTGATCTCCAGAAGTGGGGCCCGGTGTGTGTCTACACCACCAACCTCTCCACACATTCTGTGCAACAACAGACATTGGAGTGTTAGCCTCCGCGCTCTGGGAGGTTAAAACAGACGCAATCATTTCTTTGTTTTAGTTTCATCAAATTGTTGGCCTGCAATGCCTGCGTGCCATTTTGTGTGTCTGGGGTGTGGCAGGAGGGATGCAAAGAGAAAGCCCACCCACCACCCATGCCACACGATCCCAGTGAGGTTGTGAATCATCCATGCTCACCTCCTCAGCCTGAGAGGCTGCAGTGGACCAGGCTGGGCCACGCCCCAGAGAGAGCACGGACTCAGAGTGTTCGTGGGACCCCAATGGGACCAGCATTTCCTTGCAACTTCCCACCCTAAGAGGTGAGAATTGGCTTTTTCTTACTTGTAGTCATAAGCTGTAGGAAATCTGGCCTTTATTTTTCCACCACGTGGACTGACTGTGGTTGTAGCAGAGGAGAATTAAGTCCAAATCACAACATCATCAGAGGCCAGTAGAATCAGAATGGTGAGCAAGCTGTCCATGTTGTAAGGACTCCTGACTCCAGCCATGCCTGAAGGAGGATCACTCATCTTTCCAGTTATGTAAACCATTATATTTCTTTCTGCTTAAGCAACGGAACTTGGATTTCTATCCACCTCCTGATATTAAATGTTCTTTGATCATATTTTAAAAGCTGTTTGTTGTCTTCTTACTGATAAAATAACCTGGAGGAAATTAGCCCCTTGTTTCCAACCTGGTATTTAAAAAAAAAAAATTACCTGAGCCCTAGAACATATTAGGCTTTGGGTGTCACTGAGCCAGTTATTTTAACTTACCAAGTGTCTATTGTTAGTAGATGACAAACTTAGTGTAAAGAGAAAGACGTTGAAATGAAGAGTCAGCCTGAAAACCTACCTAGCTGGCAATACGGGGGGCCAGAGTGTACAGAGCTTAACAAACTTCATTGTTCTAGAAACTGATAGTCAAATCAGACTGAGCAACAAGAACTGTGCATGCGCGTGAATGACCTTGGAGCATCCGACCTCCGCTTCTAACCAGGTCAACCCTGAGACCAGTTGGTGGCCGTGCCAGCCAAAAAGAGCATATGCAAAATGAATTAGGTGGTTAGTCAGCTCCTAAGACATTCAGGTCTCTCCCGGGCTGGATCGACAGCCAGAGGAGAGAGCCAAGCCTTCCTGAGACAGGGATGGGCAGCCAGCCCCACCAGTAGGCCAGCAGCTCTGTTCCCCACCAGCTGTGGCCGCAATGTGGCTATCTGCATCCGTGCCAGGCTGCAGGAGGCTGCTGCTGGGGCCTGGCTGAATGTGACTTGAAGGACACACCCGTGCGGAGGGGCCGGCGATGCTTCCTCCCAAGCTTCTCTATGACCGCAGTGTGCACGTGTGCACACACACGGACGTGCATTCGCATGTACACACAGCGCACACCCCACATTCCAGGCTGGAAGGGGCTCCCGCGGGGTGGCTGCCTGTGCCCCAGCAGGGGAGAAGGGCTCTGGGCCAGGCGTCCGGGGAAGGAGGCATCGCTGCGGCAGGGGACGGAGCTGGGCGTTTTCATGACGTCCGCCCTGACGTACTAGGTGAGCCACAGGGCCCGATGTGGACTGTGGCAGCCGACCCCTTCCTCTTCCAGGCCTGGGCGGTCTGGGATGGAGCCCGTGTGACCTTGTCTGCAAGCCGCCAGACAATGGGCAGCATTTCTTTTGGGAGAGGATTCAAGACACTGTGCAGCTGGTCTCATTAGCGTCCTGGGGCAGAGGCTGGCTCGCATTGCTCCACCTCCCCCAGGGCCCATCTTCAGTGACAGCGCGGAGGGGACGTGCACTCGCAAGGTGCTCTTGGAGAAAGGAGCACTCTTCAGGAACAGTGCTCACGGAGTCTGGGTGCAGGACAGACTCGTCCCCACCAAGCGTGGGACTGCCATGCTCTGCCACCAATGTCCTCCCAGGAGGGTCCTCTCCGTCACCCCTGCCTGCAGGGGTGCCCCCAGTCAGTGACATCTTACGCACCACTGGGGGCGTCCCAGGCCAGTGGCTCCTGAACTTCAGGTCTAAAAGGAGTAAAACATGTCCTACAAGTAGAGTGAAGGAGGGCTGACATGGGGCAGAGTGCTTACCGTCCCTCGTCACCCCTAGTTCATAGAAGGGAGGTCCTACGTGCACCAACAGGCAGGGTGGCCTCAACCAAACAGAGACATTTGTCCCCACGGGCGTGTTCGGTTTCCTGACGCACTGCTGGGCTGTCCGCACATCCCTCCCCGTACCGGAGACCACCCGTCACGGCGGCCAGGCAGGAACAGAGCATGGGGCTTTGCCCTCCTTCAGCCGACCTCACCTTCTCTGGCTGTCAGATGGACGAGGACAGCTGATAGCAGGTAAGACTCTGCGTGACATCGTCCGCAGGGAGCTGAGTTTGGGCGTTATCCTACCCAAGGAAGTGTTCAGGGGGAGATGGCCATGCAGCAGGCCGGCGGGGCTAATGTTTCCGTTCTTAGAGGTTCCTCCCCACGTGGGCCCTGCCCCACTCCGGGATCACAGGATGCCTGTGAGCTCTCAGCTCCTGGGCCTGTGGTCTTGGCCCAGCATTATTTCTCACCCATGGAATGGAGGCCACAGGCACCCACTTTCCCCCCTGAATGGCGCCTCTGAGATCCAGCTGCAGGCTCTTCAAATTTGTCCCTTTTTTTCTCCTCCCCTCCTCCCCCTCCCCCTCCTCCTTCAATGTTCAGGAGACTTTGAATTCTGGTTCAGGAAAGACCAATCTAGAGAAGAGTAGCCATCCAAATAGAGTAAAATAAAATACAGTCTCCTCCCTTAGGACTGCGAGAGACACAGCACTTGGAACATGGGGGCTCTGGCGTCACGGCCCAGGCTCACCTCTTCCCGCTCACTCTGTGCACACAGAGGGCCCTGCTCTCGCCAGCCCTCTGGCCTCAGATGATCACTCAGTGCTCCTCTTGGGGCTCAAAGCCCGGATGGACACACCCCCACACGGGAGGAGACAGGACAAGCTTCCACGGGCATCCTGCACGGAGCCTCTGGGCCCAGAAGGATGGCCCCTCCCTCCAGGAGCTGGCCCCCGAGCTCTCCCCGCGGCTGGCTAACTTGGAAGAGCTCCCTCCTCAGCCTTGAGCAAGTCGGGAGACCGCCTGACCGTCCAGCTCCTGTGAAGGAGAATCAGATTAATCCCTCCTCAGGGGCATGTGGGAGAGTCAACGACACGAAGGTGGGGAGACGCTGAGAAATCACTGTGTATGTGTGTCATGGGGAAGCAGCCGCTTTCTTCCCTTGACCTCCTTTGTGATATCGTTCCGGAGGTTCCAGACGAGCGTGGACCAGGAGCAGGCAGCCCTGCGCGGCCCGTGTCTGCGCCCGCCCTCGGAAGACAGGAGGCCAGTACAGAAGAGCTACCTTCGGAGAAACCACTAAAATACCGGACGAAAATGAGGGCCCTAGAATTCCCTGGAAGCAGAAAAAAACTGATTTCCCAGGAGGGGACGAGGTCCAGTGTGATACAGGAGAGACATCAAGGGAAATGAGACCCCAGAGCAAGGCCTTCTGGCTCAGCCATAAGAAGTCCTCAGTGACCTTCCAGAGGCTGACCGGGGAGCACTGTTGGGGTCGCATCTCGGGTGACACGGCCGCCAGACGCTGCGTCCTCTCCCACAGCGTGCACGTCACACAGCGTCCGTCTGGTGACTGAATCCTGGGCGATTGTCTTCGGTATTAAAAATTGTCACTTCCTTCTTTCTTTACCTGTTTGTAGTGCTGATCTACAAAAATTAAACACAAAACTGATGTTAACAAACTCTTAAGGGAATTGGGAGTCCAAAACTGTACAGTTAGATTTTTTTCAGACGCTTGATTTTCTGCCACCTGATTTTGAGCCTTCAGTGTCTTACTGTGGTGATCACGTTGACTGATCTGTGGGTCCCTGAAAGAAATCCGTGATGGCAGCATCTGAACTTTTTAATGCTGCTGAGTTCAGTCTGCCGGTATTTTGGTGTGGATTTTTGCGTGTATGCTCATCAGGGCTGCTGGCCTGAGATTTTCTTCCCTTTCAGTGTCCTTGTCTGGTTTTGGTATCAGAGTGCTGCTGGCCACGTCCCAGGAGTCTTCCAGTCTCTGGGAATTTTGAGAAGGGTTCGCGTTAGCTCTCCCAGGATGTCTGGTAGAGTTCGCCGGAGGCCGTCTGGACGGGCTCTCGCAGCAGCTTGGACATGAGCACGTGTGAACCAGCTGCCGGTCCCCGTTCTCCGACGGGGTTTCCTGTCCTTCCGCAGACAGCGAAGCCGCGGCACCCTGTCGCCTTCTGAACGTGCCCAGTGCGGAGGTCCCTCATTGATCCTGTCCAGAGGGACAACACAGTTGACACGTCATCATGCAGAAGTCACCAAATGGAGGGACCGTCTGCAGTTACCCACTGAAGCCGGAAAGCCAAAGCACGATGTCCAGAATAATATTCAGGAGGACGTGTTTCATTTCTGGTTGTGACGCAGAAATCACTTCGAGCCCTGTGGAATCCCACCAGGTCTCTGGACACTAGTGTAAACACCTTCTCTCTGATGGATGGAAACTGCTCCCAAGAAGGTCACTTTTCAAGGAGCTTCTGCTCTTAAATCTTAATTCTAAGCGATGAACGAGTTATTTTGATTAGTGGAACACATAAGGAAGGTTTGGGCCAAGGAAACGATTCTTGCCTGGAGTCGTGAAGCCTGTCCAGACAGGTGGGCCCTGCTGCTCCTGCCCCACGTCCCCAGATCAGTGGCAGACAGCTCTTCTCTCACAAAGGCTGCCGGAGTGGGGCGGGGAATGCGCAATTTAGATCGTCCTTTGCAACACAGCACACACCGTAGTTTAAGTTACTGAGGAGAAAACCCATCTCATGGGTAACCGCGGGCCATGAGGTTTGGGGGTGCGGGTTGCTGAGGAGCACAGAGCTGAGACTTAGGGGTACATCAGCAGGGAACCCTCGTTCCGCCTAATGACAGGCGAGCCACAGAACCTCCTCTGGGTCCCCTCCTCTTCTGCAGAATGGGGCAAAACCTGTCTTCGACAACCTGTCTCAGCAGTGGGAGGGACCACAGAGGGTCACAGAGGGGCCATGATGCACGAATGTGTGGTAGGAACACTGGGGGGGGGGTCTTCATGGCGCGGCTGCCCCCCCATGGCCCACCACAGACAGGACGCACAAACTCAGCATGTTCTGAAGACCCATGGTATTCTGCGTCTTCGCCCTTCCAGACACAGAGGAGTTGGAGGTGAGGGAAATGGAGCGTGGCAAGAAGCAGAGGAGTGGTTACCCAAGTCCCTGTGGCCGGCTGGGAGCACCAGCAGGAGACGTGGGGCATCGGCCAAGCGGGGAGGCCTTCTCTGGCAGCCGTCCTGGGGCTTGGGACTGCACCGTGCATGGGGTGCTGTGCAGAAGGGCTCAGGGCCCAGGTCCCACTTTCCCCCATACCTGCCTCCTTTATAAAACAAGCGCTTGTAAACACGTTCTGACCCTGCCCTGCCATGCAGGTCCCAGCACAGGGTCAGGGATGGTCCTTTCGCGAAAGCTGAGGAACCCGCCCACCAGCACAGCGCGGTCAGAGGCCGGCAAGCGCCTGTGTTCCCAGCATTTATAGACTGTCCGCCGGGCTGAGACAGAGAGCATGGAGATCTGTCCCCACCCACGTTTTTTAATTTAAGAACCCCGGGCGATCAGCGTGGGGGTGACAAATGGCAGTGGCTTTACTGCTGTTGGTATTCTGAGGTCAGAATGTGGTTGGAGCCAGAAACCCAGGGATGAAGTATAGCATTAAAAATAATAAAGATTAAAAATACGGAGCCTCCCAAGTCAGCAGAGCGGAGCTAACAACCCCATATAAAGAAGCTTCGTGTGGGATGAGCTTGTGTCTGGGAGGCAGGAGCAAGCATGAGCCACGATAAATCTTCCTCCTGCGCCCGCTACAGAATCAGGGCCAGAAGGGGTGCACCAGCAGGAGGGAGGGCACCAAGGTCGGGGGGCGGGGTGCATGCGTGTGTGTGCGTGTGCATGTGCGTGCGTGTGCGTGCGATGCAGGTGTGTATGCGTGTGTGCGTCCTACCGGTGCACACGCACATGTGTGTGTATGTATGTTGCATTGCGTGTGTGCAATGCACAGTGAAGGCCTGTGTTTGCATGTGTGCAGATGCATGTGTGTATGCACTTGTGCTGTGCCCATGCATGTGAGTGCATGTGTGCATTGTGCCCGTGCATGGGTGTGTGCGTGTGTGCGTGTGTGCACATGCAGGTGTGTATGCATGTGTGCGTCCTACCGGTGCACGTGTGCATGTGCGCATGTGTGTGTCTTGCATGTGCGCGTGTGTGACACACATGTGGGTGTGCATGTACATGTGTGCACGCATGTATACGTACACGTGTGTGCAAGTCCATACACACGCACACCTCTATGCAGTGTGTGCACGTGCATGTGTGTGCACTTGTGTGTTGTGCCCCTGCGTGTGTGCACAAGTACGGGTGAACACGTGTGTGCACGTGTGTGTGCGTGTGCACCTGTGTCAGCATGTGTGCACCATGCCTGTGTGTGTGCATGCGTGTCTTTGTGTGTGCACAGGTGCATGTCTGTGCACGTGTGTGCACGTGTGTCCCCTGCTCCTGTATAAGTATGTGTGCATACGTGTGCGTGTGTGTGTGTGTGTGTGTGTGCTGTGAAAGGGGGTTTGCTCCAGGAGGGCCTGAGAAAGGAGGCAAGGTAGGCCAGCTACCACTCTGATGGGGACGGGAAGTGCTCATTTCTCTCTTGTGTAACCCGACAGGCAGACAGTTCTATTTTCCCTTTGCATTTATCTTTTAAAATTGTATTTTGCTGTAAATCAAGATTCCACAACTTAGTGTGTTTTCTTCATATCTGTAACCTCTAGCAAATCTCTCTCCTCACCCTCTGTCTCTCTTCCCTTCTGTCTCCTTCTCCCTGTCTCTCTCTCTCTCTCTTCTTCTCTCTCTGTGTCTCCCTGTCTCTCTACCGCTCTCTGTCTCTGTCTTCTCATCTTTCCCTCTTCTTTTCTGTATCCTATTCCCTTGCACATTCTTAGTTCCCAAATCAGATCCAGCAGAGGCTCCCTCCTCTTTGACTCTTGCTATAAATAATTTTTCAGGTAAGAACTTGACTCTTCAGGCATAGAAATGGATCTTCCATCGCACAAGGGTATCAAGCACCTGTTAGCTGCCCATCGGTGTGTGAGGTGTGCTGTATAGGTTCGTAAACTTGGTGCTCCAGGAGCTCCTGGTGGACGGATGCAGGAGGAGCTGGGGGCCGGGTTAGGACCAGAATACGAGCGAGGGTAAAGTGTCTCAGGAGAGTCAGTGCCTGGAAGCTGTCACAGAGAGGTGCCAAAGAAGGAGACTGTGTGTGGCTGGGCTGGGGGGGAGGGGCTGGGGAGTCAGCACAGCATTGGGAGCCCCAGCTTCCCAGGGACGCACAGATTTGCACCACACCAGCATTCCTGACGAATGCTTATTGAAAGTAATCATTCATTCATTGGAGAGTCAACGAAATTAATAAAAACAAGGCATTTTAGTTTTCAAATTCTCAAAGGGGCATGGGTTAGAGCATTACCTTCATCATAATTAATTCGGGAAGATAAAGCCTCTGCCCTCCGGGAGATGTCTCCACGGCTTGCCTCCCACGCACCCCTGCTCAGGCATGCCCATGCTCAGCGGATGGGACCTCTGTTTCCCAGGCAGTGGAACGGCAGGGAGGCAGGACAGGACCGCCGAGTCCCGCCCGCCACTGTGTGGCCGAGTGGATGCAGGCAAGTGTCCTCACCCTGCTCTGTGGACCATGATCGCATCTTCTGGACTCGGTTGCTGTGGGATGAATGGCTGCAGATGACAGGTTCGTGTAGGACCACACAGCCGGGTCTCTGCCAGGCTGTCTTGGGGGGTCCCTCAGTGTGGCTCCCTGCAGCTCTGCCACCAACACATACCCGTGGGGCCAGCCATGGTGTCCCCTTCCAAGCTCCCCGCAGGAAGAACAGAGACATCGGACTTCTCTGCCACCAGAGTGCAACTCCCGTGACATGGGTCTTTTCCACGACACTGTTGAGTGTTCCACAGCCCTCAAGCTGGAGGGGGCCAGAGCTCACCAACCCCAGTGTTTCTCTTTGTGTGAAGAAGCAGGGCTCCAACAGGTTCGTGGTTTCTCCCGTTCACCTTTGCTGTCTTCCTAGTGGCTGGCACGGGGCTGGGGCACAGGGCTGGGGCACAGGGCTGGGTCCTGGATGGTCCTCTGTACGGGACTGCCAGAGCATGGGTGGTGGCTGGGCAGAAGGGTGAGGGGTTTTACCTTCATTTATGTCGGTGAATTGTAATGGGTGATGTCATTCTGGGCTTCAATTCAGCAAAAGGCTTCCAAGGAGGAAATGCAGACCCGGCGTACAGGTGATTCTTCATAGGGAGGGAAAGACGAGGTTTGAAGAGTTACTTGCGGTAGAGGGTCCCAAGCAGGGAGTAGCCTGGGGAGCTGGATGTTCTGCGCTGAACTGTACCCTCCCCCCAGTTCCTGTGTTGAGCTCCTAAGTCCTGGCACCTCAGACTGTGACTGCATTTAAAGATACAACCCTTAAAGAGGTAGTTAAGGTCAAATGAGGGCATCAGGATGGGCCTTAATCCAATGTAGCTGCAAAAGGAAAGGAAGAGGAAAGGCAGCTGAAAAAGAAAAGGAAAGTTGGACACAGAAAGGTGTGCACAGACGAATGCACAGACAGAAAGATACACAGACAGATGGGGGCACAGACAGACGAAGGCACAGATAGACGGATGCAGACAGACAGAGTCACAGACAGACAGAGTCACAGACGGATGCACAGACGGACAGACGCATAGACGGAGGACAGACCACGTGAGGGCACAGCAAGAAGGCAGCCGTCCGCATGCCGGGAGACCCGCCTGGGGAGAAGCCAGCTCTGCCGGCACTTCGATCTTGGACTTGCTGCTTCCAGAGCTGCCACAGAGGAAATCATCTCTGGTACCTGTCAGGACAGCCTGCGCCGACGGAGGCCCTGGCGCGGGGCAGATGGGAAGGTGGTGAGCGCGAGGTCTCCTTCAGACACGTGTGCAGAAGGCCTCCGTGGATATCCTTCATGCCAGTTAGTACAGCCGGCGACCTGACAGGGGACCGGCTAGGACTTCTGTAGAGCCAGTGAGATAAGAGGTGAGGCACTAGCTCAGAGAGGGTGAGCAAGTCCCAGCTGCACACATGGCAGGGATGTTTCTGAGCTGCGGCTCCACCTGGGACGCTGAGTCTCCAAGGCGACGTGCTGGGTCTTTCAAGGGCACTGCCCAGGAACCCACGGCCAGGCTGTGGGAGGAAGACGGGCTGGCTTCTTGGGGAGAGGGCAGGAGTCACTGGGGAGGGAGGGAGGGGTGCAGACCTCGAGACGGTGCCTGTCCCCGTGGGCAGCTTGGTGGCATGAAGGTCCCGCCCCTCCAAGAAGAAAAGTGGTCGCCATGTGTCTGGGCGCAGTCCTCTTCCCGGGCAGCCCCAGATGGCCCCCTGAGTCCCCTGTCCTTGGTCCCGGGGTTCGGGCAGCCCAGACTGCCCCCTCCTCAAGGACAGGGAGCAGCCCCCCTGCCTCGCCCTGCTCCTGCAAGCCCCGGCTCCGGAGCGCCTGTCCGAATGCAACGCCAGCCAGCGGGGGCCAAGGCACAGCCCTGTGATTTGCACAGGGGCGGTCGGGATGCTTGAAACACCGGAGGTGCTCCTGAGCTCTGAGCAGAAGGAGAACACCGGGCTCCACCCTCCTCCCACGCACCCTCCTGATGCTGGGCAGAGCAGGGCCAGTTTCCATCAAGGTGACTTCAGTTTAAAATAGAAAATGGCACTTGTTTGCTGGCTGGACAGAGAACCGGAAAAGCCAACAGACAGACAGTCCTCGCCCCACCAGGCCTCGAAGACAGAGGGCAGTGGCATGTCTGGCCGGAGCTTCCCCGGCTGGGAGGTGTTCGCCAGGATCTGGCTACAACGCAGGTTCCCACGCAGTGGTTTGGGGGGTCCCAACTCTGCAGTTCTAACGAGCTTCCCGGGGCCGCACGACAGGGAGGGGACTTCTCCGGGTACTTGTTCTTCCCCCACAGCAGCCTGTGGTGTGAGACCAGTGAGGACCGTACTCTGTGCTCCACGGGAGCACATGTCCCTGACACTCAGCTGCGAGCCAGGCACTGGCTCTCCTGGAAAAGAGGCCCTTCTGGGGGCGGCCCCGAAGCATGTGGGGCCCCTGGCCTCCAGGGGAAGGCCTGTGTTGGCCTGACCTCCAGGCTGCCCTCGCCCCCATGGGAGGGAAGCCTCCAGAATGGCCTTGGCAGGAGCAGCTCCTGCTTAGAGCTCGGCGGGGACAGTGAGAGGGAGCACAAGTCCTGCAGAAGGCAGGGTCCCTCGGACATGGCTTGTTCCCCAAGTAAACCACCCAGAATTAGTAGTTCTGTCTCATCCAGAAGCTGAGTCTCAATAGAGCATAATGAGGGCCCTTGGGTGGTGCCAGGTGGGACCCGGGAGGCAAGAGGAGTCACCTGCCTCCGTGTCCCCAGGTCCACGGTGAGCCAGGCTGTGACCTCACAGGTGTGAGGACACCATGGGACACTGTCCTTCCAACCTGACACAGGATTTCAAATTACTTCTCAAATAATTTTCAGGGAGAGTCTGTCCCAAGTTGGCTTGATAACGGCTGCCATCGTGAGTGACTGCCTTCGCCCCAGAAAATCCCAGGGGAACCAAATTTCATCGCTAAAGGAAATGCTCTGCAGCATTTTATTTCCTCTCTGAAATATTTCTGCCCCGGGACTCTCAAAGGCGAGATAGAGAGAAGCTATCAGCTCCCAGCCAAACGCCTCATCTTCCAAAACCTGGAAACCGGGAAGCATGTGGTCTTCTGATCTGAGCGCCCCCTGCCCCCACAGGCCTGTGCCCAGGATGGCGCGGCTGGCAGCCGGTGGCCTGGCCTCCCTCCAAGGAGGCATGTCCTCGGTGCTTTCGAGGGGCTGTGCCCTTGTCCCCGTCCTAGGTCCTCATCACAGCTTGGGCCAGAGGACGGTCATTCCTTTCATCCACATTGACCTTGGGAGGAGGGACAGTTCCAACGCCTTCCCCGGAGCCCGTTCTGGGCTGTGGCCAAGCTGGGCCTCAACAAGCTGGCCTGCGGGACACTCCCGTCCCTGCTCTGGAGCAGCCCATCCCATCTGGGGACCCACAGGACACTGTCCTGTGTGTAGTCCTGTGTGGGCATGACGCCCTCAGGGGGTTGCATGGGCTTGGACGGACCAGGGCAGGGGCTGTGGGGGTCGTGTGGCCACCCCTGTTGGAGGCTTTGGTGTCCCGGCACGCGGGGCTCTTTGTCCCGGAACCAGCTGCTTGCAGGGGCCCCGAGGCTTGACCCTCACGCCCACGGCGCATCTGACCAACACCGGCAGCGGGAAAGGCATTAGCTCCGAGACGGGTGTCCGCGGGATGTGGGCCAACACCGCAAACGCTTCCCGTTCTGGTGGGTCTGTGAGATTTACAGTGATGTGCCCCACGTCACCGGATCTCTCCGGGCCCAAGTGAGGGGTTCACAGTCCTTTCTACATAGAAAACACTGAGGCATACGGCAGTTAGCGGGTGACTAACACGTAACTGCTGGAAAGACCCTGTCGGGAGCACCTTCCTCTCCTCTCCCGAGAACTTTGGGGGGTCTGCCCGCCACACCTTGCTCAGCTCCCTGCTGACAGAGCCCCATGTCGTCAGAGGGGCACTGCAGGTGCGCGGGGGGACACGGAGGCCCCCCTTCATCGCAGGAAAGACTCCCCTGGGAGGCACAGAGGGGTCACCAGCCCTGGTCACAGCCTTCCCCCTGACTGTCCCCAACGTTACAGGAACATGGGCGCTGTGGCTGCAGACCCAGGGCCATCTTGGGACCACAGAGAAGGGATGCAGAATCCATCTGGGAGACTCTGGCCCTCATGCCCTTGAGCACCAGGACCAAGGCTGGCACTGCCCAGCTGCAGCCTCCTTGATACACAAAACACAGAAACTAGGAAGAAATACACACACACTTCAGCCTCTGTGGCCGTCTTTGCGGCCAACTGCTGAATCAGTTTCGGCCTCGCATCTGCCCCTCTTGCTGCTCAGAAGTGGGCTCAGGACAGTTGTCACCAGAGCGAGCAGCACACGTGTCCCTAAAGAGCTCTGAAGCCCCGACTCAGCCTCCTCTGGAGGCCAGCACCCCCGGCTGGGTCCCGGTGCTGGCCACAAGACGCACTGCCCTCGGGGTGGAAGGGTGAGGCTTCCTTTGTCCTCCGGGTGCCCCGACCGAGGGGGACACCAATGATTCCGGGTCTGGGCGGAGCGGCCGTCCCTCCAGAGGCCTCCTCAGCAACATCCCAGGTGAAGTGGGTGATTGTAATTAAAGTCTCGGAACCATCGAAGACCACCGGGCTTCTCCGCTCGGGAGGCTGACGGCTCCCATTGGCAGAGGCGCAGGTCGAGGAGCCAGCACAGACAGCCGGGGCTTGGGGTGTCCTCAAGGGCCCCGGCTGACAGGCTCAGCCTCTGGGCTGTTCACCCCCTCCCTACAGGCTGGCCTGACCCACTTCCTCCTCTGGGCTCCCGCCTTCCAGGACTGGGGCTGCTCGCCAGGGACTTTCGACGCAGACCCTGCAAGTCCGGGGAAGGGTCGAGCATGTGTAAGTGCAACAATCCTTTATGGCCCGCGGGCCTCACAGAGCCCTTGGAAAAGCCACCCGACTGCCCCTTGCCTCGGTTTCCCCATCTGCAGATGGGCAGGACGCGACCGTTTGCCTCCTGGTGCGATGTTAGGACCGAAAAAGAGGGTGTGGCCGGTGGACAGTTCCGGTCAGTCTCGGGTCGCCGCGGCCGCTGAGGTGAGCGCTACACGCGGAGCGACGGCCGTGGCTCCGGGGTCTCGTGAACCGGGGGTGCGGGCGGCTCTGCGGCACTGACGCGGACGCCCGGGCGGTCAGGGGCCCCTGGGAACCACCTGCGGGACACCTTCGTCTTACAGATGAGGACGCGGCCTGGAGGGGAGAAGCTTGTCCAGGGCCGCGACACGGGGCGCTTCCGTTCGGTTGGGGTCTGCCTCCCTCTGCAGGCTCTCGGCTGTGCCCCGGGGCGTCCGCTGGACCCGCGCCCCCGAGCCCCTGCGCCCCCCCAAGCGCCCCCCCCGTCCCCCTGCCCCTCAC